>OY757191.1:76894255-77384255 GCA_963583895.1 Melanophora roralis
TTAGATTGTCACATCCCCTCTTCGATCAGCGTCCCACCCTATTAGTTCCGCGACCCTCGTCTAAGCCAGAATTTTAGCCTGGAGAATGCTGCACTTGTCCGGAAGTCTTCATGACATCCCTACTCCTGCGTCCATTATAAAGGCACCAGCCCTGGTGCCCGCCTTCATCGTCGATCTATCAGTGAAGGACTCACAACATTCATGCAGCCTCTCGGATCCCTTCTATACTTTCCTATCCAGAAACACTGCCTGGGGAAAGATCTCAAAGTCAAGTCTCGCTTCCATATGCTCCGTCAAACCTGACCCTTTCTACAATGCAGGCGCGTCTATCTATACCTGACTCACTGAGCCTTAACAAGCTCCTTGCCACCATTCCAGCAACTAAATCTTCAATGGGAAGAAGATGTATTTTCTAGAGAATAACAGTATTTTTTTAAGAGTCGCATACAACCACCTGCAGACACCCGTATATTTACATTTCAACCTCAAACGGATATACACATTAACGTAAAAAGTAAACAAAGTATAAGAAATTTTTAAGGGTATTATTTCGTAAAACGCAAACGCAATAAAAACAATTGTATGGAAAAAACTAAAGTTTTAAATATTTTACAAAACATTTTGTGTAAGAGCGTTGCGTTGCGGAATATAAGGGGGTAATTGTTTTTTTCACACACTGAGATTGGTTCCATTCTTATACTCCTGTTGTTATTGTTAACAATACGTTTCGTATAATTTTTGTTTCACGTAAAAAATGTTTTCTTTTTTTATTTATTTTTTTGCCTCGATGTTTTTGTTTTTCTTTTTACCTGTCAACTTAACAAAAACTTAATTTATAGGTTACAATGTATTGAAAAGTAAATCTGTGTGTATTTTTAGCAGAATGTCGCAACTTTTTGTGGATTTTCTATGTAAATATATTTACACCCAGTTAGTATTTTATGTTATATTCTAGTCTTTTTTAATCTTGGTTTTAAGTCGCTAATGGATGTTTTGTCAGTAAAAGAAGGCATCTCAAACTCGAATACATCTAAGAGAAAATTTTATGAGTCGCGTTCCTTAAAAAGTTTGTACAAAAATAATGTTTCGAGCGACTAGTAGATTGCAAACACTCTTAGGGGTATATTCTCAAATAATTATAAAATTTAAAATAGGTTTTTTTAAACAAAATTTTTATGCGAAAGTAGTATTTCAAATCTATTTTATATATAAAAATTGGTTTTGAATAGGCCTCCTAATATTTTGTTTTTAATTTTGAGGATATTGCCGCTTTTGAAGAATTTGAAGGATTTGCTTTCGAGATTTTTTAAAGACACATGTGCTACGTTAGCCTTTAATCATTTTTGGAAGTCTAAATAACTCATTTTGATAAATTTTCACAATAAAATCTTCTAAATGCTAACTGGGTATATGTACTGTTTTATTTGTGTGCCTTCAATTACTCTTAATAAACAATTTTGTGGTCAGGGTGTTAAATTTTCTCATGTTTATTTGTATGTTTTTTAATTTGAACTAACTACAAGTGCATTTGAAAAAAAAAATTTACAAATGTAACTATTTGTTCATAAACAACTTTATATTTTATATTTATATGTTTATACATATGTATGTATGTTCATGCGATTATTTATCGAGATATTTTCCTACATAAGTAGTTGAATGTATGCACACACATCATATTAAAAAGGATGTGCTTTCTTGTGAAAACGGATAAGTTTAAACTAAATAGGATTTTGGGTATTTGGGATTCGCAGCTAGCATGTTACTGTATTTTTCTACATTTATTTTTTAACTTTTGCAAAAAAAGCGCTACGAAAAAACCTGCACATTCTTTGGCCATAAACAATTTCTAGCAAGGAGCTATCAAATAAAGTTGTGGGGAAACAAACTCGTGAGCAGGCCGGAAAGCAGAAACCTGGAAGAAAGAAATACAAGTTTAAATATCAAAGCCATATATGTAGATAAGTTGCATATACAAATTGTCTGGTGGCAGATTTAAATCTTTAAAATTAAAATTAAAACGTAATAAGTGACACATAGTTTTATTAGGAACATTGAACGGAAATGCAGACTCTGTTTTTAAAAGAGTATGTCATCCAGATATTTTCGATCGAGTTCAAAACGGAGCCTTGTGTTCTGCGCCACTAGCTTTTTGGGGGAAATTTTTCCGGAGATAATTCATCGAAACTCTGGCTATATGTGCAGTCGCCGCATCCTGTTGAAACTACGTGTGTGAAGAGTACGATGGATGTGCTCGCAGGTTTGATAAACAAAATTCCGTTATCATGCGTCGATAGTTCTTACCATTGGCACTCATCGCCTGGCCTCAAGAATTTTTGAAAAAAATGGTCCAATTATCTCATGTGTGGACAAGGCATACAAAACAGTTTCCCTGGGGCAATTGCTGTTTCAACCGAAGGTTGCGAGTTTTTGGAGACCAATAGCGGCAGTTTTGCTTTTAAACGTATCCGTTTAAGTGAAAATGGGCCTCGTTGCTCCCAAAAAATGGGAGTTACAGAGCGAGAATGCTCAAACATCGTTCCACAAAATATTTTGCTTTAATTAAAGTTACATTTTTGAGTTCTTGAACGGTTTAAATTAAAAAAAATGGGGCTTTAGATGCTTTTCTTAAATTTCATTAAAAATTGCTTTAAAAGCCCCAAGGAATCGCGATTTTCACCAGTTTTCACGTAAACTGCCACTTCAATGTTTTCGAGAGTCTTTGAAGATCGAGTGGGCCGTGGCCGTAGGATATTCATAGCCAGCATTTGCGCGAAAAACTCTGCACCCACAAATGATTTCAATTAACCCTCGATCCATCACGTTTTAGCCTAATACCGAACTTTGGATAAAATTGTCTACGAGTAATTACGTAGGAATCATTATTCTTAAAAAATTTCTCCACAGTGAACACGCTCACTCGATCACTGCAACATTGTGACTGAAAAATCCACACAATCAATAATTCCAATGGCGCCACCATGCCCCCGCACCGTTTATTACTTTTAAAAATACTCGTATTTTAAAATTTAAATCTGCTACCAGACATCCTGCATATGAATATACTTATATTCCCATCATTCCTGTAAGGAACACAGGGTCTCTAAATTGGATCGAAGTAAAATCAAGTAGTTCTGATAGCATATTGCGACATTCGATTCGAATCAAAATTTAAAAATTCTTGTTAAAATTCCTATATTAAAAACATTAAAAACTCGTTCGATCAAGTAGAATTTCGATTTGAATCGAATTTCGTAAATTGCCCCCATAGATTTTTTTGCCCTTCTTTTTAAATAATGCTAAAAAATACAAAAATATCTGATAAATTATTTCCTTAACGTATTTGTTAAAATTGTGAATTTTTTAAATGCAGTTAAACTTTCATTTAGATTTTGTTCAAATATATGTATATCTTTGTTCAAAAATAATATCTTTGTTATATGATATCTTCGCAACACTCTAATAGCATGTTAACATTTAATCGGCAACACCTTAATCCATTTAAGTATTTAAAATTTATCATAATAAATCTGCAGACACTTTAATGCCAAAATATTCTTGTTTTTGCTATACTTACGTGTCTGCACGTTAATCTAAAAATTTTTTGTTTAAAATTTGTTAGTTGAGTAAATGAAAATTTTGCCATAAATAAAATATGAGGAGTGCCACTTAATAACTGGTGGTAAGCAAAAAAAATTATTAAAATTAAATTTTTGTGCAATATTTTAAGGTTTAGCTTTTACAAAAACTATAATGCAATGGCAAGCTTGAAGTAAAACAAAGTGTGTGCAAATTGCATAAATGTTGTTGAAAGCAAATTTTAAAAACTTTAATTGAATTTCTAACAAGGCCAGTTGGTTTTAAGAAAATAAATTTCAATGTCCCTTACAGAAAGTAAAAGTAAAAAAACTACTTTTTTTCAGGTTTTAATAATCTATAATTTAAAATTAAAAAATCCGCTTTATTTTTAGCAAATAACTTTGCTCTACTTTTATTGTTTTCACATAATTAAAATATTTAATACTACTTTTGCTTTAAACTTAATTTTCACCATAACTTAACTTCATTGTTAAAAATAGAAAATGCAAAATGGCAAAAGTACTTCCACTACTTAAATACTTAAAAGAGTCAACAATGTAAATAGCACTTGTCTGCTTACCTGTGCATTTTTTTTTTATAAAAAAAGGAGGAAATCAGCTCAAAACAAAAACAAATAACAAAAAGTTTAACAAAAAAAATTTAGAGATAAAAATGCTGAAGAGTTAATCATTAAAAAAGTTGAAAATAAACTGCACTAAAACAAAAAAAATAACGTAAATTAGAAATCTAAATAAGAAGAAGGAAAAAAGGCAAAAGTGTAAAAAAATGAAGATATTACACACACTATTACATATGCATACATATATTCAAAACAAAAAGGATACGATAATTATGGGCAGTAATACGGAATAAAATAAAATTAACTTTAATCAAATAATATGGGGTGGCATAAGATATGGTAACGCTTGATAGCCTTATAAGTCACCGGGACTAAGCGGTATTTACCCGTGTTTGCTACAGAATCTCTCGACGCAGGGACTATTGCTCCTAACGAGTGTATTTACTGCTAGCATTACACTCAGCTAAATACTCTTGAGGTAGAGAGAGGTGAGGGTGATTTTAATACCTAAGGCTGGAAAGGCCAGCCACTCGAAGCCAGGGGATTTAGACCGATCAACCTATCATCCTTCCCACTGAAGACATTGGAAAGGCTCATCGATCTTTATCTTAGGAACACGATTGATACGCACGTCATTAGTAATGCTTGGCATGCTTTCCTAAGGGGTTTATTTGCTGAGAGTGCGTTTCATAATGTAGTGGGATTCATAAAGCGCAGGTTGTACAGGAAAGAGTACAAACTAGGAGCGTTTTTGGACATTGCGGGAGCTTTTACAAAGTTTCGATAGAGGCTATTGAAAACGCACTAAGGGAAATAGGAGTTCAGGGCATCCTTATGGAGTGAATCCATTCTGCGCTTGGAAACAGGATAATCAAATATGAGTGGGGAAATGAACATCTAAAAAGAGGTGCGGTTAGATAAACACCCCAGGGAGGGGTATTGTCGTTAATACTGTGGATTTTGGTACGATTAAACTCAACTCAGGAATCCTTGTTAAATGCCCTTAGTGATTTGATTTCTATGGTCAATCAAATGATGTTTCCAAGTTTCTTACTCTCACATTCTTATATTCCTCGTAGATTTTTTTTACACACCACTTAATTCTACAGCTCGGTCATATTAGACAGTGACAGCAAAAATGCTTTACAAGAGAAATTTCTTCTTATCCATCAACACGCTTAAATAATCTGGAAGGGGGACATCTTATTTGCCGGTCCTAGCCCTTAAAAGACAGTTTTCACCCTTGTCATTTAGATCTAGCTTCCTACTGAAGAACCCTTATGTTAAGAATTATTTTAATATCTCTGAAATAGTAACCCATCGGTTTCCTCCTAACATGTTAGCTCAAGGGTTAATACCCTACGAGAAAACTCATTGAATATTAATTATTTGGCATTATTTTGTCGCAGTGATTCAAAGCCCATATTAGTAAAATGCTGAAGAACCTTATAGTCCTGATTCATAACTCCTTACCAACTGTGACATGACGCAGTGTGTTTTCAAGACCCTAAAAGCTGCTGAGTGTAAACGTAAATAGGGATCCCATATTCGTTGGAACATATTCCACTTTAAGATCAAAAAACCATTATCTCCATTTGAAATAAAATGCACTTGGTAAGTAGATTCCGGCTTCGATGCACATATAAAGGTTCAGCAATAAAAAGTGCACATCGTTCTTACCGTACAAATTATTAGATTCCTACCAACAATTCGTTTCAAGGACTATCATCAATAATGTTTCTTTGAAACCAAACTCTGTGACGACATAGTACGTCTAAGATCCCCATCCTATAGCAGTAATCTTAAGACCAGTTTCCTTCATCTTTGCCCCTCAAGTCTGACTAAGTTTGTTTTGCCTTTCCCATCACCCAGAACTAAACAGGTACCGTATCAAGTATGATGTCTTATGCTGCTTAAGGAGTGCTTTTCAAAGCACTGGTAATGCAAAATTAAGCACCACTTAAGACCGTTGCTAATTTGTTCTTATAACAGCCATTTTCTACTATCTTTAACAGCAAAGTGTATTCGTGTTTTTAAATGGGTTTTACAATCATTATATAACTCCAGCTTGCCTCCTTTGATATCAAGTTTAGGCTCTTTCCCATGGAACTTTTTTTTATATACTTAGTAGGAACTAAAGCCCCATCTAGTTGATTGTTAGGCTTCTAGATGCCTCCACCCTATGCTAGCAGGTGAAGAGTTCTAGTTCTGTCTAACCAGAACGTTTTCTTAATTAAAGCATTTAAACATTCGTTAAGTCTTAACTAAAAGAAGTCAAACGAAAAATGCCTTTTTTAACTTTTCAATTAAAATTTAATCTTCAGAGTCAAATTTTGATCAAATTTAAAATGGATTTTCTTTAATTTGTGCTCAGCAACCCAAAAATTTAAATTTTTATGGTTTTTGTTTAAAAGTATCTTCAGGTTTCATTATTTAGAATTGTATATTTGAAATTGAAGCCCATGATTATGCTAATTTATGCATGCATTTACATATACACATGTAAACATATATATTTATCCTGTGCATGTTTGTATGTAAATAAAATGTGAACCTCAAAGTGTTTTAATCTGACACTTAATTTATGTGATTACATGAATAGAAACACTTGTTTATGCAAATTTTTTTTAATAACAATCTAGATAAGTTACAAGCTCTAAGCAATAAATATAAATTAAATGGTTTTTAAAATTTTTTTTTTATTTTTAAAATGTTTCTTAAAGGTAACTAAAGGACTTATTTGAAAAAAAAAATTTATAAAGTGACGGTTTTAGTACTTGTGCTTTAAAATGTTTAAAAAAAATTTTAAAGCACATCCAATGCAAGTATTTAGCTTTGTGTTTAAAGCTATTTTTCATTTATTTTTAAGACATAATTATTGAATTTTTAAATTTGCAAAAAAAAACATTTTTCATTTTTATATTTTATGTTTGTATAACAGTTTTATTTCCTTGTGTTAACCTTCACATAATGATAAGGTTAGATATGTATATATTTATATTGCTTTATCATTCCATTTGCGATTTCTACACTATTGGTCTTTGACCGCATAGATCCCCACAAACAGTCGATTTAGCTATGCCCAGGTGTGTGTCCGTCTGTTGAAAATAAGTTTTCAAGCTAAATGAAGTCGGATGAAAAACGTTTTTGATGTCAGACATATAGAAATATTTCTAGACAGAACGCCCTTAAGAATCACCAAGATCGACTGACTATGGACAAAAATATAAGCTAGAACTTAAAATAACTCTTTTTTTAGGACACAATATTGGAAGATGCCTTTGTTTTTTAAAAAGGCGGCCAGTAATAAATCTATTTTGACATTTGTGAGCTAGAAAAATGTACAAGCCATGAAACGAAATAATAATAAAAGCGCGAAATAATCGTGTCTATTTTTTTGCATAACAATTTGTCTGTGGTGTTGGAGCAGCGTGAATTCCGTAACCGATTTCCCGGTAGCCCGGCATCGACTGCGCAAGCACTGCACCGTTTTGCCACCAACCTTGAAGAGTATAGGACCATTCAAGACGCCACCAAGGGTGGTTGGCCCCGGAACGCCTGTTCTGCCAAAAATATCGCCCCTGTTGGCGAGGATATTGAGCTGTCGAAAGAAACATCAACCAGATTCCGTACCTCGCAATTGGCCATTAGTATGTCGTCCCTAAGGCTAATTTTGGTCAAAGGCCTGTGCATGTACCCATACAAAGTCCCTTCTGTGCATCAGCTGCTGGCTGTCAAACTCCAAAGGCGTGTAACCTACGCCCAAGCCATCCACACTCTCGAGACCGAAGTAGGCGATTATTTTCACCTCAGAAGGTACGCGAACAAGCAAAACTGTCGCTCATTACACCCGTTCAAAGTGCATGGTGCGCTGTTTACGCTAGAGGAGTCATCGGTCCGTTTTTTTTGCGAGGGCGCCGCTGGTCAAACGACAAAAGTTGACGGTGTTCGCTATAAGGCCAAGTTAGCCGTGTTTTTTTTCTGCCGCAATTGAATGAATTAGGACTAGAGGACATGTGGTTTTAATAGGATGGAGCAATGGCGCAAGCCACAAGCGATATTCTGAATCAGGCATTCCCAGTTCGCCTCGTCTCTCTTTTTATCGATTTGCATTGGCCTTCAAGATCGTCCGATTCAACCGATTTTTGATAGAGGGTTTTTTAAGCGTCGTATTCACGTGAACAAGTTTGAGTTCCTAAAAGCCCTCAAAAACAACATTTGACACGAGTGTAAGAATCTGTCGCCTAAAATCCTTGCCGAAGTAATGAAAAATGCCTTAAAACGGGCCCGTATAGCAGTCAAGTAAGGCGATGCCCATTTGAATGATACCAGCTTCTCGACAGTTAAATTTAGAAGTTAAAGTAAACTGAATCGACATTTTTCGTTTAGAAATTAATGACAACATCTGGTGACTTTTTTTGACCCACTTTATATCTTATTTCCTTGTCAAATAATATCTTTATAAAACTAATCTTACTTTTATGAATGTGAGCGTAATTTTTTTTAAATATTAAACACATTTTGGTTTTTAAAAAATCCCACAAAATATATTTTAAACTTAATACATGTAACTTATTTGACAAATTTGATATCTAATTATATAAGATAATAATTTAATATTTTTAGTTCTTGTCTCTGGCCTTCCACACAACTATATTTTATAAACATAAATCGAATTAAAATCGATAATAATAACTTGCGGCTTTGCAACATACTTATTGTTGAAATATGAACAAAGTAATCATCTTAAATTTATTTCATACTTATTTGGCAAACTAAAATATTTTGCTTCATTAGTTTCATTGTTCTGTAGCACAAACTGTAAGTTTAACCTTAATGTTGTTGTCAAATTCAATTTATTTATAAATATTAGAGCATAATTATTTGTTCTAAAAATGTTGGTCTGTTGTTCATTTTACACATACAAATACTTACTTAGAAATTAGAAGAAACTGAATATAAGCTTGTATGGCACTAAACACAGTTAAAAGTAAATACAGAAGGTAAGAAAGATTTTTTTTACACTGCACCTCTGATGTGTATATGTGAAAGGGAAGTACAAGGCTTGTGCAAATATTTGTAATGTCCTAAATTGGAACGGTGTTCTTACATAGCTGAAGCTAAAAGTGGTTGATCAACAGCAATTTTTAAATACATATGTTATAACGTTTTAAGTTTCTAATATAATATGTATCGCACAAAAAAGAAACCTTGTGTCCAATTAAAATATTCTCATCAAGAAAAGATAAGCTTACTTTACTTTAACTGCAAACTGCTTCTATGTCTAAACTACATGTTTTCGTAATTATAAATTTCATAAAACAAGTAAATTATTTTTAATGGTGCCCGTTTCACTCTTTTGGCAACAGCCTTCCTGATGTTGTAAGAAATAAAGGATGTAGAACATCTGTTTAAGTGTTGTATACGCACACACATGCACACTGTTGTTTTTTAGTATGTTAACTCATATATTACAGCAAATGTTTAAAGATTTTGATTAGACATGGCGAATCTATAGTGGGGGAACAGGAGTGACTGCAGCGGAACTAGAGCTCCGTGGTCGGGGCTGAGTCCAGAATAAAATAAATAAATTAATGAGTACTCATGGACTTAGGAAAAATGGACTCATGGACCATAATCGCATGGACTATAATCGAGGTCATAACTAGGCCAGCTATGGCTTTTGCAAGCAAATGGGATCACGGCACTCTAAGGTATTGCAGGATATGTAAAAATGTAAAAGAATTAAAGACGATAGAGCATGTTGTCTATCATTGACCAAAATTACAGAACCATAGGGTAAGGGGATGGCCAAAGATACAACGGGGAACTTGGGGATTGTTTCACAGTATAGACTGAATAACACCATTGGATTCATCATAGGAATTAGGTGGTTATGAGATAGACAATGGAGAAAGAGCTTTAGTAAGGGTCTTTTTAACTGTTTCCTTTTTTTGTTCAGTCGTTTTGCTAGTCTTGTGGCTTCTTTTTCTCTTTTTTCCTTTTCTAACGTTTTTCCTGAAAGGATGAGAAATGAACCCAGGATGTATTCGAGTGTTTATGTGTGAGAGGGTCTTTCCTTCTTTTTTTTGTCATCATTGCCGAATAAAACGCGGTCCGTATCAGCTATATCCAGGCATAAAAACAGTAAGGGGAATTAAAATACAGCGACGGAGATAATAAGTCAATGAAGGGAAAATAGAGACAAATTTTCCAGCTAAAAAGGCGCTGTTTCAACATGTTTTTATTATTGAATTCTACCTTCTGTAAAATAACGATAGGCATTTTTTTCTGTTGCTCTTGGGGCGGGTTTGTTGCCATCAATTATTGATGTCACATTTCAACTGTTTGTAATGTGCAATTTTTTCAATGTGACTGCATTGCATTGAGACCACCGAATGCGTAAAAAGTGTTAAACGTAATGTCAATCACCGTATAATAATAAAACGATAGACGTCGCCATCAGTATACATTATTATTATGTCAAAAAATTAGCTTGTGTGTTCTCAGCAAAATGTTTATTTTAATTTTATGTTTTTTATTTATATCGGGTTTACATACTAAATATTAATTCCCTGATATCAAGCAAATTCAAAACTTCTCAATTTTTTTTTTTTAATAAAAAAAACTTAAACTTACTTTTGAAGTTAAATTTTTTTATCAAAACTGAAAGTGTTGCGGCATTTTTACTTACAATATAAAAATTTTTATATTATTTTACATAAATCCATTTTCAGATCTTATATAAAGACGAACATTCCAAGACAAACTAAGCCATAACATGTCTTTTTAAAAATTTTGCACGTGTCACATATATTTTGACCTAAAATTACTTTCGAATTATCCTAAACGTATGCTACGTACGGCCAAGGATCTGTGTGCAAATAAGATAACTTAATTCGTTTATATTCATGCAACAGTAATATGAAAGAAAAAATCCATGATGATAGTGATAAGTAAAATAAAGATTGGAGAACAAAAATATAAAAAAACCAAAACAAAAATGTTGAGAATGAAACTGTTGCAAAGATATGATTTTGATGATGATTGATTGAATAATAAATATGAAATCATAAAAAGTTTCGCTTAAAGATATATATTTAATTTTTGAAAAATTTATTGCCTTAAACAGATTAAAAGTATTTTCGAAAATTATGTGATAACATCAAAGAAAATTAGCTTTACTTTTGTTTTTTTTTAATATTAAATTTAATTGAAAAGCATACGAAATGAACAATTTTTTCAATTTCTAAGGTTTAACATGTAGAAGTTTGCTTACGATAGGTTTAATCATTTGGTTTACGTTTAAATCAAAATCTATAAAAAAATAGAAAAACAAAACTTTAAAAATTTGTCATCTTCCTCCAAAATGGCGGAAATCAAATGCACCAATCGTTTATTAAACTACGCACAATAACAAGCGCAAAGCTGTTATTAAGTTGAAAAAAATAACCTCTTAAACAAAATCCTCTAAAAAGAATTTTAGTATATTTATTACTGGACTTTTTTATGGCAAATGGCTGAGGCACTGAGAACTAGCCAAGACTATGATATACCTAACAATGAACATTAAAGTTATTCATTTGATAATAATTTTTTAGAACAGGAAAAATTAAACGAAAATAAAAATTAAATTTAATTGTCTTTTATTCACATAATTGTCTGTACATTTCCTTGTTTGCACGTAAATATTAACTGCACTCATACATGCTTACTTATCACTTCATAATATTTCTAAAACACCATTTAAAAATATGTTTTTGAAAGCCAAATGTCTTCTCCTTTACCAACTGACAAAAAAGTATTCTGTTTTGTTTTTTAGATGATAAAATAAACATATTTTCCGCATGATTTCATTTGGTAGAATTTTTTATTGTACAACTTTCTTTGTTGACTTTTCTTGAAGTAAAAAAGTTTGATTGTTGATGGTCTTAGGAAGGAAAAGAAAAATTAAACTCATACAAGTAGCATTAAGAAATTGTCTAACATAGTAAGACAAAAAAAAAAGTAAACATAAAACACATGTTCACATTCTTAGGTTTATTTAAAAGCAACAACAAAAAAAAAACGGAAAAGACATATAATAGCAATAACAACATTAAATGATCAAGTAATGCTTGTTTGGCTGTTTTGTTGCTGTGAGAGCCAGAGGTGGAAAAACTACAAACCAATGAAGCTTATGTTGACTTTTATAATCAGTCACGTATTTTGGACATTTTCATGCACGTGCTTTTCACAAATGTTTACAAAATAAAATAATAAAACGCATTTATATAAATTCTTAATAAATAAAATAAATATTTATCACTAAGTATATTGAGAGTCTTATAACAAAATATGCTGAATTAATTAACATTTATTGCAATTTGGTTGAGCAAAATTTTTTGTTGTAGAATAAGCAGAGCGAAATCTACAGAAAAAAAATTCCAATGTGATGGGTGTTACTATTTAACCCATAATTTTGCATATAATTTAAAGAATTTAAAGTTAAAAAAAATAAATCCTGCGATTTTCGTGGATGTTATATTTTTTGGCCTTTAATAGTAAGTAGACACTAAAAGAACACAAATTTGGCTTATAATGACCACTTGAAGACTGTGACGGGTGCGACCTTGCATATTTAAATTTTTGCGAATTTTGATTTTAAGATCATGTTGTGTAAACGGGACTAATTTTAAAATTTTTCACGGTAACTTTTTTTTTCTTTTTTTTATAGTAACCAGCACTCAGGGGATGGCCCCTACACATGCATTGCATTGTGTTGGTATCAGTAAAATAGGATATGGGAAGGAGGATAAAGGAAGTAGTGTTTGTGGACATTTGATTTAAATTTCTCGATGTTTACTGTGGCATGAAAGACATCAGTAGAAAGTTCATTCCACATACGAACTGTGCGGCCGAAGAAGGAATTCTCCCTGTAATGAGTGGTGCGATTCACTGGCCAGTCGAGTACGTATGGGTGTGCTCTTCCAGAAAAACGTGTATACGCAAAAAGTTTCGGGTCTCGGGATTAAGTTCCCTGATTTCCTCAGAGCACATTCCATTATAGTATCGATAGAACAGCGAAACACACCCCACATCACGACGGTGTTCCAGTGAATCAAGACGGTTAGATACCACAACGTCGCCGATGAGTATCTTCGCTCGTTCCTGTACGCGGTCAAGTAGCCCCAAAATAGACTTTGAGACACCAGCCCATACATGAGAGTTGTATTCCATTTTTGGTTGGATATAGGTGGTATAAATATTGAGAAGATCAGATGGTGTAAAGTAATTCCTACACCGTTTAAGAAAACCAAGACATTCGATGCTTCTTTCGACACAAGAAAAATGTGTTCCGTCCAGCGGACATCGCACTGGATTCTCATGCCCAGAACATCAAAAGGCTCTATCCTCTCAATAATTATATCATCCATTAATACAGACGAGGCAGCATCGTTCATTGTACATTTATATGTCAGAACACAACATTGGGTCTTACGGGCATTAAAATCGACCCTATTCGCACGGCCCCATTTGGAGATTACCATCAGATCGCGGTTAATCGAAACATTCATACTCTGTCTCCTAGCTCCAATCTCCAGAGAGCTAGGCCTATGGTCAAAAGAGTATGAATGGAATATGCTGCTGTCATCTGCAAAAGAGTAAATAGGATTTGAAGTTTGGCATAGAAGGTAATTCAGAAAGATAAGAAATAAAGTAGGGGAGAGGACGGAGCCTTGCGGTACGACATTTTCATTAAAGTACCTGATTTTTTAGTTTATGACATTTAAAAACTCTTGAGAAATAAATAAAAACAAAACACGAACCAATTAATTTATATTTCTATTATTTTTATTCTCTTTCAGACGTAAATTCATTAAATTTTTTTCATAAAAAAATTATTTTTCCCCATTTTGGGCCATTTAACATGGAACTGAACAGCAGTAAAACAAAAAAGAGTTAAAGAGTTGTATTATTTTAAATTATTTTGTTTAAATACTAACTCTTACGAAGTAATCACTAAAGTGGAATTCATTTAAAAATGCATATAAACATACTTAAGCCAACAACAAACCAAATAAATTAAATAAAATTTTGGGAAAAAACAAACATATTTAGGGGGCTCACAAGGTGTTCTATTATGTCCCAATGATTATGTTACAATGGTTTGAAAACCTTTACCAACTATTAAGGACTCAGCCCAGGTAAATTTGGAATTCTTATGACAACTTAATAAATATTTTCTAAATATTGCTGTGTTAAAGCTCTTAAACGCTTTGGAACAAATTTTAAAAAAATCCACAAAAAATGGTAGCCATGAAACAAACGTTTATTATTTATTTATTTTAGTTTTCCAACGAGGAGGTATAAGGTGTCTACTTATAACAAAAATTTTTTTTAATTGTTATAGTTCAAGTACAATATTAAATAAAGCAAAAATATAATATTTAATTTACGCTTCCGGTAATGTTAATATTTAAATAATAAAAAAAGGATAACACAAAGAAAAAGATATTTTAAGAAGTTTTAAATTGCTTTGTTTAAACACTTGACTAATTTCAGATAATGTCTTTTAAGCAAAAAGCAATTTAAAAATAAAAATTGGCCTTAGCTTGAAATGGCAAAGGGACTGTTTGCAAGTAGAAGCGCAGAATGACACCCACCACAATAATGAAAGGGAATTTCATATAATTATGTTATGATAATTTTTAACTAGATATGTTACTTAATTATTCTTAAGTCATTTGCTTAAGGCTAAGTAGTGTTTTATACATTTTTCTAATGATTTTAAATGATCAACTGTAAAATGGGATTTTTTAAGTAAATGCAAACCTACGCGACTCAGCATGTATGTAAATATTAATTTGTAGATTTTTCTTTGTGACTTATTTGTATAAGTGAATAACCAACATCAATTACTTGCGTCATCCATAAATCAGCTATTAAAAGGACCAAGTAGATCTAGTTTTTAAGCCCAATTTTACAGCCTATTTTACGATCATATTTGTGATGAATATTGATGTAATATGGATGCAAGTACATTATCTTTAAATAAATGCTACTTTTAAAATACTTAAATATTTAAAAAAAGGCAATCTAAGCTGACTTTTGGAAAGTGTGTGAATTGATCCTTAAAAATAATAAAAATTTGTACAGGTGTTAGAGTTGTTTGTAAAATTGTTTTTTTCTGATAGAATTTTCCTATCGCCTTAAGTTTTCAACTTAAAAAAGGAAACCCCCGAGCCGAGCCCTACAATCTATCTCAAAGCCTTTATTTGGTATCTTCAAAACTCAAATGATAATTAGAATTATGTTTAAATAATTTAAATGAGCTCTTAATCGGATTTCAGAACAATCAGGACATAGCCTTTGAAAAGCTGACTTTGGCTATGAAGAATACGGAAATAATTTGAAAAAATGTAAAAAGTATTTTTAATTGGAATAGCTAGTCATAAAATACCTTTGTTTTTCCATTTAAATTATTCAAATGCAAAAAATACTTTTTTCTTTAATTACTTTTTTTAACATAGTTGACAATTTTTTACACTAGACTATAATTTCTTATTTACATTAAGATCCAAAACTCTAGGGGTGTTACATTAATGAATTCTTTTGACGTGTAAGGCAAACAAATTTAGCCTTAAGCAAAACTAAGATTTGCTGAACTTGATAATATTGTGTACACGTATATACAAACTTTTGTCTATATGTATCCGCTATGTCTTATTTATTTGTTAATAAAGCTAAAATAGAAAAAAACTTTTAGAAAAAATCCAATATTTATTGTCACAGGAGAATTTAAGTTACCGTTGACTGTTTTTTTTACTACATGTTATAAAACAACAGGTAAGAAAGAAAATTTACTCAAACTTTACTTTTTCTTGATGCTACTGTTAAAATAACTATATAAATTGGTAAAACTCCAGTTTAAAAATTAGTTAATTTATTGATTTGACTATATAAACTTTTATATTTACCTTAGAAGTATAAAGAAAACACTATTGTACAAATGGAGAACATTGCAACAGCAAGCTGCTTAAAAATTTAATTTTTGGTTGTATATATTAATACTAAAAAGGACATTATCTTTAAATATTTTAACATTAAAAAAACATATTCAAAATTTAATTTGGCTTAGGTTTTACTTATGTAAAGGATGCATAAAATTCTCCTACAATCAGTTACTAAGTCTATATGACTGGATTACCCTTTCCTTACTACTTCATTCCTTAGAATTAAAATGATTTTATAAAAAATTAATAGATTTTTTGGAGCTTAAACATTTATATTAATGTATATTTGCTCCAATATTATCCATGTAAGTACATTTTTATTATTTTTAAAAGATCCCCTGTACGTATACGTCACCTGCATTTTTACATCCATTACGTATACGTACCAAGGTACGCAATAAAATCCAAAAACATTAAATAAAATAAAATAAAATAAAATAAAATAAAATAAAATAAAATAAAATAAAATGAAATTAAAAAAAAATAAAATAAAATAATATAAAATAAAATTAAATATAAAAAAATAAAATAAAATTAAGTTAAATAAAATAAAATAAAATAAAATAAAATAAAATAAAATAAAATAAAATAAAATAAAATAAAATAAAATAAAATAAAATAAAATAAAATAAAATAAAATAAAATAAAATAAAATAAAATAAAATAAAATAAAATAAAATAAAATAAAATAAAATAAAATAAAATAAAATAAAATAAAATAAAATAAAATAAAATAAAATAAAATAAAATAAAATAAAATAAAATAAAATAAAATAAAATAAAATAAAATAAAATAAAATAAAATAAAATAAAATAAAATAAAATAAAATAAAATAAAATAAAATAAAATAAAATAAAATAAAATAAAATAAAATAAAATAAAATAAAATAAAATAAAATAAAATAAAATAAAATAAAATAAAATAAAATAAAATAAAATAAAATAAAATAAAATAAAATAAAATAAAATAAAATAAAATAAAATAAAATAAAATAAAATAAAATAAAATAAAATAAAATAAAATAAAATAAAACAAAATAAAATAAAATACAAATAATTAAAAAAAAAATAAAATAAAATAAAATAAAATAAAATAAAATAAAATAAAATAAAATAAAATAAAATAAAATAAAATAAAATAAAATAAAATAAAATAAAATAAAATAAAATAAAATAAAATAAAATAAAATAAAATAAAATAAAATAAAATAAAATAAAATAAAATAAAATAAAATAAAATAAAATAAAATAAAATAAAATAAAATAAAATAAAATAAAATAAAATAAAATAAAATAAAATAAAATAAAATAAAATAAAATAAAATTAAATAAAATGAAATAAAATAAAATAAAATAAAATAAAATAAAATAAAATAAAATAAAATAAAATAAAATAAAATAAAATAAAATAAAATAAAATAAAATAAAATAAAATAAAATAAAATAAAATAAAATAAATTAAAATAAAATAAAATGAAATAAAATAAAATAAAATAAAATAAAATAAAATAAAATAAAATAAAATAAAATAAAATAAAATAAAATAAAATAAAATAAAATAAAATAAAATAAAATAAAATAAAATAAAATAAAATAAAATAAAATAAAATAAAATAAAATAAAATAAAATAAAATAAAATAAAATAAAATAAAACAAAATAAAATAAAATAAAACAAAACAAAATAATATAATAAAAAAATATGAATAATAATAATAAAATATGGGCCTGTGCTCAGCGTTCTGGTTTTTTAACCGATTTTCTTAAGCGAAATATTTCGAATCGTCAAGATTGGATGTGTTGAAACAAACGTTTTAAAAAACAAAAACCAAAATAACTGCCAATAAAACTAATACTACCTTCCAGATGATACTGCACAGCGAAGTGAGGAAATTTTAAATAAATTAAACAAAATTTGAAATTTTTAAATATATTTAAAAAGGCTTTCAAGCTTGTTATTACTAATAGGTTTCAATTTTTCCAATTCCCTGGAATTATAAATAATAAAAATAAGCAGACAAATTTCAAAAACTTACTATTGAAATTAAAATAAAAAATCGAGTACCTTAAGGTAGTAGAACATTCAAAAAGTTTATTTGTCTTATTGATACAAATGCAACAGCATAGACTTAACAGAATAATAAAATGCATTTAGAGCTGAAACAAATTTGCAAAAAAAATATTTTTAGTTAAAAACGATCCCAACACAATTAATCTATATTTAAATTTTTATTAAAAAGTTCGATTAAAGTTCAATTTTTGCAGTAGTTTTCTTGAATATTTTGGGAAATGAACTTATTCCCTTTTAAGATTTAGTGGCTCACATACAAGCAGACACAGATACCGTAAGCAAAATAACAGTTAATTTTGGAAACCTAATAAAGAGACGAAAAGGGAAGAGAATTGGATATCTGGGAAAAAAACACAATTATAGTAACAAAGGTTTTAAAGTTAATTAGTCATTGCACCAAAAACTCAAACTTGTAATGCCAATAGTAGTTTATAAAACATTGTTCATTTTAAATCTGCAGGGAAAAAGTTAGTAAAAGCAAGTAAAGAATAACATTTCCTTTGCAATTTTATTGAAACTTAACAAAAAAAAAACTTTAAACCAAACGTAATCTCAATTATGCGTATTTTTTTAAGCCCTGCGTAAGCACTGTTTATTTTGGGGAGGTTTATTTGTCATTTCACGACTACCCCATATTTTAGTTAAAGTAAACTTAAATTAATAAACTTTTATATGACTTTTGTCATTGCACAAAAAATAAAGTTTGGTCTTTTAAAACTCTGTTTGTTTTAACTAGTAACTATCCGATTAAATACCTATTTTTTTGCTTGTCCAAAAATCTATGACCTTTACTTAGCTTTAAGTTTTTAAAAAAATGCAACCAAATTTCAACTGAACAAAATTTTGCAAATTATTTTGCTGCATTTATTTTCCTCGATATTTGACTCCGTGGCTAGTTAACAGATTTGTCTGTAATAACCCTTAACTGTTTGAGTATTTGTTTGTGGGAAAAATAGTTAACAAAAGCAAATCATTAGTTCTGGGAATTCGTCTGTGCTGGTGGTAAAAAGTAGTTTTGTTTGTAATAACGGTCGACTTTGCTTATAACCATAGAAATTGATGCAGAGTTTCTATTGGGGTAATTCTACCGTGTAGGTTAGTCTAGTGGTTTGATTTTCAAATTAAATTGGAAAACGAGAATTAAGGAACAAAAGTAAAACAAATTTGTTTTAAAATATTTTTTTTATTAAGCTCATGCCTTAGTCTCATTAAGGGAATCACAATTGTAAAAATGTCGACATGATAAAACTTTTAGAAATTTGTTTGCTTATGTTAAATATGTTTGTTAAAGCAATTTAAAACTTTTCATTGAAAACCGAAAATTTGTTTTGCAAGCAAGATTTGAACCTTTAATATCGTTTAAATTTATTTAATATTTGTGCTCATAACTTTTGCATAGTTTTAGTGCTTATAAGGATACTGGTAACAGCCTTAGAATTACTAATTAAAACCAACCTTTAAATATAGATTGGTTCAGAATAACTTTTTGAGTCAACTTAACATTGTCTGCATACCCTTCCGTTTATTTGGCTTGAGGTTAATTTATTTTTCAGATTAAAAATTTTCGTAGATACTTAAGCTGGTTATAGTTGCCTCTTTCTCCCAGAAGAATCATTTTTGACTCTTATTTTTTAAGGAAAAACTCTATCTCCAAGAAACTGTAATAAATTAGCAAAGCTAACTGCCATCGATACTGAACTCAGCTATGATCTACATATAATTACCTACAGAGTCCATATATAAGTTCTACTTCCGAAAATTATATAAAAAATTAAAAAGAAGCTTTGTATACTTATCACAAATGTCATTTAATTTTTCATAAGTAAAAGCCTTTAGATTTTCGGCACTCTTTCATAAAAGTTAAATTTATCGTTTTCGATTTTGAGGACAGTTTACTTGGAAATTTATCTTCAGCAGACTCAATACCAAGCATCGTTTTAAGATAACTGATATTTGTTTTAAAGGAGACATATTTAATTTAAAAACAAGTAACTAAAAAAATTTTTAGGCGAATAGATGTGACAACAAAAGGAATACCAAATTTTGGTCCTCAAATTATTGTCGTTGTACCATCATATCTAAAAAAAATTTCTGTTGGGTACATTGATTGGGTCAGTCAAATCGTAAGCTCTTATATGTTTACAAGACATAAAAACTTTTGTACCGTTTTTTAAAAAGCGTTTTTATTATTAAATAAAATAAATAATTATAAAAAATTAAATTAAAGGCCTAATTACGTAAAAGGCAGCACATAAAAACAAAAACAATTGTATGGAAAAAACTAAAATTTAAAAAACTTTTTTATACATTTTGTTTTTGTTTAAGGACGTTGCGTTTTAGGAAATAAGGAGGAAAATAAATATTATTTAAAATTTACAAAAACTCGATTAATGCTTCTTATTTAATAAAATAAAAATCCAATTAGTAATTTATCTTCCTTTTTAATTAAACTATTAATTGATCTTTAAACAGAATCAACTTTTTTTACTTACAAGTTCCTTAATTGATTATATTAATTCATTTTTAGGCTGAGATTCAAACAAAATTAGGTCGGAACAATTAAATTTGTTGATTAAAATAAATATTGTGATTTTTCTCTTTTGTAACATAAATAGTTAATTTGCTGTTTTTCGAAGCCAATCGAGTGATTTTCTTGGACAATTTATTTATATTTTGTTTTTGTTTCCAATAACAAAATACACAGAATTCGTCCAAGGCGTTATACTTGGCTAGTATCGGTAGAAAAACTTGCTTTTTTAAATTAAGTTTCTTTCAACCGCATTGGAAAATATTAATTTCCTCTAACAAAAAAAAATTAAAATATAAACTTAGTTCAAAAAAAGCAAAAAATTAATTTGAAATAAAATGTTTTTTTAAAATAAATCCTTTTTCTTAACTGAACGAAAGTTGAATTTTATAATAAAACTAGAATTTATCAAACAAAGTTCATTGTGTCTATATAGTATAAGAATGTTTTCTTAAATTTAAATATATTGTTCTCCATCTTTAAAAACAATTATATTCAGTCGTTTCATCATCATAGTACTGGTAAAGGTGAAATAACAAGGTGGCCTCGTCCCTAAAAAAACAACTTCCTGTAAAAATCAGTATGTATTTTGTTGTTTCTGAATTCTAGTTAAGTTGTCAAAAATGTTTCTATCACGCATACACATAGTATGCTATATAACGCTATATAACTAGGGTGACTATTTAATTCTGGTCCGAAATCAGTACGCTTTTCAGTTTTTATAAAAATCACTTCCTGAGTCAATTAAAACCTTTCCGTCAATCTGGATGTCAATGTGTTTTTGTAAAGAAAATCTTTGGTTCAGATAATAAATTTTCAAAACATTTTTAATCATTCTTGGAGACCTGTCGACCGACTTAAAACAAGATTTAAAAAATTAAAATAATTTTAATATACTTATTGCTGCTATACAAACACCCATCTTTCTAAATTTCTATTACTTGACACATTGTTTGAGGAAAAAAAAAATAATTTTAATTTATGTACCTTGAAAAATCAGTGCAATCAGTACATTTTTTTAAAAATAAGAACATTTCAGTACACAAGTTTTTTGTGAGTACACCAAATGAAAAATCAGTACATGTACTGATGAAATTAGTACGAATGGTCACCCTATATATAGCACATATGACGGAAATAACAGTCAGCTGATCAGTTGCTTCTACCTTGTTCAATTTACATTGAAAATTGTTTTAGAGCTCCTTTCATCAAAAGTAATTGGAAACCAAACAAAATAAAACAACTTCAGCTCTGAAAAAACGGTTTCAGCTTTTAGGGCACGCGTGTTATGATAAATTACTATATATTTGTATCATCAAATTTTTCTTTTTTTTATATTTTCTATATATATTTAAATTTTTTAATTAAATATAATATAAGTTAATGACACCATTGATATTACAATAAAAATGTTAATATTACCTACTCTCACGTGCTTTTAATGACATCAAAAAAGTTAAATATTATTATTTTTTTAGTTCATTTTTTTAACACCTTTTTATTATTCAAATAAAGAGGAGAAACACCTTCAGTAATAAAATAACGAAACACAGTTTTTACATTAGACTATAATGGATTTAGCATGCAAAGTTTTACACACATTCTGATACATTCACATTTACATTCTTGCAGAATGTAGGTAGTAAAAGCTAAATTGCTTAACCATGTGTTTGGAATAATACTATTTTGCATAAAATAAATATCAATAAAATACCAGCGGCAATATTTGGACTAACATTCTAATGGGGCAATATCATTCACTTTTTTCAATTGTAACAGATGTTTATTAGTAGAAACTTAAAAATATATGGAAACACACACACATGCACAGCCACAAATACAATAATCTGGCGAATATAAAAATAACAAAAATCTAAATTTTTAAAACCTTTATTAAAATAAGTAGTTAATAAAGTTTTGATATTAAAGTTGCTTGCTTGCTTTTTGCACATTCTGTACACTTAAAAAAATGTATGCAATATATGAACAAACTTTTTTTGTACACTGTACGAAATTTTCTATTATTTCCAACCATGACACTCTTGCGTAAAATGTACGTCATTATAAATTTTTTTTTGTAAAATTAAAAATTTCTGTGCAAGTTTCTTTTTTGTAATTAAATGAAAATTTAGCTTATTTTTTTTTAATTTTGTACGGCAACCCCCTTCGCGGGTGGTAATAGGGGGTAAATATATTCTAGGAAAATGTTTGCAAACAAAAATGAGTTGGGGTCAGTCATACATTTGACCTATCCACGGGCGCCTTTGAAGCTTTAGGAGGAGATTTATTACAGTTTTTAAACCTCGTATGGGAGCACCTTAATGTTGGGGTGATAAGGGGTACGTATATTCTAGGAATATGTCTTTGAGGAGATTTAATGGGGGTTGGTCGTACACTTTATTTCTCTAAGGCCGACTCTGGAAAAGCTATAGGCGTTTTTAAACCATTTTTGTAAATTTTTTACTGCAACCCCCTTAGGCGATAGTGATAAAGGGTAAGTATATTCTAGGAATATGTCTGGAAGAGAAAACTAATGGGACCTGTTATACTTTTTATTCTTCTAAAGACGACTCTGGGAAAGTTCTAGAAATTTTTACACTAATAATTCCAAATTTTGTATGGCAAAAGTTAGTTGGAATCGGCATTAAATTTTACCTATGTAGAAGCACCCTGGAAGCTGTGGGAGCGCTTAAAAAATTATTATTTTAATTAAATCTTGTATAACAAGCCTCTCAGTGGCTGAATATAGGGGGTAAGTTTGTTACACAAAAATGTTAACGAGGAAAAATTAATGGGAGTCTGTCTTTTATTGCACCCTTGTAGGGACATTTTGGGGCAGTTGTAAGGCTTTTATGTACAAATTTTAGAGAAATAAAAAACTTATTAATTAATATTAAAAAGGTCAAAAACCTAGGGAAAATAATTCCAAATAAATAATTACATAATTTAAGCACTTTAAATTTGTATTGTCAAATAAGGCTGTGCGTGCGCAAAGATAATTTAAGAATTTTCCTTTCTTGATAAATCTTAGGAAAAATATTTACTAACACATGCACGCACATCCATAAACACAATTATCTATTGAAATTATCTGTTCAAAACATTTTTTAATATGTGATAAATACTAAAAAAGAAATTTTAAGCACATTTGCGATACAAAAATAATATAAGTTTTGGTCATGTAGCGCCATTGTAAGGTATTTGCGTTATTTATACACATGTTGTGCTAAAAACATATTGGTGTTAGTAAAGTAAAAATAATTTTTGATGTAAAAATATTTTTTAAAGATTCCGCTAGTATAAATATATTTATTTATTTTTTTAGAAAATTAACTTTCCTTTGTATTTTTAATCCATTTTCTGTTAATTGTTTTGTCAATGCACTTATTCTGCAATAAGAATTTCAAGTATTTACTAGACACTCTCTTTTCAAGTTAGTACAAATAAATATATACACAAACATAAAATGTGGGTAGTATGAATTTAGAAATATTTGGAATAGACAAACAAATTTTCACATCAACATTTATTTACTCACATTCAAAAACATCAGTTAAGTTTGTGTCTACCCACTTAACAATTTGAGAAAACAATTTGTTTCGGTTTTACTTTTAAAAAAATTATCAAATAGCATAATGTAAAGAATAATTATTATTTTGCGTTTGTTTTAGTATTTTTACGAAAATTATGTTTTAAGAAAATTAGTCCATCTAACTAACTGGCAACCCGTGTAATAATTCTAATCAAATTACAGGTCACATTTTCGGGGTGTGTACTATGGCTAGTTTTTGTAAATAGTATTAAAGCATAATAAATAAAATTATAATATAAATCGATTATGAAAGTTTTAGACATTTGCTGGGTAAACTGTAAAATAAAATTTAAAATCATAAAAAAACTGTTAAGTGGTTATTTGGAAAATTTTTTTGACTGAGAACATTAAACAAGCTGTATATATATGTTTGTATGTATACTTCACATGTATATTTTTATTACATAATATACTTTAAATATATTTAGGTAAAAATATTTGGGGTGGGTCGATTTAACAATCGATATTGAGCCATCGATTTTTCGAATGTTTTTGGCATGAGGAAAAGAAGCTCCACTACGACATATCAAAAAAGAAATTTCAGAGGCGTCCAAACTTTAATATTTAAGGGATTCACAAGATGTTATATTTGTCCTATTGTCATATTGTTATAAAATTTCACAATGGTTTAAAATTCTCTACCAACTGTTGGGCACTCGGCGCAGGTGTATTTAGAGTTGTTGTGACAATTTAATAAGCATAGTAAACGACTGAGTATTGCTTAGCACTATTTTTGAATGGCAATAGGATATAATAGAACACCTTGTGAATCCCCTTATTTTGAATGTTTTTTAACTTATAATTTTAAGAGTTTTTAGTAGTCAAAAAAAAATCGTTTTAATAATTTTTTTTCTTAAAGGTAAAGGCATTATCCAGGGTGAATTTTATTTTTTAATTGTTGTTATTATCATTTTGAGTTATTATTGATGAAATTAAATTATTTATTAATGAAATTATTAGCTTGCTACTATTTTCTGATAGAAAAATATGTGTGAAAAATTTGGAAATTTATTTTAAATTTCAGATATTTTTGGATTCAATTTGACTTATTTGACTTTGGCTACCTAACGTAGTGGCCATAAAACATTCGCGGTTTTTGTTAATTGCACGTTTAGCTACGCTGCAAGAAACAAAACTGTAAAATAGGATTTTGTAAGATTAAAAAAAATATATAATATAAAGGGAATTTTAAAAAAATTTATGTTTTGGATTTTTATTATTTTGATTTTTCGTATATTTTTGTTTGACATAAAAATCTTATAAAAATATTATTATGGCTTAACAGGTAGTGTTAAGAACACAGCTGATTATGAATTCGCCTTAAAATTTTGTGAAAATAATTGTCAGATTTATTAAATTTGTTTAAAAACTTGGTACACTAATACAGGTAGTATCAAGGCGAGTTCGAAAAATTCGCTCTCTGCATTTCTTTTTTGTGTCTGAGAAAGTGAATGTCAAAAAAATTTTCAATTTCAAGCAAAATTAATAAATCTGGCAATCGCTTTCTTAACTTTACCTGTATTAGTGTATCCTGACCCTGGGCTTAACAAAATATTGTCTGAAAAAACTTTAAATTTTAAAAAACTATATATTTAAATAAAAATTTATCAGGACTTAATTTTGACGACGTTGAATTTTTTCTATGTTGAAGGCGTAATTTGTGCCCCATAATTGCATTCCTTGCACCAAATTAGTTTCAAAATAGAGTTGTGGAGCAAAAGTTTACAACCTATGCTAAGCATTAAGTTTCTACCAATAAGCCAATTATTATCGCACATTTAAGTTTTAATTTGCACCATCTTCGCGTTTTCATGAGACTTCAATGACAGGCGACGATCCAGGTGAATGCCAGGATATTTCGCCTTAACTCACTGAGGCACCATTTGATTATAAATAAGAATTGGGGAGCACTTTTCTTTGTGTAAAGTCTATTTATTTTTTCTCTCTATAGCTATGCTCACTTCTCTACTCGGACAATTTGTTGCAGTAGTTGGATCGAGGCCTCTTTGGGATCTTAATGAGTACATCTATGTTTTACTGTCAGTTGGCATACCCTCTATGTAAGACAGATACAGAATTCGACCTAAAATACCGCCTTGAGAAACACCAACCTCACTTGGTTGAGGAAAACTTAAGTGGTCATCTCTGTGATCATAAAATTTTAGTCGATTTGTTGTTTAGGTTTAGTTTGGTTAAAAGGCCCTGATGCCATACTTTGGTTTGTTTTTCTTTTGTCATTTTTAATATTTTGTGGTGCAGTGTTGCATGCAATTTTTAACTTGCCCTGGATATGCCAAAGCTACCAATGGAAACAAGGAAATTTTTTGTTTTACATTGTGATCACCTTAAAAAGTTTGAACACATACAGAGTTCATCTCTTTTATAAATTTACAAAATATTTATAAGCAGGTTTATCAAAATTTGGACAAGTAACATATGTTGAGACAATAATTTAAATAAATAAATATTCAAATCTTAACTCCTTACTCAAACCCAAACTTCTAAAAAGGTTTGCTTACTTTACAAGTATTTTGCTAATTTGCATTCTCAATTCATTCTTATTATTTTACAAACGTCTCCCAAACAAGGACCACACAATACACTTTGCCTTTACTTAACTAATCAAAATGCCACTTAACAAGCTAAACACTTATTTAAATAGTTGATTTGCTTTTCAAAACTTCATTCAAAACAAAAGTTTTCCTTACGAAGACGTAAGAAAGAGCCCAACTTGTGTATTCAAGCTTAATCGTTACTAAAAAGGCAAAAGTATATTAAGTCTTTCCCAAATTACGTGCAATAAAAAAAAAACATTGACTTGCAACTAATTTAACTAAAATTTAAGTCTTAACAAATAAACCACAATGTTGATGTTGTAAAAAAAAAAAACAAAACAAAACAAAACTTAAGAAACCAAACACCAGCAAAATTGCTAAATGTTAAAGAAATATTAAGACAGAAAAGAAAAATAACCAAATCCCTTAATAAGCATTTTCAATGAAAACGAGACTTTTGAGACTTGTTAACACATACATTAAAATAGGACAAAAATATACAACAACAAAGAACTAAATAGCAATTTGCTTAAATACATGATAAAAATTTTCACAACAACAAAACATTAGAGATAACAAGAAAATAAAACAAGTTAAGAACAAGACAAAATACCAAAACACCAAATAACAGAAAGTTAAACAAATGACTAAATAAATAGATGGGATAATGTTATGCCTCAACCATACACTACCAGCATTTATCCTCATCCATTTGAGCAATGTTTTAGACAAAAACAGAAAATTTCAAACATTTAACAATAAAAAAAAAGTAAAACAATTTTGCACAACAAACCCACGCACAGTATAATCATTTATACGTTGACTTACAAACAATCACATAATTTTCTCTACACAACTACACATTTACACCCACACATATACGCACATATCCACTTAAGGCAAATAAGAGAAATTTGAAATACAATAACAAAAACCACTTTGAAATTACTAAGATTATACCCAGCATACCATTATCGGAGCGCTCTTATATATGAGCTCATATATGAGCGATTTTATGAGCTTCTGTGAGTGTTTTCTGCGTGCATATTTCTGAGCTCATAAACGATCGATTTTATGTGCTTTTTTGAGTAATTTCTGCACTCTGACAGATAACGGTAAATTCCAGCTAAGCAGAAGAAAGAAGTTATACAAATTGATTCATTAGTGAATATTTTTGGAAGCGTAAAGACAAAATTGTGAGTTATCTTTAAATAAATACAAAAATAATACATAATTAAAATAATGAAAAGAGCAAGCTAAAAAAAAAAATTAATAATAAGTGAACTTCGTTCAAACAAATTAAGAAAAGAAAATCCAGCATTAGGTATTAAAAATAATAGTGGTGTTGAAGAAAATAGTGAGAGTGAACGTATTTTAGAAAGAGAGTGTAAACGAAAACTGGAATAAGAGCTCAAAATGCGTTTTAAAAAAAGAGTCATAAAATACTCTTTTATGCATAAAATTTAGAGCTCTTTCACGAGTGACCAGTTTAGTGGAAAAAGCCACTCAAAAATGAGCGTTTTATGACTGTTTATGAATATTTTATGAACTCTCTATGAGCGTCAGCGTTCCGACAAAAGAGTCTTTATGAGCTCATTTAGAGCGCATATGGTATGCTGGGTAATTACAACAGCAAATAAAACATACACAAGCACAGCATTGATCAAATTCTACAAACGCACACTCATGTTTGTACACACAAAAAATTATCTTAGTGAACTTTACTTAAATCAAGCCATAGCGGTGTCAAAAGTACGGTGAGTACGGTTTTTCTTAAATCAAGTACGAAATTTCTTACTCCAAGTAAAATTTTTCAAGTACGAATTTCTTACTTTTAGCCACAATTAAGCCAATAAAGGATTGATTTAAGTTCGAAACCGTACTTGATGTAAGCGTGTAAAAAAAAATTGATTTAAGCCGTAAACTGGATTAATACACACACGAAAGTGAAATGTCATTTTTTTGACTTATGGAGCTTTATTAAAGAAGAAGAATTTTATATTTTATTTTTATTTTATAATTAATTTATAATTTAAAAATTTCATTTTTTGTACTTACCGAAGCTGAGATTCGAACCAGGGATTTCTGCACTGCAGTACAAGCGCGTTACCTCTAGGCCACCGAGACACTGTTTTCAAATGTAAAATAATATATTAAAACAACAAGCTTTTTTCTGCTTGATTTGTTGAAGCAATCCGAATAGACTTGATTTAAGAAAATGTAAGTAGCCACAATTAAGTTGTAACATTCTTAAAGGGACTATAAACAGGTGAGGTATTGAAACAGACTGTTCGGTGTTCTGGAGCACCGGCTTTAGCTCAGCTGTGTGGGATCTTGTCTGCACCGAAAGTTTGCCCAGTTACAAAAAAAATTAAAATAAAAAAAATAACACCGAAAAACCAAAAACTACACTCTCCTTCTTCCTTTGGTTGAGATGACCAGCGAGCAGGTGTTAGATTATCACTGAAGAGCCTACAGTTCCCTCCCTACCGATGAATACCCAAAGGCCAGTTAAAACTGGGTATTCCCTATCAAATATTAGTTCTAAGTTCTCTCTACCCCATTAGAATAAACTGCCTACCACATCCTAATTAGGAAAACTGAACCAAAAAAACCAAACCATCGACTCTTGAATTCATCTGATTTCTCTCTTTAATTAAATTAAATACTAGCCAATTACAAAGGAAATCATAAACATAACTTAAAAAATTAAAGACATTAAATGGAGTATTGAATTCTTTCTTTTTTTTTTCTTTTTTTTTTATATATATATAAACCTCTTAGTTATTTATAATGAATTATTTAAATTCAGTATTAACAGATATATATATGCATTTTTTTATGCGCGAATACGCATAAACGTATTATTTGACACGTAAATCGAACCATAAAATAAAACAAACACTCACCAAATTTCCGGACGATGAACAGAGCTCTCTTCATACAGGACAGGTTCGGATGTAGCGTTATACCAAAAACAATAGTATCTCTTTTTGAAATGGTTGGAAACAAAAATCATACATATATATATATGTATATAGATATGTAGGAACATGCATAAATATTTATGGATGTAGGCACATATGGATATATATATCTATACTCTCTTTTTTTTTCGATATTACAAACATAAATTAATTAAATATAACGACAAAAAAACAAAACTAATTTACGCGACAAAATTAAAATTAATCAACAGGAACGATAAAACGTCTTTAAAAAGACGAAGTACTACACGAGAAATAAAATATTTGTCTTTAGAAAGACAGTAAAAACAAAAATATTCGTGGATCTTCAATGAAACAATAAATTCTGCCTTCTATGCGCTTCTCAAAATTTCAAAGGCTTCCGTGTTGGAGTTGCAGAAATGGAATTTCCAAATAAATTTAAACTTCACACTGACAGGCTAGAAAAAAACCAAACATTTCATCTCTTTTCAACCAGGTAAATGTCTCGGCAGAAAATACCTACCAACTGTATTTGTTGCCGGCCATTTACAAAAAACGAGTTTAGTAAAAGCAGTTTTGGCTTTAGCACTTATTCTTCCACGGCTTCCTAGAACGGAATTTCCGCCAACAATTCACTGCCTCTATCAACACTCACTTCTCTATCAAGTTTTACTGGTTTTTTTATTTTTTTTTTATTTTTTTTTTTTTTTTTTTCCACTTTTCCAATTTCTTTTCACAACACACAACACAATTTAAATTGTTTCTTTAATTCCCAAATTGAAATTTACACCGCCTTATATACTCTAAAAAATTTAGTCAAGGCCTGCTTTTACTCAAATCAAAAGTTGAAGAAAATAAAAATTCAAATTCAAATTTAAAAAAAACCAAAGTAAAAATACAACAAGTAGTATAACAGTGCAAAACCGATTAAAACCAAAAAAACTAAAGCTTTTTAAAAGGAAATAATTTTTTTCCCCTTTCCCTTTATCCGGGCGTCACAAACTTAAGCACTTTTTCAGCGTCCCACGCGCAAACAAGAGGTTAAGAATACGCCAATAAACGTGGGGCTCGACCACTCCCTGAGATAAAGAGTCTCATTCTCTACCGACTGATTTAGCCGGGCTTAATATTTCAACAAATCCTTTGCGTGGTATGTTCCCAAGAACTTACCATTGCAGTCTGCTACTTCATACAAGGACGACCCTACTCTCTTAATAACTTTACATTTAGAAAATTTGTCGGCGAGTTTTGAACTAAAATGACTAGCAGCACTACTATTGTAAAAATTTCTCTTAAACACTGTTTCCCCTGGAGAAAACGCAATATCTCGTGAACGTAAATTATATTGTTGCCGATTTTTCTCATAGGATTTTTCCAGACTTTCCCGGACTTCGCCTCGCAATAACTCTCTCCCCGTATCGCTCGGAATCACCTGAACATCAGACTCATTTAAGGAGTCTAGTTTCCTATGCAGCTGGTATTCTTCTCCATTTCCAGTGTACTTTTGACCAAATATCAACGAAAACGGTTCTATTCCAGTTGCTTCATGCACTGACGTATTTATTGAGCAAGCGATAGCGCTAACATGCCTATCCCAATCCTTTTGGGTTTCATCTACGTACGCCCTTATCTTCGACAAGACATTTCTATTGACACGCTCCGATGCATTAGCCTGTGGAGAGTGCACTGCCGTAAATTGTTGTTTTACGCCGTAGCTTTGCAAGAACTTTTTAAAATCATTGCATACGAACTGCTTACCGTTATCGGAACATAACGTTTCTGGAATACCGAAAGTGTGAAAAATATCCGCCTCCATAATCTCAATAATTTTCGTGCTTGTGGCATTTCTGATTGCTCTCAAGAATACAAATTTTGAAAATTGATCCACAACAATAAATAAGAATTTGTTGCCGTTTGAAGATCGGGGATATGGACCGAGAAAATCGACATACAACCGCTGGAAAGGTCGAAAAGATTGCAAAGTTTTACCCATTGGAGGTCTTAACACATAATTTGGGGCTTTTACCCTCTTACAGGTTTCACATGAATTTACATACTCCTGAACCTGACGAGCCATTTTGGGCCAATAATACAAACTCTGAAGACGTTTCAGGGTCTTAAAGAATCCATCATGCCCAGCGGAAGGTGGATCATGCGATGACTGAATAAGCTTATGTGTAAGTTCACTAGGTATCCAAACTTTCCATACTGAATTTACCCCTACGCCTCGTTCAAAAGACGTACGCTTATATATTATACCCTCTAGAATCCTCACATCCGGTAACCGGGTTAAATTTCCCTCAATGTCTGTAATCAATTTCGTATACTGTTCTGATTTGAAGGACGAATCCTCTAAAATATTCATGCCTATACCTATCTCTTCAACAAAAGATCGTGACAGAGCGTCGGCGACCACATTTTCTGACCCCTTGCGATGTTCTATCTCAAAGTTAAATCTCTGCAGCTTCAGACTCCATCTAGCTAATCGACCGTTCAAATCCTTTTGGTTCATCAACCATTTTAACGAGGCATGGTCCGTTACAATTTTGAATGGTAACATTTCAATAAACGCCCTAAACTTCTCCACGCTCAATACGGCTGCTAAACATTCCAGCTCTGTAACGGTATAATTCCTTTGCGCGGAATTAAGTTTCTTAGACATATACGCTACTACTCTTTCCTGACCACTATTATCGATCTGGTAAAGAACCGAACCAACCCCTAACTTGCTTGCATCGCATTGAACAATGAAAGGACGATTATAATCCGCATGACATAGAACCGGAGACTCTGTGAGAGCTTTCTTCAACTGCTCAAATGATGCTTGTGCAGCCTCCGACCATGAAAACGACCTACTTCTTTTTAACGAATCCGTTATCGGCGCAGCTAAAGACGCAAACTCTGGTACGAAACGACGGTACCACCCTGCCATACCTAAAAATCGTCTCACCTCCTTAACATTCTTCGGCGCGGGATAGTCAACCACCGCAGAAATCTTTTCGGGATCCGCCATAAGCTTACCATCTCCGATGATGTAACCTAAATATTTTAAGTGTTTGAAACAGAACTTGCTTTTCTGAATGTTTATGGTGAGACCAGCTTTTCTCAATAACTTTGCCAGAACCTCAAGTCTTTCCAACATGCTTTCAAAGTCAGGAGCTATTACTATAATATCATCCATGTAAACCGAGTACCACTCCCTATACTGCTGCGGAATTGCCAAATCCATTAGTTTTACAAATGTTTGTGAGGCGTTACAAAGCCCAAACGGCATACGTTTGAATTGGTATAACGGCCTGCCAGGAACAGCAAAAGCCGTAACTTCCCTCGATTTTTCATCAAGCCTCACTTGCCAATACGCATCTTTTAAATCTACACCGGAAATCCAAACCGTGTCTTGAAGACGAGATAGCAGACTGTCTACTGGAGGAATAGGATATGCGCACTTTTTTGTTAGACGATTTACATCCCTAGCATCCAAGCAAAGACGATTTTTTTCACCTTTCCTAACTAAACTCATTCCACTACACCATGGGCTATTACTAACTTCAATCACCCCAAGCTCCAACATTCGATCGACTTCCTTATGTATAATTTCCTCAACAGGGGGAGATACGGGATAATACCTTTTTTTTACTGGTGTAGCTCCTTGAACGTCAATATGATGCTCTAACAAATCGGTTTCCCCAAGACCAAGAATAGCTGATGATGGAAACTTCTGAATGACTTTATCCAACTGGTTACGTTGCTTATTTGTCAGATCGTGCATCCCCGAATCATTTCGGGACCTAATTTCTTCCACCACTGCTAATTTTACATTAAATAAATTCCAAAAATCATACCCTAAATATAATTCCTGTACCAACCCTGGGGCTATGAAAAATTTTACATCCTTAGTTTGTCCTAGAAAAGTAACCGGCAAATTCACAAAACCAATAATATCCTGTTCATTACCGCTAGCGCACTTTAAAGAGGACCGAAACCTAATGAAAGGTTTATTAATTGACTTTAGAAAAACTTCCCCATTTTTCCCTAAACAACTGATAGAAGCCCCGCTATCCATCAATCCACTTAAATTCTTTCCTAAAATATTAACATCCTGAAAAGGTCTATTATCATATTTCCCTTCAATATTATCAATTACTACTACTTCCGACACTTGTCTACGTAAGGATTTACGCTCCTTATGTATTTCCCTTAACCGTAAAATTCTAGAACTATTACCAAAAATTTCCGCTCTGACCCTTTCATAATTTTCCTTTCTATCCTTGAAACAAATTTGGTGTCGTGTCTTCGCAAAATCTACAATAGAATTTACTGACGTTCCGGACGCTGATTCCGACAAATCTGTCCCGGACCCAGACTGCCCCTCTGAAAATTTAAATATTGTTGCTTACACTTACTACAATTAGGTGATGTTACATCTTTCTGACCGCATTTGTAACAAAAAAGACGACGTTGAGGATTCGAACAATCAAAATACGAATGCCCCTGCTGATCACAATTCCAGCATACCAACTTCTTAATACTAACGGAAGTCGACGTAACCTCTTCTACCGCTGCAATGTCGTCCTGCCCTGCAACCTCTAATTCATGTACCTGACGTCTCCCTACTTGCCTAGAGCACAATTGCCGCTCCGCATTTCTACACAATTCCTTTAACTCCTCAAAAGTTCTAATGCGAGCCGAAAACGTTAACTGCCAAAGTTTAAAATTAAGGTTTCCTTTAACTATTTCCAACAATTTCTCATCCTCAAGGGGATGTATCATTTGCTCGTTCAATTTAAGAATATTAAAAATAAAATCATCGAAACTTTTATTTTCCTGCTTACAACTCATTATAGCTTCCAAAATTTCAAACTCAGAATTTCTATGCCTGAACTCCTTAATAATAGCCGATTTTAAATCCACCCAAGTCGAAGACCCTTGACGTTTTAAATAAACCCAATACCACTCATCCGCCTTGTCCGCCAACAGTAAGTGGAAATTGGCACAAACATGAAACCAACTCAAATTCTGCCTCTGTTTTAATGTTTCCACTCTAAAAATAAAATCATTCACAGACATACCAGAAGAAGTACCGGAAAACCGAATATTCCACCTAGTCATAGGACTAACTCCCTGGTAGTTATCTTCCATCACTTCAGCGTTAGATGCCCTCTGCTCCCGTCTAGATGCAGAATATCCAGATGGATTTTGCTCAAACTGCCGAAAATGATTATCAACTGCAGAACTAACCAAACTAGGAATTTGGGTAGCTAATGAGCGAATGCCCATGGAAACACTATCTGAAATCTGTCTTTGAATCCGTGACATATTCAAATTATCATTGCTGACATTTTGAACTGGAGAATTATGTGAGCCGTGGACCTCACATTCGGGTTGAAAAGTTGAATCCAAATTACCATTACTATCATTATGAACATTATCTTGTCTATTAGACGTACCTGTCAGAGGACGACCTCTGCTCTTACTACGAGTTACTGGAGGAGTAGAATACATTATTACTACAACCTTTACCAAAAAAAAAAAAAAAAAAAAAATATTTATATTTTAAGTTTATATGAATCTACACACATATATATAAATAAATACCGCAAGTATTTTCCTTCTTTCAAAATTATTCGAATTTCTCTGGGGATTTACGATTGAACCAACAGAACATTTTATATCTGAATGAACTCATTCAAAGACATTTACCATCTCAACCAAACCACAATTTAGACAAAACAAAACTTAACACTAACTCTTATATCAAATTTTCCAAATGTACTCAAGTTGCGCTTTTTAAGAAACTAAACAAATTCTATAAAAGGACTAACAAGAGGTGTAGTATATATTGGTGCAACCGAAATGCTAAAGCAAAATCTACAAAATCGGGACTACCAACAAAAGAAATCTATTTGCAACTACATGCTGAATATGCCGTCGACATTTTTTTCAAGACAGTAGGACTAAATAGTTAAGGTTTTGACGCAACTGACAATTGACAATAAACCTATCAATCGCCAGGACTATCAAGTTAAACGGAAATAAAATTCGATATAAGAGGAGACAAATCAAAAATTTGTCATCATCCTAGTCGTTGGGCGCCATTTGTAACATTCTTAAAGGGACTATAAACAGGTGAGGTATTGAAACAGACTGTTCGGTGTTCTGGAGCACCGGCTTTAGCTCAGCTGTGTGGGATCTTGTCTGCACCGAAAGTTTGCCCAGTTACAAAAAAAATTAAAATAAAAAAAATAACACCGAAAAACCAAAAACTACACTCTCCTTCTTCCTTTGGTTGAGATGACCAGCGAGCAGGTGTTAGATTATCACTGAAGAGCCTACAGTTCCCTCCCTACCGATGAATACCCAAAGGCCAGTTAAAACTGGGTATTCCCTATCAAATATTAGTTCTAAGTTCTCTCTACCCCATTAGAATAAACTGCCTACCACATCCTAATTAGGAAAACTGAACCAAAAAAACCAAACCATCGACTCTTGAATTCATCTGATTTCTCTCTTTAATTAAATTAAATACTAGCCAATTACAAAGGAAATCATAAACATAACTTAAAAAATTAAAGACATTAAATGGAGTATTGAATTCTTTCTTTTTTTTTTCTTTTTTTTTTATATATATATAAACCTCTTAGTTATTTATAATGAATTATTTAAATTCAGTATTAACAGATATATATATGCATTTTTTTATGCGCGAATACGCATAAACGTATTATTTGACACGTAAATCGAACCATAAAATAAAACAAACACTCACCAAATTTCCGGACGATGAACAGAGCTCTCTTCATACAGGACAGGTTCGGATGTAGCGTTATACCAAAAACAATAGTATCTCTTTTTGAAATGGTTGGAAACAAAAATCATACATATATATATATGTATATAGATATGTAGGAACATGCATAAATATTTATGGATGTAGGCACATATGGATATATATATCTATACTCTCTTTTTTTTTCGATATTACAAACATAAATTAATTAAATATAACGACAAAAAAACAAAACTAATTTACGCGACAAAATTAAAATTAATCAACAGGAACGATAAAACGTCTTTAAAAAGACGAAGTACTACACGAGAAATAAAATATTTGTCTTTAGAAAGACAGTAAAAACAAAAATATTCGTGGATCTTCAATGAAACAATAAATTCTGCCTTCTATGCGCTTCTCAAAATTTCAAAGGCTTCCGTGTTGGAGTTGCAGAAATGGAATTTCCAAATAAATTTAAACTTCACACTGACAGGCTAGAAAAAAACCAAACATTTCATCTCTTTTCAACCAGGTAAATGTCTCGGCAGAAAATACCTACCAACTGTATTTGTTGCCGGCCATTTACAAAAAACGAGTTTAGTAAAAGCAGTTTTGGCTTTAGCACTTATTCTTCCACGGCTTCCTAGAACGGAATTTCCGCCAACAATTCACTGCCTCTATCAACACTCACTTCTCTATCAAGTTTTACTGGTTTTTTTATTTTTTTTTTATTTTTTTTTTTTTTTTTTTCCACTTTTCCAATTTCTTTTCACAACACACAACACAATTTAAATTGTTTCTTTAATTCCCAAATTGAAATTTACACCGCCTTATATACTCTAAAAAATTTAGTCAAGGCCTGCTTTTACTCAAATCAAAAGTTGAAGAAAATAAAAATTCAAATTCAAATTTAAAAAAAACCAAAGTAAAAATACAACAAGTAGTATAACAGTGCAAAACCGATTAAAACCAAAAAAACTAAAGCTTTTTAAAAGGAAATAATTTTTTTCCCCTTTCCCTTTATCCGGGCGTCACAAAGTCAAAAAAGGATTGATTTAAGTTCGGTACCGTACTTGATGTAAGCCAAAAAAAGATTGATTTAAGCCATAAACGGGATTAATTCGAAAATGAAATGTCCATAAGTCAGCTTTATTAAAGAAAAAGAATTTTATAGTTTATTTTCATTTATAGATACTTAAAATTTATAATTTATTTTTAAAAATTTAATTTTTTGTATTTACCGAAGCTGAGATTCGAACCAGAGATTTCTGTGTTGCAGCACAAGCGCGTTACCTCTAGGCCACCGAGACACTTTGTTTTCAAATGTAAAATAATATATTAAAGCAACAAGCTTTTTTTTGCTTGATTTGTTGAAGCAATCCGAATAGGCTTGATTTAAGAAAATGTAAGTGAGGATCGTACTTAAAAAGATTTTGGATAAATTCAAGAATAAAATTCTTGATTTTAGAAAGCGAGTTTTCTTTCTGTGTATGTGTATGTGTTTGTATGTCTCTGAACAAAAGAATTCCACGAAATTGTTGTTCAGAATTAAAGATTTCCAAATAAATCTTAAAATTACAAGAAAAAACATTTTACCTTTTATGCACTTTTCTTTTTCATTAAATCATTTTAATTCTATCGCAATGGGATTTTTGTTTTAAAACATTTAATTCAAAAATTTTAATTGGAAATGCCTTTAATTGTACCCCTCATTCGAGAAATGCGGTTACATTAAACAGTGTTTCGCCTTAAACTTTAAAAATATTCACGGTATTGATTTTTATAATCAAGAGTACAGGGTGTCTTGTTGGAAGATTTTTATTTTTAAACTTAAATATAAAACGTAATAATTGTCACAAAGTTTAATTAAGAGCATTTTTTAAAGAGTATGTCATCCAAATGTCTTTCGCCCCACGCTGCAGTAAACTTGGTTCTATTGAGCTGATTTCTCGACGAATATTTTTCTTTAAAGCCACAAGAGTTTTGGGATTGTCATTACAAGCGCTTTTCTTTGAGGTAGCGCCATTAAAAAATCCATGGGAGTTAGATTGGGCGACATTGGTGGCCAATGATATCCCCAAAGCGACTAATCAGTTTTTGAAGAAAATTTTACCAAAGCAAATTCATTGAAGCTTTGGCTTTGTGTGCCGTCGCCCCATTCTGTAAAACCACGCATGTGAAGAGTACGATAGATGAGCTTGCAGGTTTGGCAAAAAGAATTCCGTAATCATGCGTCAAAAGTTTTCACCGTTAAAATTCGTCACCTGCCCTCAAGAATTTTTGTAAAAAAAAGGGTCCAATTATTTTACGCGTTGCTAAGACTCACCAAATAGCAATGCAATGGTTTTTGTTGTTTCAATCGAGGGATGCGGTTTTTGCAGCACAGTACCGGCAGTTTTAATTGTTGATGTGGCCGTTTAAGTAAATATGAGCCTCGTCGCTTCAAAAAATTCGATTTACAGTGCAAAAATGCTTGAATATCGTTTCCCTAAAATTTTTGCGTAAATTAAATAGTTTTTGGACGATTTCTGTTTTAAAAGGATGAAGCTTCAGATTTTTTTAAGCTTCATGAATAATTGCTCTGGGAAGTCTCAGTAAGGCTGCTCTTTTCCGTATTGAAAGTCGTGGATTTTTACTTTCACTGCCTTCAATAACTTCAATTATTTCATTAGTCCTTGAAGATTGACTTGGCCCTGGTTGTGGGGCATTCATAGTCAAAACAGTTGCGCAGAATCTCTGCGCCCACGAACAAGTCAAACTTACACTCGGTTTATCACGTATTCGCGTATTTGTTGACGAGCAATTATATTAGGATCATTGCTCTGAAAAAAGTCTCCACAATGAACGCGCGATGCTCATTCGACCACTGCAAATTCGTGACTGGCAAATCCGCACAATCGATCAGCACCGTTTATTAGTTTTTTATAGAATTGTTTTTAAAAATATAAATTTCCCACCAAACACCCTGTACCACTGTTATTAACTGAAAAAAATGTGTAGAGAAAGTTTTATTTTAATTTATTGAATAGAAAGCCAAGAACAACTTATACGGGCTTTAATATGGAGTTAAGGCTTCCTATACCCTTCAGGAGAGAGTAGTTTGAGGGGAATTACGAGGAAAATTGTTACACCCGGACTTACACAGGCGGCTCGAAGATGGACTTTGACGTTTATTCAAAGAATCTTAGTACTACGTCCCCATATCGTATGCCTGATAAATGTAAGGAGTGACTGGAAAAATGTTTACTTCTATTAAATTGAATATAAAAATTCATAAAAACCACAGCTGTAAGTTATGAATAATTTTACTGTTAAAGTTAATTAAAATTGATTTTTCTTTAATTTAGGTTATGGTTTTGAAAAAAAAATAAAAAACTTTAAAAAATATATATTTTTTTTATTCTAATCACAACTTCAAACTGTGATATACATACATATGGCCTTACCAGTATGTGCAGGACATAAAAGAGCGTCTGATTGATATAAATCTAAAACCAAACAAATACACCTTTAATTGTTTGACAAAAAGTTATTTAGACAAACAAACTAAAAGCAAATACCAAATATTTAATTATTTTCTTAACGAATTAATTAATACAAATGTTAGATAAAAACGTAAACATTCTTGTATTGAATTATTCACAATGACAACTAGAAAAATTAAGAAAATTTTATAAAACTGCGAATCCATAAAGACAAAACTTTTTCTTTAGACTTTTGGAAAAATTAACTAAAACTATTAGCAATTCTAATTTATGCTAAAAGTTTAACATGCTGTATAAGGTTGTGCCTTTTTATTTACCCTTCACATTGGTATTTTTGTTTACCCAGTCATCTAACAACCAAGTTGTTTTCAAAATGTAAATTTTATAAAAAATTTCTTTGTGATGGGTTTGAATTCGTAATCTTTTCTAAATTCTTAGTTAGAAAACTTTTAAAAATTGTATCGTTGTATTTAATAAATTGTTCTTTTAAACTAAGATAATCGCAACAGAACTACCTTGTCAAAGGTTTGAAGTCGATAGCTTTTATACTTTTTATATTTATTGTATAATGTGAGAAGATATACTCTACTTCTGCAAAAAAGTATTATCAAACCTATAGATATTTTAATTACAAACATAAAGTCTACTTATTAAATTCTATTAATTTTCATGCACATTCTCTTAACTAAACCCCTTTTTTTGAATCCTTCTTAGCAACAATTTACTTGATATTTGTGATATCAATCCCAATAAATTTCCCAAGAAATTAATTAAAAGTATATGTAGCTTCTTTGTTGTTTTATTTTAAATATTATAAAATACAAAAAAAAAATTGGAAAGGAGATCGAGTCATCGATATAAATCTCTGTATGAGTTACTCAATAAAACTTACAAACCAACTAACAAAAGAACACAAGACAATACATTTACAACAAGTCCTTGTATCTTTTACGTGTCATGCTTTTAAAATAAATAAAATTTGACATTGTCATTGCCTTTTTCATTATATTTGAAATGTACCCTGCAAACCCAATGATATCGCACACTAAATTATAAACAGTCACAACTTCAAAATTTTTTAGAGGTTCTTTTTTTTACTAAAATAAACGTAATTTTAATAAAAAGACTTGCAATTCTGTATTCCATATATATTGGAAGGGCTAAAGGTAAAATACTGAAATCCTGATTCCAAAGCCAAATAGAGTCCTTCAGACACTTATTTTTAAATTTAAATTGTTTAAGTTTACAGGGTAAATAATCACGTATTAACTAAAGTATGTGGTTACCTTCCTGTATGTGCATAAATATTATCCCATTAACGTATGTAAGTAACCATGTAAGTTGTAATCTACGTGTGTAGAATTAAAAATTTCGTTTCAAAAAGAAACATGTTCATTAAACTAACAAGTATAAACACCAATATATCCCATATGCAGTCTTAGCACTATTTACACCCACCCACCCTCCAATACAATCGCTAACAATGACCAACATTGCAAAATCAACAACAACAACAAACATTATTTTATTTGAGTTAAAACAATAACTCATTGTTCTTTACAACTTTGTTTACAGGCTGTAACAAAATTTCGTTCAATACAACATAATAATGAGAATTGGATCTTGGAAAGGACAAAGCTATGAGAAGGCAAAGTTTGACAGTGTTGACAAAATCGTCGATTTTTTTAAATTTTTATTTTTTCTTTCAATTTATATTTTTAAGTAAATTTTTATTTAAACAGTTTGAATACAAATGAAGTCAAGAGAAAAAGCTATTCCAATACCTTTTAAGCTACAAAGAAAAATGGTCTCATTTTCAATAAGAAAAATCTTGGCATTTAAAAATTTTTTTTTCAAATATCCGGTGATAAAGATTTTTTGATTACTTATCAAAGTTGTAAAATAATAAAAAATTTTTACTTAAAAAAGAATATTATTAAAACATAATGACGCTTTTTTAAACCAAGAAGAAATAAGTGTTCTCGAGTCAAACTTATATATTCCGTGATAGTGCCTTGATTTTGGATTGATTTTGAAAACTTGGACTATTAAAGAAAACGGAATGCAGATTTAAGTTTAGAACCCAAAATAACCTTAGAAAAAAGTGTCAGTTGCTCTTATTAAAAACCGTGTTTACTTGTGTTATTATTTGTCTTCTTTATCTTGTAAAGAAATATAAAATTGAGTCACGTCTATCTCATATTAAATCATCGATATGTTGGAATTTTATAAAAAATATATTGTGTTGTGGGATATAGTATAGTCGAGCTTGATCGACTTAAACTTTCATATTTGTTTTCAATTTTGCTTTAAATTTTTTAAAACTGGAAGCCAAATAAATATTAAAGCAGAAATTTTCTGATTTTGCCTCCTACATAAACTCTTGAGTGACAGCTTTGGTTACAGTTCTAAACTTATTTTGATAATTCAGGATTGACAAAAAAAAGGTAAATGTAAACAAGTTAAATGCAAAAGTAAATTATAGAAAAAAATTTTCTCCCGTTCTATTTGGAATAATTTTCTTTCTTTATTTTGTTACACATTCTTCATATCCACAGCTTATACGTTGTAGAGGTATTATGCGTTTGTGCAGTTGTTTGCAACGCCCAAAAAAATGGACTGAGACCCACCTTCAAGTATACCGATCGACTCAGAATTACTTACTAAGTCGATTTAGCATGTCCGTCCATCTATCGGTCTGTTCGTTCGGCTGGCTGTCCATGTCCCCCTATGCCACTAACTAGCATACTGAACAAAAAAAGGATCGGTTAAAATTTTTAATATAGTCTCCATAAAAATTTGTCTCCGGAATGAGTATTTTTGGCTATAAATTTTTTCGAATATTGTATGTATGTATGTAAGTACTGGAATAGTGCCCCGCTACAAGCCCAGACTCTGTGTAAAGCCAAATAACTTACGCGGCGATAAATTCCAAACTTTTGCCAATGTACCAAAACTGCAACTAGAAAGCGCCAAGCGAAAAATCGCTTGGTCTGTCGCTGTCCTTGAGCCTCATTCTAGTGGGCAGCAAATTCAGCGTCCCTTAGAGCAGCAAAACTTTCCACAAGAGTAACCGCGAAAACACCACAAAATAGCTTGGGCCAATACAAGGGTGGCTTTAAACACAGTTGGCCAATCTGCCGACCGTTCGCTGCCTACATGACCCTTTTGACCTGGAGTTCATATCTGTGTCATGTCATAAGGCGCACTGAACCTATTTAGAGTAGCCATGCATTCCTTTACCAGTGGGATCTAACATCATAAGCCGCAAAAGGCACGAAGGCCGCTTGGCTGTCCGAAAAAATTTATATTTGAGATCCCCTACATTCCTCCCGCAGGTACCTACATATATAGCGTAGATCTTAGCCTGATATATCGACAAATATTCACACATCAAAATGGTCTTTTGGAAACGGGGACAAAACACTCCAGCCGCAGTGTCGTCACTCTGATTCTTTGACCCATCAATATACCAATTGATCCAAGTGGTACACTCGAAGAATTGAAGTGTCTACCCTCGGCTCTCGATTATTAGTTTACCTTCTCAAAATTATGCCACCAACTATTATACTAAATACAAAAATTATAGCTCTTTTTTCCCAATAGACACCATACAAATGTGTTGTAGGTTATAATATGGTCGGGCTTGACCGACTATAACATTCTTACTTGTTTATAAACAAGAGACACAAAAGGCTGTTTTTATCTAATGAACCCTTAAGAAATATAAAACCTGCAGTTAATTTAGAACGTCAACGCTGGCCAGTTCAACCATTTTATTATCTTTTTATTGTTCGTTTAACCTTTTTCTTGTGATTCAGTTAATTTTAAACTTCATTAGCTGTTGCACGTTTCTGTGTATTATGTTAACAAGTGGGTTCGTTATTTAAGTATAATTATACCCTTCACATAGTGATAAGGGTATATATCAGTTTGTCATTCCGTTTGTAATTTCTTTATTATTCATTTGCGACCCCATAAAGTATATATATTCTGGATCCTTATAGATAGGGAAGTTGATATAACCATGTCCGTCTGTCCGTCTGTCTGTCTGTCTGTCTGTCTGTCTGTCCGTCTGTTGAAATCAAGTTTCCGGCGTCAAATAAAAAGATACAGATCAGTAAATGGTGTCAAACGATTACAAATATCCCGCTAACAATCGCTATTTAAAATCAGTAAAATTGGTTTACTATTGACCGAGATATAAGCGAAAACCCAAAGTAACCCATTTTTTTTAGGACAAAATCCGTGCATATATCCCTATATATCTCAGTAAGTATAGTCACTCTTGCCACAAAATTTGGCAGGGATACTCCTAAAGAAAGGAGCTAAATAACAGAAAAAGTTTTTTCAGATAGGACCAGGGAAAGGGGTATTTTTCCTACAATTGCACAAATTTGATGAAATATTTTATACGCTATATCTCGTAAACTATAATAGCTATCGACTTAAAATGTTCTACAAAAAGTAATTGTACGCTAAGGGCTACACTTTAAAGAAAAAAGCTTTTTATTGGGGGCAAAAAAAAGGGTAGCTCCCATACAAATTAATTATTTGTATGAAATATTCGATACGCTATATCTCGGAAACTATAACAGATATCGAAACCAAGTGTTCTACAGAAAGTGATTGGACATCAAGGGCTACGCTCTTGAGAAATAATTTTTTGAGTGGGGGCAAAACAAGGGGTAGCTCCCAAAAAAATTAACAATTTTTATGAAATATTCGATACGCTTTATCTCGGAAACTATAACAGATATCGAAATCAAATGTTCTACATCTATTTCTATTATTCATACGAACGTTAAAATTTTGTAAAGTTTGCTATGGACTTTAAAACTCACAAAAGGATTTTTATTATATTATTTGCAGTACAAAATTACTCGGCTGGGTATATTTAAAGACCAATGTGAAGGGTATATAAGATTCGGCACAGCCGAATATAGCGCTCTTACTTGTTTTATTTCTTTTCTTTCGTTTTGCGTCTAGTAGTTGTTTAAAATTATTTTATAAGGTTTACTGCAAAGAACATTGTTAGAAGGATTTTAAAAATCAAATGATTATTTTAAATAGGGAATTTCTCTTAAACGTAATTGTTAAAATTTATTTAAAGTCCCAATACTTTTAGACATTTGCGAAATTTATCTTTATACAGCAATAGTGATGCATCAATTGATCATTTAAATTCCCATCAACATGTATTTCAACAAAATAAATAGGTCAAAGAAAATTTTTTTTTTTTCAAAACAATTAATAATATTTTTTAAATGAAGTCTACAAACAATATTGCTGAAAGGGTTATAGCCAAATCCGATTTAGCTTTCGAAGAAAATTTTTCGGCCCCATTTGTTGAGGGGTCCTCTACATTTTCCAAATTTTGATGCCCATAAAATCAAAACGGTCACTAATTTTGAAAAACTACGTTTTGGGGTTCAAGTAATCTTGTTAGTAAAATCTATATCTATACCACTCTATCTGTGTATTTTGTTTACTGTTGCACAGTGTAGTTGGAGCTCAGCCATTTGTTTTGTAGTTGTCATGCAGCTTTTTCATTCTCTTTATTTACATCATGACTAAAAATTTTCACTTTCACGTAAAAATTGACTAATAAAGTGAAAAAGGATTTAAATGAGCAAATGAGAACATGAGTGCATGTAAAAGGAATAAAAATAAAATCATTCAACTTAATTTTCCAAAGAAGTTATTTCATGTGTATGAATGTATGTTTGTGTTTTTAGAAAAATTTAATTTTGCAAATTACCAATTAAAACAAGGATAAAAAAAGTCTTTAGAAGATAATATAGAGATTAAGATCAATTGAAATCAGAAATTATATTGAAAATTCTTTTCTATTAAACAGATAAAGTAAGAAAAAAGCATGTGATTGGCAAAAAAAGTTTAAAAAGTTCTTCTTTTATTTATACAACTAATAAGGATTTGAACTAAGTAAGATATTTAGATAATTAGTATTGATACTACTCTTTCTTTTTTCTTTGTTTGCTTTGCAAAATGAGTTCAATAGCAAGTTAACTAAAATATGTGGAATAAAAACAACTTCTCCCTTAAATGCTTAAATAAAATGGCACATTTAAAAGGGAAGAAGCACATATCAAAAATAAACATCCCTGCGGGATATGGGTGTCAATTGGTCGACGTACTCGTCCTGTTACAGGTGCTAAACATGAATTGGACATAAGTTATTGGTCGCAGTCGGTTAAACAGGCACACATCGAATAACTGGTAAAACTGGTTTTATAGAGGTAAGAGGAAAAACTAGAAATACTGGCCCCTACACATAAACATACATCTGTTTATAAATATACACACACACGCGTAAATACAAACAAAGTAGATTGAACAGGATCTTAAACAATTAATGCAAAATTTGCTTACATGGGATTAGCCTTAAACCCGTTCTGAAGGGTTTAGCTTTGAATCATTTGTCCCCTCCAATGACAAAGCAATGTAAAAGTGACAAGTTCTCTTCTTATAAAGTGCAAATACTGGAACCAGTCCCTACCCTAAGGAACCGTTCACGTCAATAGTCTTGGACCAGTCCACTTGCCCATAGGGAAGTTAAATAAGTCAAATCAAGTCAAATCAGTTAAAGCCCAAAATGCTTATTCTGGGACAATATATGTGAAAAAATAGACTCTGATCATCATCACAAAAAACTTCGTGCCAGCGTCAAGGAACTTATCTGTTGCAAATTTCTTAAAAATATTCCCAAAATTTCGCTGATATGTCGTAGTGAAACTTCTTTCCGTCCTGCCAAAAGCTATCGAAAAAGCGACTGAACAATAACGACAAATTTTTATCCTTACAAATCTACCCCCCCTAGTATACCAACTAAATAAGCGCTTAAGGTATAAAAAAACTTTTTCCAATACTTTTTTCAATAAAGAAGAAAATAAAATCCAATAAGATTTACTTGTCTGACACTCATGTAAAATAAAGAAAAATTAATAAAACATAACGGACAGTTTCAAAACAAATAGTGCCAAATTAATAAAAGAAAAGCAAAAAATCTTTATCCTTAAGTTAGACAAAAGGGCATTTCCAAATGAAATAAGCTGAAATTTGATAAAAAAAAAACTTATTTACGTTTTAACAAAGCGCTGCTTAATATTTTTAGGCTGGAAGGACAAAAACACAAATGTAGAGTAAAAAAAATTTGGCGTACAGCCTTGTAATATTGAGCGAGCGGAATATGTATTTGCAAAAATACTTTAAACCTTGAAATATGTTTGCAAATGTGTAAAAATTGTCAAAATTCAAACACATGAACAGCAGAAAAAAAATTTCAAATAAAATATTAACAACTTTATAGTTTTTTTTTTCTGCCAACAAAAATACAATTGGCAGGCAGCATGTCATCAGATTGTGTTGTTAAAAAAAACAAGTAAGAGCGCTATATTCGGCTGTGCCGAATCTTATATACCCTTCACATCGGTCTTTAAATATACCCAGCCGAGTAATTTTGTACTGCAAATAATATAATAAAAAACCTTGTGCGAGTTTTAAAGCCCATAGAAAAAATAACAAAATTTTAACGTTCGTATGAATAATATAAATAGATGAAGAAGATTTGAGGTCGAAAGTTTTAAAAGTTTTCGACATTATCCATATTTAAAGGTTAATAAAACTTATTAAATGTTCTAGTCCCGCTGCTCTTCTCCAACTTTTTTTCCAAAATGTATTAATTATTTGATTATTACTTTTTGTAGAATATTCGAAGTCGATAGCTGTAAAAGTTTTCCAGAAAAAGCGTAACGAAAATTTTATAAAAATTGTTAATTTGTATGGGAGCTACCCCTTCTTCATCCCCCACCCGAAAATTTTTTTCTTTAAAGCGTAGGCCTTGTGTTCCAATTACTTTTTGTAGAACATTTGATGTGGATATCTGTTATAGTTTCCGAGATATAGCGTATCGAATATTTTATAATAATTGTTGATTTGTATGGGAGCTACCCCTTTTTTTGCCCCCACTCAATAAAATTTTTCTTCAAAGCGTAGGCATTCTTGCCTAATTACTTTTTGTAGAACATTTCATTTCGATATCTTTTATAGTTTCCGAGATATAGCGTATCGAATATTTTATAATAATTGTCGATTTGTATGGGAGCTACCCCTTTTTTTGCCCCCGCTCAAAAAAATTTTTCTTTGAAGTGTAGATCTTTGCATACAATCACTTTTTGTAGAACATTTTAAGTCGATATCTGTTATAGTTTCCGAGATATAGCGTATCGAATATTTTATAATAATTGTCGATTTGTATTTGAGCTACCCTTTTTTTTGCCCCCACTCAAAAAAATTTTTCTTTAAAGCGTAGCCCTTAGCGTGCAATTACTTTTGGTAGAACATTTTATGTCGATAGCTGTAATAGTTTCCGAGATATAGCGCATAAAATATTTCACCAAATTTGTGCAATTGTAGGAAAAATACCCCTTCCTCTGGTTCTATCTGAAAAAACTTTTTCCATTATTTAGGTCCCTTCTTTAGGAGTATCCGTGCCAAGTTTTGTGGCAAGAGTGATTATACTTACTGAGATATATAGGGATATATGCACGGATTTTGTCCTAAAAAAAATGGGTTACTCTGGGTTTTCGCTTATATCTCGGTCAATAGTAAACCGATTTTGCTGATTTTAAAAAGCGATTGTTAGGGGGATATTTGTAATCGTTTGACACCATTTACTGATCTGTATCTTTTTATCTGACTCCGGAAACTTGATTTCAACAGACGGACAGACGGACAGACAGACAGACAGACAGACAGACAGACAGACAGACAGACAGACAGACAGACAGACAGACGGACAGACGGACATGGCTATTTCAACTTCCCTATCTATAAGGATCCAGAATATATATACTTTATGGGGTCGCAAATGAATAATAAAGAAATTACAAACGGAATGACAAAGTGATATATACCCTATCACTATGTGAAGGGTATAAAAAAAAAAATTATTTTAAAATAAATTGACAGGGAAGTGATAGAAAAAAAGCAGAACATTTTTTAGGGGACGTACATGCAAACATACACACAAAATAAAATGTTTCTAAAATGAGGTATTTTATTATCACGAAATTAAGAAGAATATTAAGACAAACCTACTCCATAGTTATGTATATACAAAATCAGAATTTTTTTATGGGTCAACGTAAACTTACCTATAATCTAAGTTATCATTCAATTTTGGGGAGGTTTATTAAGATTTTAACTTCTCATAAGTGATTTTATATATATATATATATATATATATATATAATTGGTTCAAAAGACTACCCACTAAGTATATTAAAAATAATTATCTTACGTTTGTTAAGGGTTATCATGACAAGTTTTTAAATAAGACCTTAAGCGTACCTCTTGAAGGGACAAATCCATTTCTTGAACAAACCTAAACTCAAAATTTCAAAAAAACTAGTATGAAAACCCCTGATATTTTACTCTGAGTTTTGATATTTATTAAGATTATATCTTGCCTCGTCAAGGCGTCCACTTAATATAGAAGGGCCCTAACTTGTATTTTTTAGAACGAGGTTTTTGGGTAATTGTGTTATATGAGCGCAGACCACTAATCGAAATAAACGAAAATCTAGGCTTAAGGAAAATACGAGTTAGGGCCTTTCCTTATTAAGGTAAAAGTTTATTAAAATACTTATATTATTCATGAAAAATCCGGATGTTTTACTTTGAGTTTTGATATTTGTTAAGATAATATCTTGCCTCGTCAAGGCGTACACTTAATATAGAAAGGCCCTAACTCGTATTTTTTAAGACGAAGTTTTTGGATAATTGCGTTATATGAACGCAGAAAATTAATCGAAATAAACGAAAATCTAAGCTTAAAGAAAATACGAGTTAGGGCCTTTCTTATTTAAGGCAACAGTTTATTTAAATACTTATGTTATCCATCCTTAACCGTAATTAATATGCCAAAAAAGTTAATCTCAAAAAATAATATTTTTTTTTTTTATTTTTAAAATTTTTGTCAAAAAAATTATTTAAAATTTATTTGATTTTTTTTTTTTTTTTTAAATAATTTTTAATTCATTTTTATTTTTTTGGCTTAAAAAATTTATGTATTTATATTTTTTTAAAAATAAGTTATGATCACAGTAATTGCTATTTTTTTGTTTTGAATTGAAATCGAAAAATAATTATTATTTCTTGAGAAAAAATTAAAAATCAAATATTTAAAAACCACTTCAAAAAATTTAATTTAATGCCATTAAGATGGTGTGTGTACTTCACTTAAATTTTCGATTTTTACTTGTATATGATTTCTTTCATTGAAAATTTAAAAATAATTATTATTTACAGTCTCTGGTATGTAAGTTCACTTTAAAGATGACATTTATTAAATTGGTATATCAAAACTTAAATGCTCGACTTTTAAATTGTAGTAGGGTGCATATATTTTTTTAATGGATTTACTTTTTTTCTTCTTTCTTTTTTTTTTTGTTTTTCTTTTTTAGTTTTCAAAAAAATCAATTATTTTTCGCCTTTTTTCAATGTTTGCCCCTGATAAGAGTTTTTATCTTTTTATTCATTGAAAAATTTGCCAAGAGAGAGAGAGTTTTTTATGTGAATAAGTTTTTTTCTTATTTTCTAATAATTGTTAAACTCTTTAGTATGTTTTCAGTCCAAATTTTGTTTAATACTTTTTTTATTAAAAAAATGATAACAAGTAAGAACAGCTTTTAATATTTACAATCTTCTACATATTTTTATTGCAAAGCAAAGTGAAAAGAAAAATGAAAATAAATAGTAAGAAGTTGTGTTAAACAGTTAACAAGCTGTTAAAGGATTCAATATACTCTTGTAGAAAAGGGTGATGCAAACAAGAAAAGAGTAATTTTTATCAGGAAAATTTTTAAATTTTTAAAGTAAACGAAAACAAGCGTCAACAGTTTTTATATGTTTTTTTTTTGCTGTTAGTTCTTTAAAATAGTTTTTAAATTAAGTAAAAAAATTAAATTTTTATTATGCATGCTTCTTACAAGAAACAAACTTCCAGGATACCATTTGCCTGCATTATACTTTGGATAAATGGAAAATAAGTTGCAAAACAGCAAAGTCCTTCATTGAAAACCAAGAGAAGATACCACGGTTGATGATTAAGCTTATAACTGAACAGTAAAAACCTCTTTATATACGTAGGATTGGATTGTTAAAAATAAAAGAAAAATCAAATAAAAATTACTGTGTTCCATGCGGAAAAATTCATTGTGACAGGTGTACTGGTTACTTTTAATTTTCTTTTAATGTTATTTTTTGTTTTCGCTCGACTTAATTTTTTATAAAATTATTTTGTTTTGGACTTTAGTGGAGTTTTCAAACTCCCCGGTATACCAGTGGTAATCTCACGAGTCTACCAGTCTGGGGGTTGTGGATTCGAATTTCACCAAAGACCTTGGTAAGTTTATTTTTTCCTGCTAACTCTACCCTTTTTCCTCCTCAGGGAAAACAAGGAGACCAAATTTAGCAGACCAAGGTGATATAGCTGGCTGTTTTACCTACTCTACCTACCTACCAAACTTTCAAATCTAAGTCCAAATTTCGACAAATTTTATGTAGCTATTTCAGCTATGCAAATCTAATTATCATTAGGGCCCAATAGGGGGGCGACAAAAGGAAGCTCTCGTCAAAGGTACAGAGATGTTCTGTACTAGGCATTACAGAGGCCAGGAAAAGTACAACACAGACAGCTCTAGATATAATTCTAAATCTTCTTCCCATTGAGGATTTCGTTGATAAAATGGCGGCAAGGAGCTTGTTTAGGCTCAGTGAGTTAGGTATGCGTAGGGCAGATACAGATGGGCATTCTAGGAAGGGTTGTGTCACTGCCTAAAAGCGCAGCTTTGTCGCCTTTTCTTACCATCGCTTGATTATTACTCAATTTAAGTTTTATATTATGGTTGGAAGATATTTCGAGATTTAATATTTAAACCACATGACAGAAATCTAAAAAAATGTAAAAATACAAAAAATTTTTAACAAATACTTAATATATTGCCAACTTACTTTGCAGTTTAATTTCATTAAACATAAACTTTTACTGTTCTGTATTTATCCTGGTAGAAATATTAAATTTCTGCAATATGCTTAAGGAAAAGTTTAACCTCAAATGTCGGAAAATCAATTTGTTTTTGATATAATATTTTCTATTTTCCTCCCATTAGGTGGGGCACCATTAAACTAAATGTTTTTCTATTAAAAGCAATAAAGTCAATTGTTATTTTATTACTCTTTGACTTACTTGTGCAAGAACAAAATCTCATGTGTTTAAAAACATATGCATATAATTATCTACATGTATGTACATGTATGTTTGCAGGAATATATGTAATAACTACATAATAAGTGGATATGTGTATTTATTTGTGCGTATTACCATGTAACCATACAAAGCAATATGTTAACTTTTAATCTTCATGCAGGCATAGACACCCAGTTAGCACTTGGTAGATTCTTTTGTTAAAAATTACCCAAAAGACTCGGCTCTGAAGGTTACCAAAATGACTAAAACTGACTAATCGCTTGTGTTAAAAAAATACTCCAAGGTGAATACAACATCGAAAAACAAAAGGAGTGTGGCCACAGGAATAAGACCATGGACAATTTCATCACTATTTTACTCATACAGAGATCATTTCCAATACTGCAACAACCATATAATGGTTGCAACAAGCTTTGGGCAAAACATTTAATCATAGTTATGGCTCATTTTATCATTATATACAGATTACGCACCTAATCTTATGGTTAATGTGTTGCTTCGTTTTTAACATGCCAAAGACTGTTTGTGCTATTTTTAGTAGTAATTTTGTTCCAAAAAAACAATGATCACCCAAGAAAGTCATTAAAGGCTAGAGCCCAAAAAATTAAAACATTTCCAAAGCAAACTCAACAAGAACTTGCAAAATAATTTGAAGCTATCATACAACAATTTAAACACTGCCAAATAGTGTATATAAAAATAGCTTAATTTCTTTTTTAACTGATGAGCCGCAATGTTAACGCAAAATCCATTGCTGCAAAAAACATTGGGAAACGGTCACAACTAGCAATGGCCTATACTTTAGATAATTTGAAAGTATACAAATGTTTGAAGAAAAGGCAGTATCAGATAGCAAGGAAATAATATGGCATGTGCATTATTCATAGTCGTAACTGAAATAAAAGTTATATTACACAGGTGCGTTTATTAAGCTCAAGATGGTTCTTCAAAGTATTTACCCACCCTCATACATATGTTTTTTTTTTCGTAGAAATTTTTTTTTGTCTCTTTTCATTTTCTCCTACTCCGATATTATTATACCCTCCACATAAGTTTGTCAATCCGTTTGTATTTGTTTAATATCCACTTTCGGGCCCATAAAGTATTTATTTTCTTGGTCCTTATAGGTTAGGAAGTCGATTTGGCGATGTTCCTCTGTCCGTATGTCCGTTTGCCAGTCTGACCATGTTATGGTTGAAGTCAACTTTTTGAAGCTCCCCAAAGTTGTATAGACCCATAAGTATCAAACTTTTAGAAACATCTGCGAGCAAATATTTTAAAAATATTTAAATCCAGCAAAATCGCCTTATAACTGACCGAAACCTCTACAACTGCGTCAGAGTTGCACCTACATGGGTGCAATTTTTCTTCCCGAACATTTTCCTGAAGCATATTTACACTTTATCTCCGCCCCTTAACAAAGTTGCCATACAAAGTTTATTTTTCTAAATTTTTTTAAATCGCTCCCACAGCTTGCAGTTTTTCCTCTCAAACATATTGCTAGAACATACTTACCCCCTTTCTCCATCGCCTAAAGGGATCCTCCAAAGGTCAAATGTAAGATCGACCCCATTCAATTTTTTTCTCCCAAACATTTTTGTGAAATGGGATGAAACACCTACAACTTCCCCGAAGTCGCCCTTAGAGGAATAAAATTTATTACAGACCTCTATTAGTTATTTCTTGCAAACATTTTCCTAGAACATACTTGTCTCCTATCCCCATTACCTAAGGGGGTTGCCATACAAAATTTATAAAAGTTATGTAAAAACGTCCATAACTTCGCCAAAGTCAGCCTTAGAGAAATTAAGTGTACAAACGTTCCCCATTAAAACATATTTACCGCCATATCCCCACCCTCTAAGGGGGTTGCCAAAATCCAAAAAAAAGTAAGGATAAAAACCCTGCAACTTCCCGGTGTCACCCTTAGTTGGTTAAAATATAACACTGACCCCTATTTAAAAATTATAAATATTTTATAAATTAAAACAAAATGGATAAAAATAGAAAAAAAGATCGGAGTTTTGAAGGATCAATGTGAAGGATATACAAAATTCGGCACAGCTCTTATATGTTTTTCTTTGTTTTTAATATGTATATGATATTTGTGTGTGCATACGTAAGCACAAACAAACATACATACATGAGTCTAAGTTCTCTAAAATATAGAATTGCTTTTTTCCTTTTTTCAAACTTAATATAATAATACTGAATTACATATGAACATATATACTTGTATATTAGTTTGTGTGTACAGTATTTACATACTGGCAATAATATACGTTTTTATGAACGAAATAGAATTGATTAGAGTATTCATATTTAATTAATGTATTTACATTAGAGGAAAAGTAAAACAGTAATATGTCCCCGAACAGTTATAATAAGTTAGTTGTTATAATGTAAATTTCCAATAGCATTTCTGTAAAACCTGAAAATTTTTTTTTAATTCGGTAAAAAATAAAACATTTTATATTCTTGGAAAATTTTAAAATCCCTGTTTATATTTATATTCTTTTGCTATGTTTAAAATTCCGTCTTATTGAGCTCGCAAAACTGTGAACTTTAAACAGCAACAGTTTTATAAATGTCAGTTTGTACTCTAAATTTTTTTATTTTTTTTATTTTGTCTCTGTAACATTAAAATTTATTTTAATTTTTATAAAAAGAAAGCCTACTTGAATTTTTAAATTGCTTTTATAGAAACGTGTCTTGATATTTTATGTTTCAACAAAAATTTTCACTTTCAAATTAAATACAAAATGCTAAAGCTATAACATTTCAATTATAATCATTATTTTTTTAAATTATAATGAATACAAAAATTTATTAGGAATTTCTATCAATTATCATTTGTTTTACATAAAAATTGATTAAATTTTTTTTCTTTTGCTAAAGCAAATTTTAAGAAACAATGCAGTTTTGCAATGCAGCATAAAGTTATTTACAAATTTTATATTAAATAAATTTTATATTAAAAATGTAAACAAATATATGTGAAGGCCTTTGATGTCTTTGTAACTCGAAACCCTAAGTAAAAGTAAAGATATTAATGCCTTACAAAAAAGTTCTTGTCAGAGTTCCGTGGAACTTAAATTATAAAATGCGAGATCATAAAATCTAATTATTCTTAAAGGATAGAATTTAGTTCTGCAAAAGAAAGGAACCCACCTACAAACAAAGAAACAAACAAAGAAAAAAACAAATAAATGCAAAATAATAATGATCATAAAAGGGGCTGTCTTTTTTTGCCACCATAATTCTACGCACACATACACACACCTTTCTAAAATATGTATTAACCCAGTTGAGAATGTATTCTAGACATTTTTAAGAACGGGCCTAAAATTAAAGCTACTTGTAAAGAACATATTAAGAAAACTTAAATAATTTTTTTTGGAAATTTCCATGCGAGTGGCCCTAAAGTTAAAAACGAAAATTTCACCCATCTTGTCTATCAATAACGTTTATCTAGGGAACCACATTAAAGTTAAGGTTACCTTTTTTCCATTGCCAAGATTTTTTTCCTTATCAACAAAAACAACAATATTAAAATTATTTCGAGCTCTTCGACAAAATTTGGCCAGCTGGGAATTATGATAACTGGATTTTCTTTTCTTAAGATTTTCTTTGGCAAACATTATTGAATTTCAAATGCTGATTAACACTTATTGCCTGATTTAATTAAGAAATATTCTATAATAAACACACTTGAGTTCTCGCTTATACCTTTAGAAGGAAATTTTTGATTTAAATAGAAAACCTTTTATTACAAGCGAATTATAATTTACTGCTAAAAGTTAAATAAGTTGTGGCTTATGTTCTTGAGTTTTGAATTATCATCAATTTTTAAATATATTAATTATTGAAGGGAGTTAGTAAATACTTGTTCTTACGATGTTAAATATTATTGATAATGAATTAAATATTAAACTCAAACCAAGCCTCTAGTTTTAGCACAAACAAAACTTAAAAAGTGATATTAGTTTTTTTAAAAGGTTTAACAAAGAATTATTTAACACATATTTTAATGAAAACTTTTAATAAAATTTAAGCTGAATATAATGCATTTCCAAAATCCGCTACGACTTCTCGTCAGCGCTCTTTCTATTCAGTAATTTAAGTAAGTTTTATGTAAATTTATTGTATTTTAACAAACTTTTGCTGGAGTTTCAATGCTGGAATTGTATTTGTGTTCTATACTGCTTAGACAGAAGTAATTCCACACTAATCCTTTGGACTCTTATTCTCATTCTATTTGCATTTATCACTAGTTACTTTAAATTTTTACCTTTTTTTATTTTGGTTTTGGCTGTCCATCAAAAGACAGTAAATTTATTAAATTTTAATATATATTTTATTTGCAATCCTGTTATTCGCAATCTTGTTAATATTTGAGTTACTCTTTTATACCGAAAACTAATGGCCGTTTCTTGACTTTGTGTTTAATCATGAATTAAGGTAACTTTTTTGCAATATAAATTAGATTTAAATAGAGTTTAATTTTTTCAATAGCTTGATAATTAATTAAAAATGTGGCAACAATACAAAAAGCAAAGCATTATTAGAAACTTTCCTTTAAAAAAAGCTATAAAAGATGAATAAATAAACAAACTGTCAAAATCATATTGGCATAATATGAGAAGTAATTTTTATTTAAACGCACATGTTTGGTTGGCCGCTAAAATAGTTTTTAAGTTTTAAATGAAAAAATAATTATGTGTTTAAATATATTTTAAAGATACTTATTCTTTACTATTATAATAAAATTAAATTGTATTTATATTAAAAATTTTTTAAGCCATTGTTTTTGCTATCAAATACGTTTTACTTAACTTTGCTTTAGTGTGTTCTTTAAGACTGTAGACGGATAAGTAATATTTAATTCAACTTTGTATAAATTATACGCAACGGTTACTACATGTGACCTCCTAACAGCATGAATTTAAAAATTTTAAGCATTTAAAATATTCACACATTAATTTGCACTTTGCATTAACAATTTTTTAGTAAAAAAATGTAATTATAAATAACAATATCAAATGCTCAACAAAAAACATTTATCTATTTTCATATACAGTAGGGGAGCAAAAATGAGTACATGTTTGTACTTCGTGAACTTGTCGTTGCATAACACGTAAATTTTAGTCAGATTAAAAAAAATAAATAAAGTAAAGATTTTAATGATATAGTGGCCAATTCAAAATATCGACCTCTATCACACTGAAACATTTGTAGCTAATCGTACCAATAATGCCCAATTAACTTCAGATAGTTATGCAAAGGATGTAGTCATTTTGGTTGGGGAAAGTTATTTTTAACGGTCCGAGAGTTACTGCAATTAGCGTTGTATGCACTTCATGGGCGGCGTCGAGGAATAATTTTGAGAGTGAATCGTAGCAAGGTGGTGATCACAAGAAAGTATAGGTTCAAAGCTTTTAGAAACCAAAAATCAACGGGTTGCAGTTAAAGCGGGCACGTGGGGCTTATTATTTTAGTTTAATCCGTGACAATAAACTGTCAGAAAAGAGTTACTCCGGAAAGAGCCAAAAGGGACTTTAATTAATTTATTTTAAATGGTTATGCTTTATGGTGGGAGGTTGTAAAAAGCTTCTTACTAAAGTCCCAAATGTGCTTCACTTGACATCAATGATGCCATGAAAATCAGACCTTAAGCAATACTAAACGCCATTCTTCAGACGCCACCAATTGAGCACTCGGTGATGGGAATGTCAGCAAAAAGCTTAATTGGATAAAGTGAGTCAGATTAATAAATTTCTAAATACTGGCAACACTAGCATGGAAACATGATCTTAACAATCTTAGTTTTACCCGGGAATCCGGGTCGGATTATATGGTCGCTGAGGTCAGTTTCGAAAATACACCAACGATAATAAAGCCTAAAAGAAGTTGGTAATTGGGATCCAATAATTTAAAAAAGGAGTGTGCAGTTTTCACTGATGGATCTAAGATTGAAATAGGTACCAAGGCCTGGGTATATATAAAAGGTAATATTATTTGATTATCTTATGGAGTATCTGATGAGTCCAGTGTATTTTAAGTGGATATATTGGCGGCTTTGAAAGCAACGAATCTTATAGTAAAACAGTTTTAAAGGATAGTAAGATATTATTTATATTGGTAGACAGGCGGCTTTAAAGGATTCGGGTTCGGATAGCATCTGGGATGGTAAGGGACTGTAAAAAGGACTAGGCAATATTTCGCCATATAAACTGAAAAAAATTATTGAACGTATCAAGGATACCTGGTAACAAAGAAATATATAATGGAGATAGATTTTTAATATTGGTAGTTGAATTGCTTTTTCTTTCGCAATTTGTTTCAATTTAATTAGTCCCACTACTTTTTTAATTCATATTAATTTTTTCTTTTTCTTAAGATTTCTTTAAAGGTATGCATAATGAACCCAGAAGATCTCCAAATGTTGATGTAGAAGACGGTGTAACTCTTTTCATCACCCTTTGCAACCTTACCTAACCTCTTTCTGCAATTTTCGTATAGAACTGAATATGCAGCCAATGCATTTTTAACAAATAAAAAACCTCGAAAACCACAAATATGTCTTGCTTTTTTTGTGCGTAAGTGTGTGTGTGCCTGCGTTTATATTTGTGTGAATAAATGTTAAACTATAAAATTATACATAATAAGTACCTTGTATAGAATCTTTGTATAGTTATATGTACATATGTAAATACGTATGTATAGGTACACAAAAGGGATCAAATTTTTAAACTATAAAGAAATATTTATCAATTTCATCATAAAAAAAATTGTTTTGGTTTCATATTTCGAACACAAACTGTTGCTGAGGACTGTAAATAATTTTAAGGATTTTTATACAATTTTTCAATGTTGTTTAGCACTAAACCTGTTTCCCACAGACCTTATAAATACATTTAGTTTATTTTTAAATGTCAAACTATTTTAGAGCAATTAATAAAACAAAAATAAACATTTTTATTTTTGGTTAAATTATCTACAACTACACGCTTAGTGAATTCTGTTTAATAAATACAAATTCACACAAATTAAAAACAAAACAAAAATTATTTCAGAATTAAATTATTTTGAAATTAAAGTTTTAAATTGATTTTATTTTCCATTATATATTTATTGTTATTTATATCATTATTTAACAACTTATTATCTCAGTAATTCTCTGTTAGTAATTGGCAATAAATAATTGTAAATAATTAAAAGTGTTTAACAAATTCAAACAATTACAAATATTTTAAATCTAAATAAATCAGAGCAACAATAAATTAAATAATAAACAAAATGTAAAAAGAACAAATATTTTAAATTTAATTTTAGCAAAAAAACATTAAAATATATAATACACAACAACAAATATTTATTTTGATTCGTACTTTACACAATAAAAAATAAACCTAAAGAAAAAATAGTTCGTTTTATGGCATTTTTCATCACTTCGGTGAGAACTTCGGGCTTTAGATTCCCGCACTCGCATCTAATGTCCTTGAAGGTTTCTGGGGTCTTGGGTTTGTAAACACGTAAGCACGGGACTTAACAAAACCCCACAAAAAAGTCTAGAACGATTAAATCGGGCAATCTTGGGCACCAATGTAAATCGCCAACACGAGAGATAAAGCGACCAGGGAACGACGCCTTCAGAATATCGGTTTTGGCTCACGCAATGTAAGCCAATGCTACATACTGTAGAAACCACATGTCCCTCAGTCCTAAATCATTCAATTTCGACAGAAAAGCTCGGCTAACATGGCCCTATATGGCGCACCCTCCACTGTTATCATTTGACCAGCGGCGTCCTTGAAAAAAATTGCCCGATGACTCCGCCAGCGTGAACATCGTAACATGCAGTCACTCTAAGCGGGTGTAATGGCACCTCATGAATCACTCGAGGATTTTCGGTACCTCAGAAATGATAGTTTTGCTTGTGCACCTACCCGCTGAGGTGGAAATGAGCCTCATCTCTCATTATAATTTTGCCCTAAAAATCGTCCACATCGGCCTTGAGATTGAAGATGGCTTGGGCATAGGTTAAACGCGTTCGGCAGTCGACATGCAGCAGCTGATGTCCGGGAAAATACGCAGGTCTTTGACCAAAATTCGCTTTTGTGCAATTGTAGGAGAAATACAACAAGGAAATCAAAAGAGAAACTAAATATGTATCTATCTTTGAAGCTTAAAGTTGTTTAAGCTTAAATGAACAAATAAAATCCTTAGAGTACTAAAAATTATAATAAAAACCAAAAAATAAAACCGAATCGAAACAGATAATAATAAATTAAAATAATTTGTTAAGGTCTTCCTTATTATGTTTTAACATTTTGTAGTATTTTTTTATGTTTCTGTTCAAGTCTTAAACGTAAATTTTTAGTTAATGCCTTCTTTGTGGTATTGTTTATTGTTTTGTTTAATACTTATTCACTTAGTATTAAAATGGCACTTCAAGGACATTAAATGAAACCAATAATTCAATTATTTGTTTATTTAATACCGCAACCATTGTTTTTATGATTTGAACATAAAAATGGCGAAGGTGTAAAATGTAAATCCTGTTTAAGTAAATATTCAAACTAATAAGGGTCCAAGTAAACACACTTGAGAGCCTGTAAAAATTTTACGACTTTCTAGCTGTATCTGAGTATCTTTAGTTTGTACTGTATGTTTTATCGTTGAAAAATGCTTAATGGCATTTAATTAGATATATATATTTAATGGTGGCAAAATAAAATGCTTGAACAAAATTCGAAAATAACAAAAAACTTTATTTAAAGCAGCAATAACGATACACTACACAGAAAAAAATGGCAGCAGATATTAAGTAACACAAAATTATTTGATTATTAACTTAGACTATTGACATTTGTTTTGTTAACCCAGTTGAACTCGATTGCATTTTTTTTTAATTTTTGGCTGGTAAAAATGTTATATTTTGTATTAACAACCTAAGTTTTCATTGCCAATCAGGGTACACTAATACAGGTAGTATCAAGGCTAATTCAAATAATTCACCCTCTGCATTTCCTTTTTGTGTTTGATAAAGTGAATATCAAAAAAATTTTAAATTTCAAACAAAGTTAATAAATCTGAAAATCACTTTCACAAAATTTCAAGGCGAGATCATAATCAGCTGGGTTCTTAACACTGCCTGTATTAGTGTAGTCTGGTGCCAATTTAATAGTAAAATAATTGTATTTGCAATTTGCTTGTTATTATAACAATTTTCTGGTCGGAATTTTTTCTGTGTATTGATAAATTTCTTTTAAAATAACAACTTTAATATTTAACTGAAATAACCTCCTGATGATGCCACACAACGGAGTGGCGAAATATTGAAAAAATTTTGCAAAAAAATAAACATAAAAATAGACCTAAAGCTTAAAGAAATAGTCTTATTTATTAACATTAAAAAGGTCAAAAAACTAGAAAAATTGGTAAATTTTCTTCTCTTCTGAATTTCCTAAACAGATTAATACTCTTTGTCTTATACCAAATAACCTCAAATAATATCGGGAATATACCCTTCTGTCGGGAACTAAAATAATCAAAATGGCATGCATCTTGGGAAGTAGGTGGTTTTTAGAACACAATTATTAACTTAAGACTAATTGTTAACCTGTTTTATATCAGCAGCTCAACCTCAAGGCTGTTTGCAGCCCCAGCATCAGAATTAGTTTCTTGTATCTAAACACAAGCTGTGCCTCGTTTTTGTATGGTAAGCGAAAAGTTCTTTAGTCGAGAAGTTTATAGTCGTCCTGTCAAGGACAGAATGAATCAAAGAAAAAATATTATAAATTTTTAATATTAACTTGCAATATTTTAAATTTATATGACTCATCCTGTTAATAACTGGAACACTTTTATAATCTTATAAAATTTCTCGACGCGAAGGCATCTCGCAAGTTATAGAAACCAGGTACAGATAACTAAAACCACAACAAATTGCCTAAATAAATGGATTCCGATATTGACAACCTTTAGTATGAAAATAATGATTAAAACCAAAGAATGTCACGTACGCATACTCCTAGGTACATTAAAACTGAATCGAGTATGGCAGGAGTGCGTTAACTACAACCTGTTACTTCTAGGACTCTGTAAAGCAAGATGGTCAGAAGCAAGCAGGATAATTCATTACCTTCAAAACACTCACGTTTTTAGACTTCGGCCAACCGCTGAACCAGCTAAAAGCCGACAGATTTGTACTACTTTTATTTAAAAGAAACTCACTATTCAATAATTAAATGAAAACCTTTCGGTGAAAAGATATTTACCACAAGATTTTGTACTTAGGATAGAAACTTCACTTGTGTACATTGCTATGTACCATCAAATATATCTGAACCTACGTTTCACTATAACCTGTATCCGCTAGGAATTGATCTGGAGGAAGTAAAATCATTTTTATAACTTTTACGCGTTTTAATACACATGGGCTGTTGCTGTGTGTAGCTCTCCAGCTTTCCTGAAATTTACTAAGATCAAAATTCTTCACTGAGTGCGCCCGCTAATATTAGAATGCAAAGCCACAACCTATAAACACGATCCAAGTATACGTTGATTGTTTCCTAAAAACTTTGACGACAAGTAGATCAAAGGCCAATCCATGTCACCATTCTTATCAACAAATAGCGTTGGCTTGGACACACGCTGCAAAGGCCTCAAAGTGATATTGCTGCTATTGATTAGAACACATAGCATACAACTTGTGTTAACAGGAGCACAAAGACAGGTGCTGGATGGTCTCCTTTTCTAAATCTTGACAATTTCTCCATAAGTACTTAGTTAGGAAGTAAATTTCTGTTGAAAGCCACAGTGTCATTTAGCTTACGGCTGCCCATACCAAAAGCACACATTGAGGATATTACTTGGAAGTTAACAATTGCGTCCCACTCTCTCTTAATGATAAGATTTTGTTACAACTTTAATCCTCAACAAATGATATGAATTAAAAATTTTATTTATTGTTTTGACAAAGATTTGTTTATCTGTTTGTGCAGGTATTTTATGTATAAATTTATGGTATTTTTTTTTTTGTTTGCTGCTTCTTTACTTCTTTCTTACAGCCTTCAAACAATTGAATGTATGATTAATGTTGCCACGGAAATTAAAATGAGTTACAAGTACGTGCTACATACTTAAGTCAAATGGCAGTTTAATTTTATTTTCTTTTTTTTTACTCCTGTTTGATAATCTGTTTTATCTTTAATGCTGGTTAAATGCTTGAAACCAGCTGTGGATTTCTTTCCTGGCAACTTGTCATAGTGTATGAAACACACACGAACACACATAAATAATATAAATTGCCAATAAAATGTTGCCTTATAGCAGTGGCATGCAATGAATTAAAATGATTTTTAATTTCAAAATGTATGGAGTTTATAAATGTTAAAGAGGCATTTAGTAGATAAATGCGTAAGAACAAACATAAGTGGAAGAGATATAAAGTGGATAAATGCTTAAGAAGAGGTCATTATTATCAACAAGTTGTTTGTTGGGGGAATTTTAAAAGCTTTTCCTACAGTCGAGAAAAATAGATTAACACCTAACGTGACGATTGTTTGTAATAAAAAAACGCACTTAAGTACCATTTGATACTGTAGAAGGAGTCTTGAGAACAATTTTACTTTCTTATGATGGACATTAATGCATTTAAAAATTAAATCACATTCTTTACGTTTTAAACAAAACTTAAAGAAGGAAAGCAGTGAAGTAAAAAAGGAGAAAACAGTAAACAATTAATTTGGTCCGAAAATTTAATACCATGTTCAAACATGCACCATTAATTGAGACAATTTAAATTAAAATGAGCAATTAAGTTTTCTGTTCCCACATAATTAATTAGGCTTACTCAATTAGCAAATGACAGCTAGAAAAATATTATTTTAATTTTTAAAGTGCATCAAACAAGGTGGGAGCAACTGATCCGCTGATTTTAATTTACGCCATGGCGTGCCATACGTTTTTAGATTGGCAAATTGTTTATGTTATAATATGGTTGAGTATACGGTATGTGTGAAAGCTACATTTTTGTCAACTAGAACTTATCAACAACAAAATACATTCTATATTTTTACACGGGCCCTTGGAAATAAAGATAATAATAATTGGAGCATATAAAAATCAATATTGTTAAGGCTCTGCATAGTGCTTCCAATTATTTTCTGACCTCTTTTGGTACTAAATAGTTGGTTTTTTTTTTTTGGTTATTTAATAATTCTAAAAGACATATTAAATATGAATATGTCAACAAAATACACCGCTCTTTAAAACCTTAAAGCCCGTCGTATAAAAAGCAGAAAAGTGCTACTACTACTTCCTATTGCCTATGCTAACTGCACTGAACCACTATAAAAAATTTGCAAAATTTTTTGATCAATTAGTTTTTAATTTAAATGGTAATTTGTGTGAGTTTTTATAATAAATAACCAAACCTATCAATCGACAGCAAGTTTTTTCCTGCTTGTGCTTTTTATAATATTGGTTGCACAAACAAGTTAATAATTTCCATTTGAAATATCTAAAATCCTTTTTCTACATATATTAAACACTATAGAAACAAGAGCAAATGTATTACAAATAGTATATACAAAAGACAGGAAATTGAAAAAGTAAAAGCAAAAATTTCAATGGATTAAAATGCTGTCATTAGAAAAGGCAGCAAGTACTCAATGGAAACACTAAAATATTTAAATAAATTTTTTTTGTTTAATTAGCAATTACAAGGGCAGGCTGCAGGGTATCGAGATCTCTGTGGCGAGTACCGTCGGCCGAAAAGACCAGGATAATCTTGTTCATGGGTCAAAAAGGCGTAAAGCTGCTTACATGTATTTTCACCGGTCGTGCGTGGATGCAGAGGAGGTTGGGAATACAGAACACCTACTATGCATATTCGAGGCACTTATTAGAAAACGGCGCCATTCCTTTTTTCGAATACTTCGTGGACCACCTATCGACTATATCGGACTGGGACCTTTTCTAGATAAGGGTAATTTAAGTGCGTTAAATGGCTAACGAACGGTGCGTAGCACCTTTCATTCTTGGACCAGTTATCTCTTTTGACTCGTTCTGTAGTATTTTTTAGCTTTGTTCCATTTTCTGTCTTACACTTATATTTACTTTTTCTTTTCTTCATTTCCCAGAGCAACACAATGGACAGCATATTGACTCCGAGTGGAGGGATGCACCACTACTGGTATGCATCACTTTTAATAAGATAGAAGACTCCAAATATGTCCACAAATTCTGCCATGTTAGAATTAGTTTTTACAATGTAGTGCAACCATGTTTTCTGTTAGCCAAAATTTTCTGCGTTTTAAGTAAAATTTAATAGTTCTACTATTTTTATGTCAAAAAGATTTATGTTGCCATAATATTTCTAAGCTAAAATATTTTAATATTGAACTATGTATATGACGTTCCTAAACTACTTTTGAAAAACAAGTTTTTGGAATAAAGTTAGTTTTAATCTTAGTAAACTTGATTTAAACCAGATACAAACCAAATTACAATCACCACCTAAAAACTGGCTCTAAAGTTCTTCTTTACAATGAAATTATAAAGACAAGAAAAAATGTGTGTTTTTTTATATCAAGTGTTAGACATAAGCCAGTTAAGATTTTGAAATTTTTCATTTGTATTTTTGAATTTTCTTTTTGTGTATTACCGATTTCTTATTGTATTTCTTTTTGATCTTTCTAATTGTATTAAAAATTAAAAATTTAGAAATCACTATTAAATAAGTTGGGTTGAAGTACAATTAGAAAATACAAAAATTTTGAATCAAATTAGGAATATTCTTAAACAGAACTAGAAAGTACTGAGATTAAAGAAGATAGTAAAACATTCTAAAAGTAACACGAATTTTTTAAAATTGAACTAGAAGGTTCCAAAACAAAATGACGGGCATTTTTCCTGTTATACTTGTTAGTGAAAAGCTGCCACCATGATTATAACTTTATCATCTCTTTTAAAAAAATCTACTTTAAAAATTTGCTCAAAAACTAAAACAACAACATTTAAATTATTTGCAGTAAATGTGCATATAAAAACCACAATTGAAATACACTGTTTAATTTTTATGTTTAGAAAAAATTATTTATTTTTTTTTTAGCAATTTTCCTACTCAACAAACCGATTAATTTAAAATTTAAATTCAGACTAAAACTCACCCTTACAAACTGAAATAAATTTGTTTATATGAAATAATTTATACGTTTAACGGCACTTTCATTGATATAACAAAACTACTACAAAATTAATATAAAAATTTAAAATTATAAATAGATTTTTATATTTATTTTTAGGATGAAAAAATATCTATTATGAAACCAGCAACTTTTTAAAAACTAATACACACAGCTAGGTTTGATTTAAAATTCAAGCCACTGCTTTGGCTACATAAGTAGATATTCGAAAAGTTTAAAAGACGTGAAAGCTTGTTTAATTTGCTAATCGTATCAAGATATTTAAATAAACTTGCTTAAGAATATAAGACTTTATAATGAAATTTCATTTCACCAAACTATTAAAAAAAATGTTTCATTAAACTAAACGCTTTATTTGTATTTTGATTATAAGAACTAAAAAAATCGAAAAAATTTTTGCAAATAAGTTTTGCAACCAGCTCCTTTTAAAAAAGTTTTGTGGTTTTTGTTTTTATTCTTTTGCTTTATTTTCAGAAGCACAAATAAATTTTTCTTTCATAAAATTTTAAAAAATTTTTTTACGTTTTATACATATGAACACATACTTATATATATGCACATGTGTCTATACACATACACACACACACATAATTGAAGTTAAAGTTCGTCTTCCTTAAAATGAGTAAGAGGTACAGGCAATTGCAGCTTTTCCATCTAACGAACAAAACTATCAAAAGAAACACTTTTGTTAAGCATTTTCTAAGAACAAGTTGCATTTTTTACCAAAATCTTTCAAATTTCAAAAACTTAAAATTTTTTGGAAACAGGAAATTTTTTTTTATTAAAAAAATAATAATTCTTTTGCACCAGGTTATGAAAATAACCCCTTCCCAGCTTTTGCACAGGTCAGAATCCATTTTTGGTGCAATATATTACCAGATGTGGGGTAAAATTGAAAGTTTTGAGAAAATTTGTTCGCATCACCGAATTTCATACTGATTAAAGCCAAAAGCCAAGTAAAATGCTTTTTTCGAAGTCAGCTACAGATTTTCTTCATTAGTACTCTTTGAACGGTAGAAGCATTATGGCCTTAAATATTTCCTATTTAGCTTAAATGTTATCCAGAAAGGCAAACGGAACTATTTTTTTCTAAGTTAGGACGATTTTCCTCCACCCCTGGGTATCATTTTAAAAAAACAATTTTTAATTAAGATTCATACAAATAGAAACTAGAGGGTTAAAATCCTTATCCCCATAAAATTTCAAAATATAACTCTGACAATAATAATGCAATTAGACACTTGGTAACATTGAAAAACTGTGGCCTTTCGAAACCCCGAGTTTTTTATTTTTTATCAATTTTTTTACTTTTAAAATATTTCTAGTTTTTTAAAACGGTCGGTGTGGTATTTTAACCCTCTTAGGGTGACTAGGAAAACCGTAGGGCTTTTTTCTAATTTTTTTCGAATTTCGAATGGCAATCCTCTTAGGGAGTGGAGGTAGTATGTTCTTGAAAAATCTTTGCAAGGAAAAATAAGTTGGGGTTAGTCCTACATTTGACCTATCCGCAGCACCCAAGAAACTGTAGGCGGGAATTCACTACAATTTTATCATACTTTGATGGGAGCCACCTTAGGCGATGGACATAGGTGGTAAGTATATTCAAGGAATATTTTTGGGATGGGAAACTAATAGGGGTCGGTTGTACATTTAATTTCTCTAAGGCCGACTCTGTTGAAGTTATGGGTGTTTTATCACTATTTCTGTAAATTTTGTATGGCAACCCCTTCAGGTGATGGTGATACAGGGTAAGTATGTTTTAGGAATATGTTTGGGAGCAAAAATTAATAGGGGTCTGTAATACATTTAATTCCTCTAGGGGTGACTTCGGAGAAGTTGTAGGGGTTTTTAAACTATTTTTTTACATTTTGTATGGCAACCATGTTAGGGGCTGGAGGAAGAATCAATTGGGGTGTTATATTGAACCTTTATAGGAGCTCTCTGGAAGCTGTGGGAGCGATTAAAGCATTTGAAAATTAAACTTCGTATGGAAACTCTGTTAAGCGGCGGAGTTAGGGTATACATAAGTATATTTCATAAAAATGTTTGTGAGGAAAAATTAATAAGAGTCAGTTTTACATTGCACATTGTTCGCGGTAAATCCGGGGCAGTTTTAGAGGTTTTTATAAACAAATTTACTAGAAATAAACAGAGGTTGTCTTGGTGATTGACTTAATTATATCTTGGTCAGTGCTCGGGCGATTTTGCTGGATTTCAAAAGCAATTTGCTGACAAATATTTCTGATAGTTTGATACCACTTACAGGTTTATGGGACATCGGGGGGCTTGAAGAACTTGATTTCAACCATAACACGGACAGACGGGCATTGCTTAATCAACTTCCCTATCTATAAGGACCAAGAAATTATATACTTTATGGGGTCGCAGATGAATATTAAAGTGTACAATAAGAGCAGCTAGATTAGGGTTTTTTTACAAAAAACTATGTACTCAACCTCACTCCTAAAGAAAGAAAAACACTATTATGTTTAAGACAATGCTTTAAGACAGTTTTAGTATTCTAGTAATAAAATAAACAAAACAATGTGATAAAATAATCAGCTGGACAATATCTCTCCTGTAGTAAGTAAATGAAATTAAAAAAACTTTTTAAGTCTTATCTGGTTAATCCAGAGCTTTTTCTTAAAACTCTTTAAACCCCTTTTAGGGTTTCTAAAAATTTTTAACAATAGAGTACCAACTAAAGTTTAAAAAACATAATCATATTAAACTTTTTCCTTTATTTTATTTTATTTTTTTTTGCTTTGTTTAGAACCATTTTAAAACTTTTTTACTTCTTATTACTTATGGATAAAGTGCACTTACATATATTCATGAGCTGTAGAACATATTTAAGCAACAAAGAAAAACATCCCATCCCATTATTACCCATAACTTTACTTCTAGACTTTACAAAGCAAATCCATTTTTGAACTTTTAATATCTTTAAAATAAAAGTTAAATAAATAAAACAAAAGTATTGCATACTTTCCCAACACAAAAAAGTTAACAAAAGACTTTTACAATTGAAAAGAATAAATACAACAAACCACAAGTCACAAAAACAAAACGACTTAAATACTATAACGGTACAAAAAACAACACAAACACAAAATGCATTAAAAAGAGAATAAAGAATTTCTCTGCTCAAAAGGTCAAAAACTTTGTTGCTACTTTAACCTGTTTCTTTAGGCAATTGAAAGATTTTTTCGTTGTTGCTTTTGTTGTTTAAAAAAGAAGTTAAAACTACTTCTCAGAAAAACACTGATTTATTTTAACACATACATATGCATGTAACTAAAAAGCTAAAATAACAATAGTGTTTTACACTTATAATAGCCAGTGTTGCCGAAAATCGGCGAGTTACAATTATGAATTTTTAGGTTAGGTAAGGTTGGGTGGAGAAGCCTAAAGTCCCGCAGGACATTTACCTATGCCATCAACCTGCTGTGTGCTCCTAGCAAGGAAAAATAATCTTCAAAACTTTTAAAATTTACTTTCTATCCTACACCTTTTAAGCAAGCCACGTCTGGTGAAACATCAGATACACAACGGATTCTGACTTTTGCAAAAGCTGGGCAGTGACACAGAACATGCTCTATCATTTCGATGTCCTCCCTGTACTCGTTGGTCTTCGCAATTGCCATCTGATAGAGGTGTACTTATAAATTCAAATGGTCCGTCAGCATACTCATCAAAGTTTCATAATGCCAGGGGCATTATCGGACCAGAGAATTCTCGTAATTTTTCAACAGTCTTGTTATTCCACACAACCTTGTGGAAGTTTCCCCCCCCCCCTTTAAACTGGGACTTTGTCTTAAAAAAAGGCTTCGGGTTCCTTAGGTCACCTTCTAACACGTTTTTCAGCTAAAAAGGTAAATCCCAGTCTTGTTCGGTTTTACGTTTAGCCGCATTATTAAGGGCATTCTCCTCCTTTCTACAAAGCTTATCCAAGAACTCTAGAAGACTGTGTATTGCAGTTACCCACATAAGGGGCGAAAGAATGCCACTTTGTGGGGTTTCACGTTCTACACTGCCTTTATTTGTAGCACTATATAATCCGCATGTAATCCTCCTGTTCTGCAGCTCATGCAGTCTCTTAGTATCGGATCAACGTGGAACTAGTCTAAGGATTGGATAAGCGTGTCTGTTCGTAAATAATTAAAAGATCCCTCAGTGTCATTGCATACAGCCCGGTATACAACGTATGTTGCTTTAACTTCAGCCTGTCGTGTGGTCTTAGCCATACCATGAATTATCCGCCACTTGGTCTTGAACAGAAAGCGTATTAGACTAATGGATCGGAAAGCCTTAGGGTTTACGTATCTCTCTTTGCCGTTCAAAAAATTTAAAAAAAACTAATTTTACAAAGTAGCAGAGGACTTCCTAGTATCTGGTATATATCCCGTTAAACTTTTCTACTAAAGCAGCAACACTTATAATACAAAAATAATAAAAAAACAAACAGGAAAATGTCAGGAAATAAGTTTGGGTGTTAAAAAAGTATGTAGACTTATGTTAACTTACACTAAAAGTTAAATGTTGAAATCTACTTTTTTCTTATTTTCTTATTTTTTACTTGCATTCTTTGAACTTTAAGAAAATATTTCTTTTTACAAAAAAAACAACAGTAAAAAATTTTGTTTTTTTGTAATCACATCAAATCCTTTCTTTTAATCCAAAGTTTTGTTTGTGGGTAGACAACAGCTAGTTGTTGGTGACTCAGCTGGAAATAAGGGTTTTCTGCAATTGTCTGAATAAAAAATTGTTTTAAAATTTTTTTTCTTTCCATTTTATTTCATGTTCTAAAAACATTACAAATTGTCTACAATTTTTTCCTTCCATACGAAATTCCAAAAGAACATCTAAAACAACAAAGCAAAAGTTAAATGTGGAATCATGAAAAGCGGCCGCAGTTGACTTACAATTAAAAAAAAAAAGAAAGTTATGACGCCGCTAAAAGTTGTGGAATTTTTTTTTATTTTCTTTTATCCATCATTGTTTTTTTGTTAAAACGCAGGATGTAGAAATTGTTGGTGCTAATATGTCTTTCCTTTTTTTTTTTTGCTGAAAAAAAAGTTTTGAAAAGAAAAAAAAATTAAAACAGTTTAAAGAATTACCAACTGCTTAAATACATATCTTTTAGTGTGAATGACTAAATATTTCTTAAAGTAAAAAGTTTGAAATATTTGTAAAAGTTTTCATAAAACATAAAGAAATATACTTTAAAATCAAGGAGAAAAATTTATAGAAAATTACATTAGCATAATTTAAAAGTTTTAAATTTTTAAGTAGAAAAAGGGCTACAAGGACTTTATAATGAGAGGGACTTCATATATTTAAATTTCTAGTGGCAGGTCTATCAAAACCGGAACTTCAATTATTTATAAAAAATATCAACAGTATATTAATAGAGAATCTTAGTTTTAATAAAATTACCTATTTAAAGCCACTTAAAGAACTAATTACAAAAAAAATTACTTGCGAACTAAGCAGACACATTTTTGTAACTTTAAATGATATTTTCTCTTTAGAAATTATTTATTTAATATTTATATTTTGAATATGTTATATAAAAATTCTCTAACAAAAACTAGATAAAATAATATGATTAATAATTTATAAAAAAAATTTTGATTAATGTCACGTTCTTTTCCATAAAACGAAGTTTCCTATCAATAGGCCGAAAGCGTTCTAATCAGATAGTGAAAAATATGGATATAAACAACAAATTTTATTTCTATAACTAAAACCAAATACTTTTTGTCAAATTACCACATCAAATGTTGTTTTTATTCTTGCGAAAGTTTGTCGCGTTCTCTGTGATTTTTTGTTAAGTTCGAGCGCAAAGCAATCTAATAGAACTATTTTGAAACTTATTTACTTACAGCCCTATGTTCTTCTTAAAAGTTAAATGGAATACATTTATGTATAATATTTTGCAACTTAATGTAAAAAAGTGATTTAAGAGGAATCAAATGTTCAAAGCATAAAATAAATGCATTATCTCTTCTATGATTTATTTCTAATATCAAAAGCACCTAAAACAGTGTACTTTCTTCTTAATATACTTTGCATTATACTATAATAGATATTAAAAATATTCATTAATATGTACAAAAGAAAAAAATATAAAGAGCTTTATGAAACATGTAGAAGAACTTGAATTCTAATAGGATGGAAAATTTTATCGCGTTACAAATAACCCTATCATACTAAAACTAATAAAAAAAAATGTTAAAAAACCTTACATCTTTTTTAAGAAAAAGGGAATTTGTATTTTTAACGTAAATAAAGTTTCTTTGAAATATTGCATTGCAATTTCTAGATGCAACCGAAAGTACCTTCCATTTTTTGTCGCGTGCAAGTCCTTACATGAAATGCTCGGGAATTAAATACAAACATTTTTAAACACATATTTGCTTTGCATATTGCTACTACAATGCTTTAAAATGAAAAAAAGAAAACCAATTTCTCTGACCTTTTTTTATACTTTTGCATTTTTAAAGCATACGAATGTCACGTTCTCCATCCCAGAAATGCCCATATCCGAGCTTAGGAAATTTGGGCTTTGAAAAAATATTCTGAAAATATTGATTAAATTGATCGGTCAAAAGTACTTATTTTCTATAATAAACTCTTATAGAGTTAGCCTAGGGTCATCACCCGAGATGGACTATGATATTCTTTTTTCTTTTTTTTTAATTTAAAACCTAAATATTTCAAAGCACTTGATTTTCAAGAAACCATCAAGATGGTGTAATGCACTTTATTTTTCGATGTTTCCTTGTACATCCTTTTTTGTCATTAAAAATTTTAAAAAAATTATTTTTAACAGTCCTTTGCTTATGTCTAAAACATCCCTAAGAAATATGTTTTTAAGAATACGACAGATATGACTGAAAATATTCAAAACTATGATCGTTTAGATATGTTTCAAAATGCAAAAGATATAAAATTTTAATCCTTTTCCTATTTGTAAATTTTTTTTCTTTAAGACACCTTTTTTAGTTTCTTTATATATTTTAGGTACTTACATTTGCATTTTCTTTTAATAAAAATTTGTCCCTAACTAATCTCCACCTATAAACTTCGAACAAAAGTTCCACCACCACGCTTTTCACAAACTTACATGTGTGCATTTACATACATATACATATGTATGCACGTGCGTTTTAAACTCTCCTTTAAAATGACATTTATTGTTACAAATTCTATAAAATTAAATGGCAAGAAAAATAAAACAAATTAAAAAGTAAATCAAACATTTCAAACACTTATAAAGTTTAATATTCCAAGTAATCATTTCAGGGATCAATAATGCCATAATTTAAACTATGAAAGAAAAACTTTTACTAAGTTTTTAAAGTAAAGAATAATGTTTTATTTTTGAACAAATAAACTAATCATTTGAGGCTTATTCTGTTTTTCTTCAATGGCAGTAAAAAAACACTGTCAGAAAAAGCCCTAACATACATGCATACGCATGCAAGACTTTTATTTCTTAAAATTTAAAGAAGAAGAAAGAATGTAGAATAAAATGCAAAGTATAAAACAGTTTTATAGTTCAGTAAAGAATTTATTTTTCCTTAACTAAACTAAAGCAAAAAAAGGACAATGAAACTTATGGGAAATATTAAAAAATAAAAACGAAGAAGAATTTCACTCACTAGATGACAAAGTTTAACAGCAAGAACAAGACGTTGTTGTATGTACTTATATAGTTGCAAACTGTAAGGAAAAGTACAAAAAGAAAACAAGTAAGAAACTTATTGTTTCTCCCTATTTCACAAACTTTTAAATATTAAGGTGATTACCGGAAGTGGAGCCTATATAAAACCAATACTGGGGAGAGTCTGCACAATATTGACGGCATTAGGCATTTTAAAAAATATATTTTTACAACTATTTTTAGTTCTTCCTTTAACAAAAGAAACTTGTCAGAGAAAAATACATTCTTACCATTCCTACAAATATGTTGCAAGTCTTTAAACAAATTCAGTATTGCATCAGTTTTTTTTGGTCGTTCTAAATATATTAAAAGACAAAACTTTTTTTTACTTGCAAACTTAAACAATGTTCAAAACTTCCGGAGGCAGAAAATAAAACAAAAAGAAGTTTTAAAAGAAGAAGTTTTTGCTGTTTTTGTTTGAACAATATTTCATAAGCTTTAAGTAACTACTGTTAATTTCTTAAAATTTAAAATGTTGTTTTCTTCCTATTTTTAAATGTTTGTTGTAAAATTGTTAAAAAAAATCATGGAGCGGTGTAACTGTCTTGTAATCTCTTTAATAAATAACATAAAAGGCCAAAGTTCATTAATTTTATCAGTTTTCGTTGGAACTAAGCAGGAGGTTTGTGCAGAATTTAAAGGTCAAATTGAAAATAGACACATTCAAAGTAACAACTACAAGAGCTTTATCTAAGAATCCTTGAGAGTATAAAACAAACAAAGAAGAAATAATTAAAATTAATTGATTTGTTTAAATAAACTGTATCTTTTACCTCTCGCTCCGCTGTAAATCTTATTCAAAACTTAAATTATTTAAAAGAATTAAATTAATTAAAATTTCTAAAAACTGAAATGCTAAATAATCTTACCATTAATCTTCAAAGAAAATAAAATCTGGAAACAATTTAGGTTTTTATTTTTATATCTAATGTCAAAAGCAAACTTGTAATTCTTTTATTATCTTTCTTTGATTATTACTAACATTTTTAATTGATTTTTACTCAATTCCCCAAAGAGTTTAACACAAAACAAAAAGGGAAACCTTTTATACTTAAAAAAACAAATTGAAGGAAATAAAATTTTCATTTATCAAATGACAAATTCACCACTTATATTGTATCGTTGTATTATTGTATATATATCGTAAAAATTTTAAATACATTAGTTTTTGTTATCAAAAATTTTTATTTGAAAAATATTTTTCTTTTACAACATACAACAATACGGGTTCGGTGAAAATTTTTCTCGGTTTATATCGAGTTTTCTCAGAAATCGCACTATTCATGTTGTTATAAATGGGATCACTTCCAATGAGTTCAAAATCAATTCACGGGTACCGCAAGGTTCCGTCCTCTCTCCTACTTTACTTCTTAACTTTCTAAATGGCCTTCTATGTCAAACTTCGAATCCTGTTTAGTCCTCTGCAGAGGACAGCAGCATTACCATTCGTACTCATTTGACCATAGGCATGGCTCTTTGGAGATTGGAGCTAGGAGACAGAGTATGATCTGATGGTAATCTCCAATTGGGGCAGTGCGAATAAGGTCGATTTCAATACCCGTAAAACCCATTGTTGTCTTTTGACGCATAAACGCTGCCTCGTCTGTATTAATGGATGGTTTAAGTGTTGAAAAGACAGAGACTCTTGATGTTCTGGGCATGAAAATCCAGTGCGATGTCCGCTTGACGGAAAACATTTTTTTTATGTCGAAGGAAGCATCGAAGTGACTTGGTTTCCTTAAACGGTGTAGGAATTACTTTACTCCATCTGATTTTCTCAATAGGTATTTATTTTACCTATAACCGACCGAAAATGGAATATAACTCTCATGTATGGGCTGGTGCCCCAAAGTCTATTTTGGGGCTACTTCACCGCGTACAGGAACAAGCAAAGATACTCATCGGCGACGTTGTGGTATCAAATCGTCTTAACTCATTTGGAAACCACCGTGATGTGGGGTGTGTTTCGCTGTTCTATCGATTCTATAATGGAATGTGCTCTAAGGAAACCCGGAACTTTTTGCGTGATACACGTTTTTTTAGAAGAGCACAACCATACATAGTCGACTGGCCAGTGAATCGCACCACTCATTACAGGGAGAATTCCTTCTTCACAGTTCGTATGTGAAACAAACTTCCTAGTACTGTCTTTCCAGTTACAGTAGATATCGAAAAATTTAAATCAAATGTCCACAAACACTACTCCCTTTAGCATCCCTCTCATAACCTCTTTTCCTGATACCAAAACAATGTTATGCATGTATAGGGGTCATCACCTGAGTGCTGGCTGTTATTTAAAAAAAAACATAGATTGTTAATTGGCCAAATTTTTTTTATTTTATTTATTATACAAAAAGGAAATTTCTTACTTTTTTAACTTTTTTTGCCTTCAAATTAGGATCTTTAAGAGCACTTTGTGAGGATAATTATATGTGACGATAATTTGAGTTATGAATTGAATAGAATAAGTTATTAATTGACGAGAATTGTTGTGAAGGCAGCCTATTCATCTGACTTAAGGCCTATACATGATCAGAACTAGTCCACTGAGAAAGACCACCGTGGGCTTAGTTCACCCTAAAGAAGCACCCATGTAAGTAGAATATATGTCCTTCTAAAGCCTTAAAGGTGAGCGGGCGACTGTTGACATAGATTGTCACGTCCTCTTCCTTTTTCTTGCATTTTTCCTCATCAATTCCACGGCTATTATAACCGTCTGAAAACGCTTAATTCGCCTGAAAGTACTTATGACACCCGAACTTCCGCATCCAGTATAAGCATAAACAACAACGTCGGTGCCCCTACATCCAATAGTGAAAACTTATACATTTTTTAAATAGACTTAAAATAATAAATTATATCAGGATAATTCATCACAATTCTTTAAACATTATTAAATATTATATTTAAGAAAAAAGTTTGCATTAGTAAAGCGACAACCCCAAATTTGTGTTGAACTAACGGTAAACTACGCCCAGCACATTGCAATCTAAAAGATATAAAAAAACAAGACTCTTCATGTACAAATTTTTTTCATACAATTTAACATTACAAAAACATTTAAACAAAAAGTTAATCTTTCTTTCATTCCCATTTAACAATTATATGTAGTCTCCTCTACCTAATTAAAACAAATTAGCTTCTAAGGAATTCTAAAGAAAAAGGAGTTTCAAATGTGGATTCATTTTATTTCGTTTTTTATTTCCTTAATTTCTCTTTTGTGATTTTAATTACATTAATCCAGTTTTCTTTTCGTTTTAACATTTAATTATTGCAATTGCATTATATGTATGAACGTACTATACTAATATGAACTGCAAAACAAATGGGTACGTATGTGTGGTAAAGGGTTGTACAAATGGGAAATGGAAATGTCGACAGATGTGAATATGTATGTAATTTTAAAAAATTAGTATTTATTTTCCAACAACAAATATTTTTAAAAACTTGAACTAAAACTACTTATTTGTTTTCGCATTTAGTGAAACATTTACTGTTTATTTTCTAATTAAGGAACCCTATTAATAATTACCTTTAAATTATTTTGTTCTTGTGCATGTTTACCACATCTAATTTGCTACTTGTTAGTAAATGCATTAAAGGGTTGCATATTACTCCAAACTGTACTTTTAAAACAAAAAAACAGTGAAACAATAACATCATAACGTTCTTAAATTAAATAAGTTTTTAAGAAAAATAATGTCATATGCCACGTTTATACTACAGCTCCAATTACATGTTTCGCTTTTTAACTCACCAACATATTTATATTACACATTCTTAATTGGGTTTGACAGTTTTTTGTATATTATGTCACGTAGGAAATAACTCCATGAAACAAGTCGGACAAGCCTGACCTTTTTATCCCTTTACCACAATTTATTTTCAATTAGGTACCAGAATGTTTAAGACTAGCAGTTATCCCGCTACTTTGTAAGCGTAGTTTTAAATGTCTTCTTAAATAAAGTGAAAAAATTCAAAAAGTGCTATAAACACAAATAAGTAAGAAAGTTATAGCCGGTCAAGCCCGATCATGTTTTACCACATTTGTATGGAACACTTTGGAAAAAAAAACCGATAATATTTGTATTCAGTGTAATAGTTGGCGGAATAAAGATAAACATTTGGGCAAAATTTCGTCTAAATAAAAAACCGAATTTTATATTTCTAGAAAAAGTACCAAATATGTGGCCGCCTAACTTCCTTTCGCCTCAATCTGAGTCAATATTCGTTTGTTGCGTTTTTGTCAAACAAGTGTCAAAAATTTCAAAAAAGTATTTTTGCCCTCTAATTAGACTTTCGGACTTAAAAGGGGTCTACTGCCCTTATTTCATATTTCTAAACACATAATCTCAAATATTTCAAAAAAGTACCTTAAAAGTACTGAATATAATATTTACCTTTTTTGGACCCAAAGTGGTACAAAATTTTTAAAATGCAGCAAAAATTCATTTTTGTTTTTTCAAGACCATTAGAATGCAACTTGAATGGTTTTTCTATCATAATTGGCTTTAAAATTACAAAAAGGACCTAAATATACCAAAACATAACTTATGCCTTTTTGCCTCTCCGAAATTTTTAAAAAAAGTGCCAAAATCGCATTAATTATCCTTATTAGTTTGAAAGTTCCATAAAGTACCAAAATATAATTTTAACCTTTTAGATTCCAAAATTTCAAAAAAAGCCCCACAATACATTTATAATTTTTTGAGACCCGTCAAATGCAATTTGAATATTGCTTCCATCTTGATTGCCTTAGAAATTACAAAATGTGGGACCAAAATATAAGTTTTACTTTTTTTTTACCCATTAAACTCCAAATTTAAAAAAAATTACGTCTTCATATTTTACGGGGCCTATCAACCCCAGTTTTAACTATGTTTTTATCTTTATTGGTGAAGAAGTTACCAAATGGACCTAAAAAGGACCAACATATAATTTCAATCCCTTTGGGTTTAAAATTTTAAAAAGTTACCAAAACTATATTCATCGTTTACAAAACCTGTCAAACGCAATTTATATTACGCTTCTTTACTTATTTGTAACCCTTTTTACTTCCTTTAGAGTATGTAACTTAAGTGTTCAACTATTGAAGTTTTACTGTATTTATAGTGTAACAGGTTTATTCTCAGAAAACTATTTTTTGAGAAAAGCAAAACTATTAAGTATATGTGTACATAGGTATGTATGTATGTGCTTCATATGTATGTGTATTGTACGTTAATGTTAAATAGCATTTTTGCTAAACTAGTGGTAGACTTTGTACATCATTATTCTCTATTTTTCCGAACAAATTATTTTCCATTACGATTAACTCAACCATAATATTTTACATACTAATGTATGTTGTTGTACTTGTAGTTATAAAATAGAATTTTAAACAAAATTGGATATTAAGGACAAACAAAAAACAATTTTAGGTATAAAAGAAAAATGCTTCAAATATTTTTCATATGAAACCAAGCATAAGTAGGTACGTTTAACTTAATCAATTCAATTAAATGTTGTAAGTCTGTTTGTATGTTGTAGTTAAATTTTATTTTTGGTTATGAATCATATTTTATGATAAATATTCAAGCAAAATTTGAGGAGGGCTTACACAGAAAAAATTAATTAAATTAAATTGAATATTTAGAAATAGTAATAGGTTATGCCACTTGTCACATTTACCATGATCCTTAAAGGCTGCATTCTAAAATCTAAAATTCCAACGCAGGTTTAGTATTTTAATATGTAGTTTTCAACTGTTGAAAATACAAAAAAAAACATTTGTAGACGAACTTAAGGTTTTTTTTACATTTTACTTAACTGTTTTATTATTTTAGGCTGAACTTTATTTTAAACTTGATTGAAAGTTTCTTTCAACATTAACGGAAAATAATAATTTCTTCTAATAAAAAAAAAGAAATTATATGAACTAAAGCCAAACTGAAAATCAAAAATTTGTATTAAAAACAATTAGTTCAACAGTAAATAAAAATTAACACAAACAGAATGTTAAAGAAACTCAAGACATTACAAAAAACCTCGCTTAAAACTTCTGAATAAGTGACAATCGAGCTTAGTTCTTAGATAATAGTAAAATTCGTTCCCACTCAAAAATAAAAACAATCCCGTTTGCTTTTTTTTTAAATCATCGAACTTAAAAAGATGTTGCGGATTTTATTTTTCGAAGAGTATGTTACCCAGATGTCTTCTGTCGAGTTTAACCCACTATTTAAAACGTAGCCTTGTGTTCTGCGCCCCACGCTGCAGTAAACTTGATTCAATTGAGCTGATTTCTTGACAAATATTTTTCTTTAAAGCCACAAGAGATTGGTGATTGTCGTTATAACCCCTCGCTTTAAGGTAGACCCATTAAAAAAATCATTTGGTGGTCATTGGATGTCCCCAAAGCGACTTATCAGATTTTGGGGGAAATTTTCCGAAGCAAATTCTTTGAAGCCCTGGCTGTGTGTGCAATCGATCCATCCTGGTAAAACCACGTGTGTAAAGAGTACAATTACGAATAGAATTCCGTTATCATGCGTCGAAAATTTCATCGATGGCATTCGTCGCCTGGTTTCTATAACATGCGTTGATAATTTTCTCCCTTAGCATTTGTCGCCTGGCCTCTAAAATTTTTGAAAAAAATGGTCCAATTATCTCTTGCGTGGATAAGGCACAGCAAACAGTTATCCTGGGGCAATGCAATAGTTTTTTATGCTTAAATCGATAGTTCTTGGAGATCAGTAGCTGCAGTTTGTTTGTTGACGTGGCCGTTTAAAAGAAAATGAGCCTCGTCGCTCCAAAAAATTGGGTTTATAGTGCGAAAACGCTTCAATATCGTTTCACAAAAATTTTTGCGTAAGTCAAAGTCACTTTCTTTTAGTTTTTGAATGATTTAAATTTTATAAGCCTTGAATTTCAGATCCTTTTTTTAAATTTTATGAATAATTGCTTTTGGAAGTCCCAGTGAAGCTGCTCTTTTCCGTAATGGAAGTTGCGGACTTACACGTTAGCTGCCTTCAACCAGTTTAATGTTGTCGGGAGCCTTTGAAGATTGACTCGGTACTGGCCGTTGGATTTTTTAAGCCGACGCAGTTGCGTGTAATCTCTGCACCCACGAATGAATTTTACTTACACTCAGTCTATCACTTATTCGCTGAATACCGAACTTTGAACAAAATTATCTACGAGCTATTATGTAAGAATCAATACTCTTAAAAATGTCACCACAGCTCACGCCCTAAGCTCACTCGACCTCTGCGACATCGTGACTGACAAATCCTCAAAATCGATAATTTCAACAGCGCCATCCTCCTTTCACACAGTTTTTAACAAGATAGTTTATTTAATTTTTAAACAAGATAGTTTAGTTAAAAAAGTCCTTTTCAACTTAAATGCCAATTTAAATGTAAATTCTTAAGAGATAAAGAAAAGAAAACTTTTACTTTTTATGTAAAGAATCTTTATAATTATTCTCTTTGCGTTATTGTTCTTTCGATTCCTTTTAGTTTTATTAGTTTTTCCCCCATCAAATTGTTAAAGTTTAAATTCCTTTTTCCCAAGAATAAGTGTGGCTATATTGTACTTACTTTGAAACTTTACACATACTTACTTTCAGTTATTTAAGAGGGAGAATTTACAGAGTGCAGAAGACTTGCACCGGAAAATACTTAACAGAACAATTGGAATTTAAAATGAAAATGTAAAATATTTTTACCCAACAGCTGTGCATCATAACAAAGGGATTTATTTGAAAGCAGTTGTGTCGTTACCATTTTTGCAATTATGAGATTCATCCTGCGGGGAATTTTTTCTCTAAGACATGTTAAAACAATGAGAAGAAACAAAGCTGCATCAAATTACCAGAGAACTAAAAATATATTTCTAACTTAACCTCGGGTCAAATATATATATGTATATTGGTACAAATGCGAATATACATAAGTTTTTTTTTGCAGTTATGTACGCACAGTATGTCCTTTTTAGTAGAGGCAAAATTTAACATCCATCAACACTTAACAATTTGACATAATAATTCAAGACATGTTATATTCATCAAATTTTCCTTTTTAAGGCCATCTCCTGTAAGAGATAAGCCGCCACCTTTTTATATAAGACTCTTACTGATATTGCTACGAGTTCTGCATCTTTTCATTGTACTCTGCGACGGAAAAATCAGGTAAGGTTGAATGATGTGTGATCAACTCTGCCAGGGGGGAGTCATACAAAAACTAAAAACTAAAAAAGACAACAGTAATGAATAGTAGAGATATGTTAATGTTAAGAATCCATTATTAAAGTGGCAAAGTCTTAGACAGATGGTCAACGAAGCTATTACCACAATTTCAACGCTTTCTTGTGACAGGCGTCTGGCATCGGCGAAGCAAGTTTTCTGTCGTCTCAAGCATCTCTGCGGCTTCAAGTTCCAGTTACCCATATGCAAAGAACCTTGGTTCTGCTGCCTATGTTTCTCTACCAAACAGCCCATAAAATTTAAGTATCCACTTATCTTATCAACTTAGATGATCACCTTACTAGATTCCATCTCAGACTTCTTTTACGCTAGCTCGCCCACTGCCTTATAGGTGGGTGTCCCAGAATGCCCTGCAACCCAGCACTGCTTGACCTCGACTACCATTGACTTCACTGATGGAAATTTTAAAAAAAATTTAGAGCAGCTTAACTGTCTTCCTGACCAATAAAATTTGCGACCTGCGGTATCGGAAATATTTCCGCTTGGAATGGACTTGGTCATCGGATGTTTTGAATGACTCTTCAGTTTTGAGCGTATCCGTGAAGAAACACAGTTTAGTACCATGTCCTGTTTTTGAGCCGTCGACGCTACCCCAAATCGAAGTTTCCACATTCGAAATATACCTTTTCAGACAAGTGTCTCTGTGCCCAGCGTAAGCCCCAGATATAATGGCAAAAAGTCTCATTCCCGATCGAGAGTTTTGCCAAGTCCCTGATTCCCTGGGTCTTACTGTACTCAACAAACATATTCCGAGGCAGAAGATTGAATATTTTGGTTTAAAAAAATCCAACGAGGCTTGAGTTTAAAAAATTGACGAAATAACAAGGCTATAGAAAAATTCATCCACGTAGACGTTCGTTGCTGTATATAACATTCGGAGAGACCACATAACAATTGGTGTTTGATTCTTGATTTGATTATTATAGCCCAGCTACCATATGATCTATCCTTAGAATCCTTGGATTCGTAAAAAGTATATCCACTTATTTTAAAAGTGCTTCTAGATGTCATATGAGTCTCGGAAATGAACAGTACATCAGTTTCTTTGCTTAAATCCTAATTAGATGAAAAGAACCCAAAATATTCTTTAGTTTTTTTACGATGCACTACTATAAGCATTTAAGTATTGCAAAATAGTTATGCAATGCATTATGCTCTAAACACAACTGGGACGAACGAAGAATTTCGCCCTACATAACGAATTTGTCTTTTGAAACACGCTGCGTAAATTCGTCAACTGAAACACATTTAGAACTATATAAAAATATATATGTAACATTAAAAATACAATAATGTGCTGTTTCTTGCAGCCGAGAAGTGATCGTCTGGGGATGATTTATATTTATTTTGTTATTGTAAACAAAGACAAGAACACATAAATCGTCCAAGGCGATAACTACCCGGATTCGAAAAACAGCACATTAGTGTATTATATGCAACAAATAAAAAGTCAAAATAATTCTTAAGATATAAAGTTACAGTATTTAATAACAAAATATAAAAATTAAAAGAAAAGTGGCCACTCTGTGCCAAACTATTCGTCGTTCGTCAGTGTAAGAAATAGAAACATATCGCAGGGTTCGTTACGCATGACGAATTTTAGTCGACGCACTGTTTGTGTGCATTTTCGTATACATAAATGTGTTTTATTTTCAAGCAGGAATATCCGCAACGAAAAAATCGTCGTTCGTCCCAGTTGTGTTTAGATCATTAAACTTTGTTAAGGCTAAAAGCAAATGCAAGGTGCCCCATTAACTGCAAAAGTTTATTGGGATAATTTTTTGAAAGATGCTCGAAGAAACACTATTACTGTGTTGAAAAAATATTCCAGAGGCATAAACGACATGTCGTTTTAAATGTTGCTTAAACGTTCGGAAAGACATTTTGAAAATTTCGTTTCCAAACTGTATTATTCATTGTTCTTCTCATGACCTGTGGACAGAATAATTGCCTTATTAAGCACATGAGTGCAAAAATTTATCACCTGAAACACAAGAAATAAACAAGAAATTTGTCATAATTTATAATATAAATTTAAATCATCTCATTCGCTGGGTTATTGCTTATTGCACGTTGAAAGTTTCTAAGAATATTTTTTCTTTTTTTATAACTTCCCTTCAATTCCTTTTTGTATTTAAACGAACTATTTATGTTATTTAGTGCAAGCAAGTAAGTATGAGTGAATAAGTGCTTACTGTTATTGTAATTATAAAGTACATAACAACACTAACAACAATAACTTTCTTTACTTGACACACTTCATCATACTTCGACTTCCTTATACATAGCTACTTTCATACTTTCAGCTGTTAACCCTAACCATACTGACAACACTTTTATACGTAAACTCCTGACAAGGGTACCTGGGTACCCGTATGTGTTTATTCGTCCGTTGGGCATTCGAAGCCTACGACAGCGTCCAAAATAAGGGAAAACATATCATCGAATTCTTTAGATCAATTACCATGGCGAAATGGATATGTTAATATCTTTTAGTTTATTTTACGAGTTTGTATTAGATTAATATTTTATGTGAAATGGAATTAGAGGACGACGAAATGATAAATCCCACCGACTATGAGTGTTTTAGTGATGAGGAATGGATTCCTGATCCAGATGAAGCTTCGGATATAGAAATAGAAGGTGTTGTTGAGCCCGGCTAAAAAGAAGACGACGACGAAGAACTAAACGAGGTATTGGAATTGCGTGATGAAGTTTCAGTAGATGCTTCAAAATATATAGAAAGTGATCAGACTGAATTGTATTTCCAAAAGATACCAAATGCTAAGGCTCCATCCCAAAATATTTTGCGCGTTAAAGGTAGATTTTATTCTATACGACGATATATTATGGTGTAATATATTTTTATTGCACACAGGTGGACCACATCGAAAATTTACTAAAATGATGACTGCTGAAGAAATATTTGATGAATTTTTATCGAAAAATATTAAGAATGAAATCCTGAGACACAGCAACAAAAAAGGCAATAAAATAGCATTAGATGTCAACCAGAAAAATGCAACGGATATTGTAGCTTTCAAATTGAAACTTCGTCAGTTTGGTTTAATTTCAATGGAAGAACTTGATGCTTTTATTGGAATATTATTGGTAATGGGTGTAAGTGGTGGCAGCGGTGATCCTCCTGCCACCCTTTGGGGAAATTACAGTGACCCTACTACGCGTAATTCGTTTCAAAAATGCATTTAGAAGATCGCCACGCACACAAACAGGTAAAGCTGCTCCAGTCTCAGATGTTTGGAATATGCTGACGCAGAATCTACGCTTAAACTATTTCCCAGATGAAAATGTGACAGTTGACGGACAGTTATTTTCATTTAGAGGCAGAACAAGATTTTCTCAGTACATTCCATCAAAACCACCTAAACATGGAATTAAAATATTTTGCTTGTGTAACACAGCCAATAGCTATACTTTGAATGGAACTATCTACAGAGGCAAACCACCTGGTGGTCAGCGACAAGCAAAATCATTATATCTGGTTGACTTTTACAAACAATCTGTAACAAAATATATCAACAGACAACTTTTTTACTTCACTGTCTCTGGCCAATCGGCTGCAAGTGAGAGGAATAAGTCTCGTCGGCACTCTTCGGCAAAGCAAAGCCTACATTCCAAAAGAGCTACGGCCAAAACCAACAGACGATATTGGTACACCCCGATATGGTTTCTACAAAAACGGAACTATATTGTCAGTTGTGACCAAGAAGGTGAAGAGTGTTTGAATTTTGTCAACAATGCATTATAGTCGAGGGGAGCCATCTTTTAATGGAAAAGAAGAAATTAATCATTCTACAACAAAACAAAAGGCGGAGTTGATGTTATGGACCAGATGTTGTCTAAATATAGTACCAAACGAAAAACTACTAGATGGCCATTGGCCGGTTTTTTAGCATGATTGACATGGCTGCGTTGGGTGCATTTTGTGCATTCTCTAACCTCGATCCAAACGCAAAAAGAAAGTCGAAGCTCTCGTCGAGGATTTGTGACATCACTGGGCGTTGAGTTGGCAACTAAAAATATGAACAAAAGAGCTAGCGATAATCGAATAACACGGTACGCGAAGGTGCGGGCAGCTCTCGAGGTTATGACAAATAAAACCATTACTACAGAAGTTTTCAAGGATGCTGCAAGCCAACCAGATACAACTAAGCGGGATAAAACTGGACGATTGTCACTAAAGAGTTGCTGCTACCTTTGCGTGACCACTGATCCAAAATGTGATCGAAAAACACGCAAAATATGCGATGGATGTAAATGGCCTATGTGCCACACGCATAGCAAAATCATTGCTCCACGCTGCACTGGATGTTAATTTTTTATTATTCTTGCATGCAACTTTTTTTGTACAATGTTTTTTTACAAGTAAAAAGTTTTATGTAAAGTTCTTTTTTAATTAAACAACCAATAAAACATATCAAAAGTATAATTTTTTTCCCTTTTTTCATACAAAATACAAAGCTTGTTTAAGGGTACCCGGGTACCCTTATCAGGAGGGAAAGGGCTACTTGACTTTGGGTGACTCCAGAGCCTATCCAAACAAACTAAGGGTACTTTAGATGGAAAATAACTGTATAAAACTGTTGTCTTTAGGAACTTAAGGAGCCTCAAATTTGTATTTATTTTTGTTTAAGTAAAATTTGATTTCAAAGTACGTTCGGGTACCGGGGTACCCGTGTCAGGAGGGTTAGGGTTAATTGTGTTGGGGATTGTTTTTTTTTTGTGGCCAACCTTTAGAAAAAGTGTGTTTAAGTTTCCTTTAACATAATTTTCATTTATTATGAAATTAATAGTCAATTACTTTTATTGCCATTTTAAAAGACAAAGAGACTGTTTAATGTCAACATTTCTGTAAGACTCGTGGGTATTGCTGCTAATTTTCTTGTAACCTGTTACAATAATTGTTTCTTTTCTTTAGTTTGAAAACCTGAAAAGGCTTTGTAATGCAAAAGTTATTGTGTATGTAACTCGTAACAGTTATATTTTACTTTATCTTTAAACATTTGTCGTTTTAGCAAGACTTGAAATCAGTTTCAAGTAAAATGAATTGTGAAGGCGTCGAATATGATAAGACCTTTTTTACAAAAAAGTTTCCCCATAGGAATTAAACTTTACTGTTCTCTAATCTATTTATATATAAAAAAAGTTGCGTGTACTGACTAACTGACTGACTAGTTTATAATTGTAACGCCTAACTCCGCAAATCAAAAGGCTCAAAACATATACTGTGGATATTAAGGTGTTGTTTAGATCTATCTTGTAATATCTTAACCAATAAAAACAGAAACATTATTCAAATGGTGCTCGAATGGTTTCAAAATAAATATGGAAGTTACAGACGGTAGAGGCCGGCAAAACTTAATTTTAATATCTTTGCCTTCTTTTTAAACCACAATTGAATATAGACCCTAATTGGAGATAAAAGTCAATTATCAGTGCTTATGCTTGAAACTCACACAGTGCGGTAAAATTCAGCAAACTTAAAGTACTTATTTACTTACTTCAGTAGTTGGCCTTGAGAGCTGAGCGTGAACGCAGACAAGACTGAGATTTGTCTTTTAACCAGGAAAATAAAAACAATATACTATGACTAGCCTCGTTTCTTGGTTAGGACGGGCATGATATCTGAAAGTATCTGAGAGTAATCCTGCATCGAAAGTTGAGTTTAAAAGCACCACTTGGAGGAAGCGGGGCGAACTTTCTTTGTAGAAGAACTTTAGGCTTAAAACGAGACCTCAGCCCAAAAATTACACACAGGCTGTAAAGGAGCGTGCTACCCTACGCTTCGATTGTGTAAAGTGTACATCAATGAACACAAAGTGCGGCATTGCGATCCTATAAAGGGTCCAACGTACATGTTGCTTCGGTATAAGCGGGGGAATAAGAACTACTTCAACGAAGGCCTTGAAGACTACACTATGAAGCAGCACTTGTGGCGAAACGCCTTCAGGCGACGGGGGCGTGGATTGATCGGGGTTTTAAATCTAACCATTAATGCATTTTAGAGACACTGGAGGGTTATACAGACATCGTGGAACTTTCCGATCGTATACTTTTACGGAAGGTAAAGGCTAAATGCACTGCGCTGATACCAGATCGGAAGTCCTGGTTGGGCAGAACTCTGGGAAAAATGTCCAAAGGACGTTTTGTTTTATGGATGGCTCATGACCGGACGGAAAAAACATCTGTACAGATAGTTAAGCGTCTACAAGGATAATTATGACTTCGAACACCGGATCTTTGACAGTGTTCCAATGCAAGAGGATGAAAGATGAATACTCGCAACATAGACAAGTTCGCATAATATGGGTGTATGGTTACCAAAAAGTTGGTCGATAATGAATCGGCGAACGATCTGGCGATTAGGGCTAGGGGACAGCGGGAGGTTCACCTGTTAAGCCCGAAGCTCTTTGTTGTGACGAAGGTCGAGCTAAAAGCATGAGCGGAAAATTTCTACAGGTTGCAGTGGAACCACAAGATAGTTGGGGATTAACGAGAATCCTCTAGAGCAATCCAAGTAAGTTCAGAGCTAAGGACATTCTAAGACTTGGGAGGTCTGATCTAAGCAAAATAATGGGTTTGCTGACGAGTCACTTATACTTACGAGCCCACATCCATCAAATGGAAGTTGTGAAAAACAGCGATTGTAGAGCATGCGGGAAGGATATCGAATTAATGGAGCACATCCTCTGTCACTTCCCAGTATCCTCACAGTCCAAGATTTATTAATAATAATTTATATCTGATAATTTGCAGGATATGGCTCACTTGGCAGGTGTAGAAATTAACAAATTTCTGGTAAACACTTTCCCCGAGACTCTTTTTCCTTGCTAGGAGCACACATTAAGCTGCTCGCTGGCTTAGCTGTATGTCTTGCTTGACTTGAGGCGTTTCGGGCCTCTTTCTATCAACCAAACCTAACTTGACCTTACCTAAGTAGTTGGCCAAACTTATCATAGATTTCTAGGCACTTCGGTCTTCTACACTTCTTCTTCGATTTTAAGCAAGAGTTTGGGAACACTTTCTGGGAGTTGGTTTCCCAACGGATTTTTGGTCATCCCCTCTCCCCTAGGATCATAATCAAATGCCTTTGTTAACACAGTATTAATTTTGTTTCCTCCCATGATGGGGACATAGCCGGCATACGTGAGCAGCATTTAAAGCTTTAATTTTTATTCTTAATCAAAAGTTCCCTTCAGGTGTTCCTTTCCGCCGAAGGTGACCCTCTTTCGACATATCTTTTTTTTTATTTTATTTTTAATTTTCCCCTAATTTGCTTGACCTTGTCGGTTCAATTAAAGGGTTGACAAGTCCCAACTAAGAATTGTACTGGGTTTGTAATGCCCTTAGCATTTAGACATGATTGACTGTATTGTTTTTTAAATGAGATAAAGAGCTTTTTAAAACGTCCATTATATAAACCGAAATATTTTTAGCTTATTTTAAGTAATTAGAAGAATATCAAACAACAGCTGACGGGATATCGTCGTGTATAATCCCCAAAAGTACCCTTCTGTAATTGCCTTTAACTGTTTCTTCTCAAGCTTAAAACTAGACAAAACTCTTTTGTGCAATAAGTTTAAAACCTTAACTTTATGTTTTTAAGAATCCATTAACCTTAGTTGTTAAAGTTGTTATTATAAATAACACTCATGTATGTTTGTAGTCGATCCTTACAAGTTGAAGACATATTGCTATAAAATGACTTATTCTTAAATACTTACAAAAGTTTTTATAATTTTTTTTTTGGTATTTCAGTTTGGTTTTATCTCCAATGTAAAATCAAGTTTTGCTCTATTCTCAAAGCAATAAATTTACATTAAGAATTTATAGGCAACATACCCTAAAAGTATGCAACACTTTTTCTTACTTGATAAATACACATACACACAGTTATTTTTTTGTAAAAAATCCCATCCAGCAATTTTTTCATTTTTTAATCAAATTTGAGTCTTTTTTGACTCCACTGCGCGATTAAAAAGGCAAAATATGCGCTCATTTTCTGAGCATAAAAGATACTTTTGTCGGTAGAAAAAGTTAACTTCCCGTGACTCTTCTTGATAAGTCTTTTATGAGTCTTTTTTGATATCAGTTCAAAGTCATTTTCGACTCCTTTTTAAGTAGTATTTGAAGTGTTTTCTGATCATATATAAGTCTAATTTTAGTTCGTTTGTGACTCTCTTTTGAGTCGTCTTTTAGTCATAATTATAATCGCTTTCGAGTCTTTTGTAAGTCCCTTTATTGTCATTTATCACACATATTTCTATTTTATTATTTATTTTATTATTTATTATTATTGACATTTTCAAAATACATATGTATATACCATAAAAAAACAAAAAAAGAAGGTAATTTAAATTGCTCCGTGTTCTTGTTTTGTCCCATATGGCTGCTTAAGTTCTTCTTCCTCTTCCAAGTTTTCTACCTGTCTTCTGCATATTTGAGCTGCAACGCTTTTCCCCTTTCTTGCTTTGCATTTCACTGTTTGATTAAAACATCTTACTTTAAGGATTTTTGGATAATTACTTCATTTAGTTACACGGTTTTATTATTAATCCTTTAATTTCACTTTAACAGCAAAACGAATTTTATACCACGATGTTACTTTTTAAATGAACGAAAATTTAAGTGTTTGACATTTACTTAACAAGCAGTGTTCAATCCTCTATCTGCGCAAAATATGATCATAAAATACATAATTTTAATCACTTCTTAAGCGCCTGCATGATTTGTTTTTGATTAAGCATTTTTCAATCGTAAAGGTGAGCGGAAAATGATAATAAATGACGAAAAATGTAGTCACATTTTAAACGTATGGATGGTTAATTTGCGATTGCTATACAATTTGTTATTGTATTTAAAATCAAACTTATTTCACTCAGTAGCGCGAATCATTTTCTAGTCCTTTTTTGATCGTGTAAGTGATTAATCAGTTTTTGATCACCAAAAGTACTCTTAAAAGACTCAGAAAGGTGATTTTTCGAAAAACAATCTTCCAAATGCTATCTGGGATCAGTCAGGGTCATATAAATCACTTAATGTCATCGGTTACACTTTACAGTTTTAAACTGGTGTATAAAAGGGAGATTGTTGGAAAACTTTTTTTAAAACATTTTTTTTATAATTAAGCTTAAGTGAAACTAGATTAAAGAGAGTAAAGTTTAATGTTTTTATAGGGTTGCTTTTTGACGCATTTTTTGCGTAATAACAATTTAGACAAAATGTTCTTTAATTAATAGTATCTTACAAAGTGGGGCATTTAAATTTGGATTTTCCTAAGCAATTAAGGCGATTGATAGTGGAGTGTAAAGTACGTAAAAAAGGCATATATGGCTTAGTTAACAGGTTTTGCTTAATCAATTTGCAAGTTAAATTATAAGGTTTTTTTTGACTTCAGGAAAGTGCATATTTGTTATGATCGGTTTTATTAAACTACATCTGCAAAACATTAATGTTTTTAAGATAAAATAATAGGCTGGGCCGGATCTTATATACCCCTCAAATTAGTCTTAATGATTTCCAGCCACCTGATCCAGCTTAGTTGTTTAAAAGAAGTCAATAGCTGCAATAGTTTTCGAGATAAAGTGTATCAAAAATATTATCAAAATGGTTCGCTTGTACGGGGGCTTCTGCTTGCTTACTTACATAGAAACACATACAATTTCAATATTTTTATTTGAAATATCGAATGGCACTAAACCTTTTAACACATAAAGCACTTTTCCTGTTTAGAGACTGTTGCAGAAGCAACAACAAAAACTGCCTACAAAATGACAAAATACAATAATAATTATTGAAAACAAACAAGACAACAAAAACGAGAACACAATATAAGACAAGGCGTATGTAAATCAGGTGGCCTTAGTTAGTCGGGTGAGTAACAAGATTTTGGTATTTAAATGCCAAAATTTGTTTGTGTTTATGTATTTTTTTATTGTTTACAAACAACAACTGCAGTATTTTAAGAAAAACTCAAAGAGTGCTAACAAAGAGTTTGTACGATTTTGTTATCTGTCTTTGACATTTGTATGACGATGAAATAGTTTTTTTAGAACTAAGGCCACCTGATATACATGCGCCTTGATTTAAGACTTATTGCCTTAATATAGCGACATGAGCTTGGTGAAGCAGTTAAATAAAAATTGAAAAAACTTAACACGATTTTGAATACATACAACTAATAAAAGCAAAAGTTTTGTGTTTATGTGCTAACTATACACATTAGTATTTGAAAATTATTTTTTAAATGTTTGAAAATTATAGGTTTTCAAAGGTTTTTTTGTTTTCGTTTTTGGGACTGTAAGTAAGTTTTCGTCGTCTACCCAAAAAGCATGCATATAGACAAGGCGCACTTATACTAGGTGGCATCAGTTCTACAAAAACAACTAAGTCGTCTTAAGAATGTCAAAAATAGATAACAAAACCTACAAGTTCTTTTTCTTCTATTTGAGCTTTTCTTAGAATACTACAGTTGTTGTTTGTAAAAAATATAAAGATACATAAACATAAACAAAATTTGACATTTAAATAACGAAACGTTAATCAGCTGATTAACCGATGTCACCTGATTTATGTGCACCTTTCGTATAGATAAGTTAACGCAAACCATTCTGTTCGAACGTGCTTGCTTGAGTAGATATATTTGCTTTCAAAAACATAACGCCTTTTTGGTTAAGGGGATAAGTCACTCGTTCGAGCCGTGACTGAAACCTTTAATATAAACCATAATTAAATTGTTCTTGTTTATTAAACATAAATAATTAAAGTAAATAAAAGAATAACAAAATATTGAAAAAAGTTATGAAGAAAGAAAAAAAAAAACGTAAGTTAAAATATAAATCAAATTTTTTCAATTCAATTCAATTTCACTTTTTTTAAATTCAATTTTTTAATAAAAATAATTTCTATTTTGTTTTTTTTTTCTAGTGTTTTAAAAAAGTGTTTTGTTGGAACGTTTTAAGTCAAGTAAGATGCCATTGGATACAAAAAAAGTAATATCCTTCATGTTTTCTGCATTTTTGTTTGGCCTTTTTAACGTGACTAAAATCTGGTAAATCACTTTGTACCCTGCATTTTTATGGAGATTTCCAAAGCATTTTTTTTTATTTTTATTAGTTTATATTATGTGTGCCAAAATAAAAAAAAAATTTATACGAATTTATACATTTGCTTAGGAATTTTTATGTTGACAGTAATCTATTTGAATGTACCTGCCAAGGAAATATCAATTTTTAAATTTGTGCACGTGCGTATGGCAAAATATTTAACATTTTTTTAAGAAAATAATACTGCAATGCAAATAAATTTATGAAGTTTTCACCTTTTTTTATAGACTCAATAAAAGACATTCTTTGACACACAAAAATATTAATATTAAGTATAAGTATTAATATTTTCAAATAGCAAAGATGGCACGTGTTCAAATTAAAAATGACAAAAACTCAGTTATTATTTAATATTTGTCATATGGTCATGGCTATGGTTATGTTTATTTATGAATACAACATGCGTTAAAGTTAAAAATTAAAATATTAAAACCTTTGTTTCACAACAAGCCACAAGGGTTACTTAGCACTTCCAAGATATAATTTAACACATATATATGGATAATTCCACATAAAACGACCCAAATTAGGAAAAAATCAATTTTTTTTTTAATTAAAAAAATCGATGAATTTACGACTAATCGAAAATTATCGAAACATTAAAAAATTTGTTTATATTTTACTTTTATATGTTTCGCAAGAGCTTAAAATGGTTCCATACTAAAAAAATAGGATCTTCTTTTTTATGTTTTGAGAGAAAAGTCACACCTGTCACATTTTACTAAAGCTTTGCACTTAAGCGAAAATAGTTTTTTGAAAAAAAATTAATAAAATACGATTTAAAACGCTTTAAACTGCCGTAAAGAAACAAAAAAAACGTAAGGCCGATGAAATTTTTTTAAAATTTAATTTGTAAGGTCACACCATCACAGACTTCAAGTAATTATTGTGAGCAAAAATTATATTCTTGCAGGGTCTACCTACTATTAGTCAACCAAAAACATACCATTCTAGAAAATCGTGTTATTTTTTAAATAAAAATACGAATTGTTCGAGTTATAAGCAAAAATGCTAGCAAAATGGTCATACCCGTCACAACGGAATCGCCCATATGTAAAAAAACGCATTCTTAAATAAAAAATTTCTTTTTTAAATTTTTTTATTTTACTTAAAACTTAATTAAATTGAACTAAATAAGTTTTAAGTACGATTCGCACTTAGATATTTTGCCTTTGTCTAATGCAGAGTGTGTTGTTCCAAATGTTATGTTATCGAACAAAGTATATCGGTGGTATAAATGATAAGATCCTTAAATCAGCTTTCAACTAAGGCAATACATGCAATTTAAAAAAGAAATTGTAAATTAGTAAAAACAACTCCTTTCTTCCACTACGTTAATATTTTAAACTTTTAACCAAAGCATCCTTAAGTGTAAAGCAAATTTTTTGCTGCACAAGTAAATTTATTTTTTTTTTCAATAATTAAATCACGAAAAGAAACATTTTTAATTTTAATTAATTATTAATTATTGATGTTATCAAATATTGTAATAAACTTTATGTAAAACACTCAAATTAATTGAAATTTTCTTATATTCACAGTATGTGTAAAGTTTGTTATTCGCTCGATAGTGCACAGTGTAATGGGGGCGGCCAAAAATGAAAAATTAAAATAGATGTTATAATTTTTAAATTTTGTAGGTATAATTTAAAAAAATTGTTAGCTTAATATAGAAAAGCATAACTGAATTTTCTAAAAATATTTTTTTTTGTTCCGGCAGATAAATGTTTTTTTTTTTTTTTATTTAAAACAAAATTTGTTTCCTCCTTGCCTGGTTGCCTAGTTATATTTTATAAATAAATGTAAGGGCATTTGTGTGCAAAATTTTATTTCTTTATAATGATCTCTTCTAGTTTTGGCTATTTACTATATGGAATCACTACACTGTGCGGCGTAAAATGTTTGAAGTGTTAAAGACAGCAAAAAGGCGCAGTTTTTACTGCTGAGTGCTAATTGCCAAGTTACCCACTGCCACCCAAAAATATTTAGTACAAACATTATATTAATACATACATATTTTAAGCGCAAATGTTTACTAATTGCATGGACCATAATAAAATTAAATTAAGAATTATAAGTAGGGTGTCCTTTAAATTAATATTTGTATTAAAGTGATAAATAAATCAATATCCCTATGTCATTATAATTAATATAAAAAAAACAATAACGCATTTTTAAATGTTTAATTACATGTATGTAGTGAAAAAACACACTTTAGTTTTTAAATATAATTCATTTATTACATTTAAATAAAGCTATAAATTAGAGTTAATACACTTAACAACTTAAGCTGTTTCTGGATTATTTTACGATCTTACTTTATCAACTTCTCAACTATGTCTCTAACGAAAAGTTCCGTCTATTTATAATAGAAAGTTACTCGTTCGTCTATTGCAACTTTTTAGAACAACTCCTTTTCCCTAACTTAATATCATATCCTAGTCAGTCATAGCTAAGTCAGTTCGTTACCTTACTCGTCAATGTACTGGGAATCTTCTAGAATTTAATTAACGGACATTAACCTTTACAATTCAAAAAAAACCCTTTATGTCCAACGAGATTCTCATCCCACATGTATATTTATAGCGCTTGTCTTATGGAAAGTTCATTATAAAGGTTAAAGAATGAAAAAAAAAATATTTCTTATTATTAATAAAATACAAAATAACTGGTTGAAATATAAAAGGTGCGTTCCTTTTCTTTCACAGAGTATAAAAAAATTTTGCAAAATTGCTCCTAAAAATATTAGAAAGTAAATTAACACTTTTCCGAGTCAAATGTATTTTTATACCCTTCACATAGTGATAGGGTATATATCACTTTGTCATTCCGTTTGTAATTTCTTTATTATTCATTTGCGACCCCATAAAGTATATATATTCTGGATCCTTATAGATAGGGAAGTCGATTTAGCGATGTCCGTCTGTCCGTCTGTCCGTCTGTCCGTCTGTCCGTCTGTCCGTCTGTCCGTCTGTTGAAATCAAGTTTCCGGAGTCAAATAAAAAGATACAGACCAGTTAAGGGTGTCAAACTATCAGAAATATCCTGGAGACAATCGCTATTTAAAATCAGCAAAATCGGTTCACTATTGACCGAGATATAAGCGAAAACCCAGAGTAACCCATTTTTTTTAGGACAAAATCCGTGCATATATCCCTATATATCTCAGTAAGTATAGTCACTCTTGCCACAAAACTTGGCACGGATACTCCTAAAGAAGGGACCTAAATAATGGAAAAAATTTTTTCAGATAGGACCAGGGGAAGGGGTATTTTTTCTACAATTGCACAAATTTGGTGAAATATTTTATGCGCTATATCTCGTAAACTATAACAGCTATCGACTTAAAATGTTCTACAAAAAGTAATTGCACGCTAAGGGCTACGCCTTAGAGAAAAAATTTTTTGGGTGGGGGCAAAAAAAGGGGTAGCTCCCATACAAATCGACAATTATTATCAAATATTCGATACGCTATATCTCGGAAACTATAACAGATATCGAAATGAAATGTTCTACAAAAAGTAATTGCACGCTAAGGGCTACCCCTAAGAGAAAAAATTTTTTGGGTGGGGGCAAAAAAAGGGGTAGCTCCCATACAAATCGACAATTATTATCAAATATTCGATACGCTATATCTCGGAAACTATAACAGATATCGAAATGAAATGTTCTACAAAAAAAAATTGCACGCTAAGGGATACGCCATAGAGAAAAAATTTTTTGGGTGGGGGCAAAAAAAGGGGTAGCTCCCATACAAATCGACAATTATTATAAAATATTCGATAAGCTATATCTCGGAAACTATAACAGAAATCAAAATGAAATATTCTATAAAAAGAAATTGCACGCTAAGGGCTACGCTTTAAAGAAAAAATTTTTTGGGTGGGGGTAAAAAAAGGGGTAGCTCCCATACAAATCGACAATTATTATCAAATATTCGATACGCTATATCTCGGAAACTTTAACAGATATCGAAATGAAATGTTCTACAAAAAGTAATTGCACGCTAAGGGCTACGCCTTAGAGAAAAAATTTTTTGGGTGGGGGCAAAAAAAGGGGTAGCTCCCATACAAATCGACAATTATTATCAAATATTCGATACGCTATATCTCGGAAACTATAACAGATATCGAAATGAAATGTTCCACAAAACGTAATTGCACGCTAAGGGCTACGCCTCAAAGAAAAAATTTTTTGGGTGGGGGCAAAAAAAGGGGTAGCTCCCATACAAATCGACAATTATTATCAAATATTCGATACGCTATATCTCGGAAACTATAACAGATATCGAAATGAAATGTTCTATAAAAAGAAATTGCACGCTAAGGGCTACGCCTTTAAGAAAAAATTTTTTGGGTGGGGGCAGAAAAAGGGGTAGCTCCCATACAAATCGACAATTATTATCAAATATTCGATACGCTATATCTCGGAAACTATAACAGATATCGAAATGAAATGTTCTACAAAAAGTAATTGCACGCTAAGGGCTAAGCCTTAAAGAAAAAATTTTTTGGGTGGGGGCAAAAAAATGGTGTAGCTCCCATACAAATCGACAATTATTATCAAATATTCGATACGCTATATCTCGGAAACTATAACAGATATCGAAATGAAATGTTCCACAAAACGTAATTGCACGCTAAGGGCTACGCCATAGAGAAAAAAATTTTTTGGGTGGGGGCAAAAAAAGGGGTAGCTCCCATACAAATCGACAATTATTATAAAATATTCGATACGCTATATCTCGGAAACTATAACAGATATCGAAATGAAATGTTCTACAAATAGTAATTGCACGCTAAGGGCTACGTCTTAAAGAAAAAATTTTTTGGGTGGGGGCAAAAAAAGGGGTAGCTCCCATACAAATCGACAATTATTATCAAATATTCGATAAGCTATATCTCGGAAACTATAACAGCTATCGACTTCGAATATTCTACAAAAAGTAATAATCAAATAATTCATACATTTTGGAGAAAAAGATGGAGAAGAGCAGGTGGACTAGACATTTAACAAGTTTTATTAACCTTCAAATATGAATAATGTCGAAAACTTTTAAAACTCTCGACCTCAAATCTTCTTCATCTATTTCTATTATTCATACGAACGTTAAAATTTTGTTACTTTTTCTTTAAAACTCGCAAAAGGTTTTTTATTATATTATTTGCAGTACAAAATTACTCGGCTGGGTATATTTAAAGACCAATGTGAAGGGTATATAAGATTCGGCACAGCCGAATATAGCGCTCTTACTTGTTTTATTATAAACTTGTTTTAGAAATATTTTAAGTATAAATAAAAAAATATGTTTTGTAAAAAAATTTTAACTGCTCTTAATGCAAATATTTTCACTTTCTTGTTGCAAAAAGTCACAAACGTTGCATTTTGGCAAAAAGTTCTAAAATTGTCAAGGGACACCCTTTCGCTAGATAGCGAGAAAGCACGTGCAACTAAAATTCCGTTGTATAAAATGTTTGTAATTAATTAACCCTGCATGCTTAATGTTATTTTTTTTTCGTTATGACTAGTGTTAGTCGATTCGACTAACATGCCCGAAATATGAACTCTGTGGAACGGGTAGTGCTTATAATCCATAAAAGTTACTGAAAAACTAAAATACTATACCTTATGATATATAAAAGCAAAAAAAGATTTTCATTTGTTTTGTTTTTTATTTTATTTATAATGAAATAAATTACTGTTCTTTATCAGTATAAGGTACATCACATATAAAAATTGAAAATATAAAATTTATTAAAAAAATTCAAAAACTTAAAAAAGGCTTCTTGCCATTATAGAGCTAAGGCTTTGTCTTAAATACCTAAACTAAAAAAAATTTGTACTTTAATTATTTTCACAAACGGCGCAAAGTTCAACTTTGTGCTCGCCACATATATTTTTTTTTGCATATCTTCCGAAGAACATGAATGCATTATATTCTGCGATAAACTAGGCGCACATTCACTTTCGGAATCACTAATATCATCCTCATCATCATCGCACATCGCCAAAATTTTTTCAATTTCACCGTCGGTTATTTTCTTTGCAGTCACTTTGTTTACTAAAAAAAAAGTTGCAATAAAACCAATGTTAGTCGTTACGACTAAGTAGTTTTTGCAAAGCAGTATATAACATTTAAATGAGTCACGCAACATATCAGTACTAATCGGCAATAGCTTTGTAACTAAATCAACTCATTTAACACTAAAAATACGAATAATCAAAAAAAAGAAAAAAAAAGTTATGAAGAGAAAAAGTAACAATGTTAGTCGAAACGACTAACATTAAGCATGCAGGGTTAAAGTACTTTTAATGAATGACTTGTTAATTTTTGAACGTTTTAAACATATTTTATTATAAAACAAAAAACATTTATTAAACTCACAATGACTATACAAAACTAATTAAATTCTGTGCGTACGTTTGTAAGTATGGGTGCGTACATATATTAGTTGGTTATTTGTTAGTTTATAAATGTATGTGCGTTTGTATGATTTCTGTTATGCCAACATTGTCTTTGTTAGTTAATCAACTGTGTAAATAGACAATTATTAAGCAAACAAAAAACATTAACACTTAAACAAACAAAGATTAACAAAAATAAGGGCACACATGCAGCCATACATACAAAAACATTTATGTATGTCAACTTGTAATAATTAAATAGAAAAAGGATTAAAGAAAAACTAACATAAATTAGGCATAATATACAATTTTTGTGTAAACATACAAACTAACCTTTCTAAAATCTTGAAACTTATTTATAATTTATTTAATAAACAAACGTTCTCGTAATACACATCAAACTACAAGTTTACAAGTTCGGTTTTTAATAACCATAAAGTTTCAAACTAATATTTGTTGTCAATCTAGCGTCTACCAACAAAAAGAATATACCGGAAAACTTGCAAAGCAAAGCACAGTGCGACAGTATGGAACTTAAGCGCATTCTAGTGCTAAACTTTGTAAATATACTTTCGTAGGCTTGCAGAATAAAATCTAGGGAAAAAAAACTTTTGCGCAGTTTGTTGGTTTTTATAATCTTTACTCGCCACATGGCTGGTAAGCCAAGGCGTATCGATACAAGGTGTTCGCAATTTGGACAGACATATTCGACTCAGTTAAGTTTTAATTGTGAAATTTAATGTTATTATTACAACCAAACCTGAGAAAAAAAGTTATCATCTTTTTTATGCATGATTAGGGTATATATATTTGTCATTCCATTTGAAATTTCTTTAATATCCACCTGCGACTCCCTTATAGATAGGGAAGTCCATTAGTCGATGTCCGTCTGTCCGTGATATGATTGAAATCAAATCTTTAATACCCACTAATGTCACAAAGACTGGCTAGTGGTATCAAACTATCAGAAATGGCTGCGAGCAAATCGCTATTGAAATCCAGAAAAATCGCCTGATAACTGACCGAGATATAAGCCAGCAGCCACGATTGTCTCTATTTATTTTTTTTTTAAATTTGTGCATAAAAACTCTACAACTGCCCTATAGTTGCCCTTACACAAATGCAATGTAAGACCGACTCCCATTAATTTTTCCTCACAAACATTTTCATGCCACATGCTTACACCTTATCTTCACCCCCTAACAGAGTTGCCATACTCAGTTAATTTTTTAATTTTTTTTTAATCGCTCCCACAGCTTCCAGGGGGCTCCCACAATTAAAATCGTTGTTTGTTTTACGCAGGATTACTATTTGTCATGTTTTCCCATTTTTTTAAGTTTTTTAAGATGCCAAACAGTTTAAAAAAACTAGTTTCTCAAAAATATATAAAAATCTGTAGGTTTTCTTCAAATCAATAATAAAAATTTTTAAGTAACGAAACGATGTAATATTTTCTTACTCGCTTATTTAACGCTGTATATCGTGTTTAATCCCTCTTAAATAGAATTGTCCACTTTAAATACATTGAAAATTCGTAGTTAAATTTGTGGTGCAGAATATATTAGTCTCAAGCAATGGAAGTAAGAAACTCAACACAGAGCAAGTAGCAGAAGTGAGGGAAACCCCAATATTTGTTGTGTTTTTTTTAATTATTTGAAATAAATGTGGTTATTCTGGTTGTACGAAAAATTTTGCTTTAGTTTTTGGTTTTAAGTAATTTTTTATAATAATTTTTTACTTTTAGGAAATTAATACTTTTGTTAGTGTTTAACGAGTAATAAGTAGAATGCATTGTTGAAAGCAGTTATGGGCTTTCATCGCCAGTCTCCTTTGATTAGTATTTAGTGTTTTGGTTTTAAATATCATCTTTTTGATTCGCACTCGTACTTTGAAAAGCATACAGCATTTTTTTATGAATAAGAACGAAGTTTATCAGCAATATTTAAGCTTCCTTTTTGCTTTAGTTAATTTCGCTATAACATTACATTTTGTTTAACTTCAAGCCTCTACCAGATGATATAAAAAGCTCGATTATTGTATGTTTTAGAACAAGTATTATGTTCCTTTTTTGCTTGGACAAGTTTGTTTAAGACAAAGTTTTATAAATATTAATAAAATAATTCAAATGAAATTTCTTTAAAATCTCAACCGTAAAATTGCCATAATGTATAATGTATATTGAAAAAATAAAATAAATGAAAAAAAAATATCAGCATTAATTAACATTTCTGATTAAAAAGTTCTTTATTTAACATTATATTTTTGTTTTTTATCGTTTTATAATAAATAATGGTAAAACGAGTTAATCACCGACATTAAACGACAGCAGAAATAACATTCCAAATTAAAAAAAAAATTAAAATAATATTAAATGTTAAATAAATTCAACCACTATACCAACAACAACACAATAGCAATTCTTTTTAATAAGTATTAAAAATGATGACGAGAATGCTGATGACATAAATGATGAAAACGATGAAGGATTAATGACGACTAAAAACCAATTTTAAACAATAAACGATGAAAAACAGCAATTATGGACATTTAACTGATTGATATCGAATATTTAAGCGAGTTATACAAATTGAATAAAATAAAACAAAAGCAACAAAGAAAGAGAATTAGTTTAAAAAAAAACATCTCCTTCGTCGTGGTAAGCTGCAAATTAAAAAAAATTGTAAAAGGGGAATCGTGATTGAAAAAATAAAATTATTGCAAAAGTACTTACTTTATTAATCATTAAATGGAGCATTTATTGACTTGTTGTTGAAGGTTTCCTCCAATACCATCTGTAAATTGAATAGGAAATTACGACAATCAACAGCAATTTAAATATTATTAAAAAAACCAAAAAGTCCCAATTCCATTCTTCATAAAACATTTTTTCTTTATTTTTTATTTTGTTTTTTAAACTCCTTTAATTACTAATTGGAGATATTGTAACTTCTGCAAAACCAAATAACAAGTCACTTGTATCTTACATATATGAAAATTTATAATAAGCATTCTACCTTTTTTATTATTTTTCTCTTGACTTTGGCACTTTTTTATCTTATTTCGTACCATTAACCAGAAGCAAATAGCAATTATTTAAATCTTTATTGTTATTACAAGTATTACGTTGTTTAGATTGATGTCAAAATTACCGTTTTTTTGGTAATTCTTGAGACATTTCTTAATACTCTTTTTTGTTTAATATTTAAATTTAATACTTTTTTGATATGCTATAAAAACAGGGAGCCAAAAAAAATTATCAAAAATATTTGAAAAAACTAGCGAAATGCATGATGGAATTACTAACAATTTTAAATAAAAAAAATTTAAAACGCAACAGGTCAAAAGAAAATTAAGAACATATACTTTTAAATTTTAATGGTAAAAATGCATTAAAAAGTAATTTCTAACAATATCTATATAAACATTAGTGCCGCTAAAAGCAGAATCTATTTTATTTTGATGGCAATTTTTCTAAAACAGAAAAATATAAAATTAATTTTCAATTAAAGAATACGTTAATTTAAGTTAAGCTTTAAGTTAAGTTAAAGCTTTTTTAAAGAGTTTATCTTATTTGGCATTTACTTTCAAAATCGATTAAAATTTTAATTAAGACAATTAAATTTTTATTAAATATACAAAATTGTTTGATTTTTGAGTTAATTAAAAAAAATGCGAATAATAATTTTTGTGTATGCTCTCACTTTAGAAAATAAATTCTCTCAACACTATTGCCACACTTTCATCGAATTTCATACATTTTGTAAAAAAACAATGTGTTTTAAAGAAAAAAAATAAGATTAAAACACATTGAAAACTTCATCTTAAAATTAACTTTTGTAAATTTGTCAATAAAACTACACTCAAAATATTTTTACATTTACTGATTGTCGTTTATATAAAAAGTTTTCCGTAAAGTGAAAAATCAGTGAAAATTTAGTTATTTTGCTATGAAATTTATTTTTGAACATATGTGCTAGTTATTAAAAAAGAGGAACTACCAAAAAAAAACAGATATTCTGTTAAGTTATTATATTCAGTTAATTTTTTCAATATATTTAAATGAATTTTATACAAAAACAATATTTAATAGTTTTGTTATTTTCGGTTGAAATAAAAGAAATTTTATGAAATTTTACTTAATTCGTCAGTTACATAACTAACATTCAAAAATAACTGAAAAAATTTTAGATTTTAAATGAAATGTAAGTGGTCTGGTTTTTAAGTGAATTATTGTTGTTAAAAATGATATTTCTTTTGAATTTACCTACAAAATATTCTAAATGTACTTTTGTTGTTGAGAAATTATTGTTTAAATATGGGCGATTCCATTGTGATGGGTGTGACTATTTTTCTAAGATATTTGGTTATAACTCAAACAATTTAAATCTTTAGTTAGAAAATAAAAAAATCTGTTATTTCTATTACTTATGTAGACTCTGAAAAAACATAATTTCTAAAGACTGTAACGGATGTGACCTCACAAATTTAAGTTTTGAAGATTTTTGACTTTAAGTTTGAGCTTTGTATGATATTCTGAAGAACAGGCTCAATTATTAAGTTTTTATCGTATTTAACTTATTATTTCTATAAAAGAAACAACTATTTTAAAGGAAAATCCTTTGAGGAATTGTGACGGGCGTGACATTTTCATCAAAGCAAAAAAGGATAGCAGATTATTCAGCATGTGATCAGTTTAAACTTTTGCGTTATAAACAAAATTAAAAGATGAACCAATTTATTTGTATTTTAAATATTTTTATTTTCTTTATGACGTAATTCAATTTTTCAATAGAGAACGAAAACCATTTTTCGATTTTTGGGCTGTTTTACATAAAATTTAGGAGCTAGCATTTTTTTAAATCTCATCTTTATAGCTTTACGGGGTTGGCTCTAGGAGGACAAGTCCGCCAATTAGTCAAAAATTGTATTCATTTACATAAAACTATTAATAACTTTTAATAAATGTTACGAATGAGTCTTTCAATATACCAAAAATCTTTCCGAAACTTTTTGCTGGTAAAGTTTTTACTAGCATAAATTATTCAAGAAACAAAAAAATTATGATGCTAACGAAAAAAACTCTTAAATATTTATACAGTAACAAAACATAGTCGCTTGATTGGTAAAGTATTCATGTACTTTTAAATATTTTGGTAGTAATTTTGAAAATTTTCTTTTTACTCTCTCATTGCAAATATTAACTGTTACTGAACACAACTAGTAACGCTGTTCCTTTATAACTAAACAGTGTTAAAAAACTTTAAACCAAAAGCTGTTTAACAAATATTAGTTAACAGAATATTGTTGCCAGTTTTCTTTAAGAAATTATAGAAAACGGCTTTAATAAATTTAATTTAATTTAATTTGCTTAAACATACACTTGCTATGCATACTAACGTATTGTACCCCCTTTATTGATAAACTTTGTCATGTGAATTGTTTTTTCAATAAAAAAAATCTATAAATAGTTATTTAAGGGGATTAATAGATTTAAATAAAAGATAATTTTTTTTTAAATGATGACATAAATTTTGTTAGTTTTTTTATAATTTTTATTAAAATCAATAACAAACAATAACAAGAAAAAATCTCCCCTAAAAGTATGTGCAATTAAAATGAAAATATATGCCACCGTTGCGTATAATTAATATTGTTGTCAACATATGTTTGTTACTCATTCGCCTTGCAAAAGAATGCAATAAATTAAGAAAACATTTTGTAAAAAATTTATTAACGTAAGTAATTTGTCTCTTATGACATTTCATATAAATGTACATAATTGCGTAGCAAATGCAGACATAAACAATTTCAATTTACCAAACAAACTAACATGTACAACAACAACGACACACATGTGAATGTATGCAAGTATGGATGCATATAATCATTTATTTCTCATTCATTGAAAAATTTATTTCTATTCTTACTTAAGTATTACTCATGAAAATCATGATACGTATATGCGAATGTGTATGTATGTGTCTGTGTATATAAAATAAACAAGATATGTACAGCTATACAGATGTAGATATGTGCATTTATTTCTAAAACCTAAACCCAGTTAGCATTTAGAAGATTATTATGTGAAAAACAACCAAAATGAGCCAGTTTAGACTTTCTGACACAGCACAAGTGCTTAAAAAAGATTCGAAAGTTAGTCCTAGAAATGATTAGAAAGCAACTGTTTTTAATAAACAAAATTCAAATGTATAGAGTGTGTGCAACCATAAAATGATCATTCACATAATGGAAATGTGATTTTTAACCTAATTAAAAATGAGTCAGGCATGCGAAACACAAACCACTCCTTGGTCAAGAATAGAATGACATTTTGTTGGCGATTATTTAAATCGTGCAAAAAAATCAAAAAGACTAGAATATGGTACCAAAAAATGGTAACTGGGTATAAATTAATTTTTGTTTGTGCACACATACCAATGCATATGAACATATGTTTGTATCTATATAATAAGTAGTAAAACTATTACCACAGTTATCTGCTTTGGAAAGATTTTTAGTTTTGTGTAATTAATTTTTAATCATATGCAAACAATGCAACAAAAACATGTTACAAATAACAAATAGTTCTAAAATTTTGAAATGCCTTGAAGTATAAACAAACTGTCGTTCAGTGAATTTTTACTTACAATAAAAAAAGAATTTACTATGTGTGATACTCAAAGCTTAAAATATCATAAGTGAATCTGTATCAAACACAACTGATTCGTTTAAAGAGAAAGAAAATAATAATTAGAAACTAAATAGCAGTATCTGATATTTGGTATTTTTCCTAAATTATTCGAATTAAAAATAGCATATTTAAAAAAAGCACAAAAAAAACAAACACGATTTTCATTTGGTCAAGCCCAACAATATTATATCCCACACAGCATTTGTGTAGGTGTTATGTGAAAAAAAGACCGATAATATTTGTATTCAGTATGATAGCTGGTGACATAGAGATAAACATGTTTAAAAAATTTTAATGCTGCAGTTTATGGGCCAAAATGCTTGTTCCAGAAAGATAATTATAAGGGGGCTATTTCAAACAGTGTTCCGATTATATTTTAATCCAACATAATAGTCGGTGGCACAAAGTAAGACATATGTACAAAAGTTTGTCAAAATCGAGTAATATTAGAGTCAATTAGCCGAAAATGCTTATTCTTGGAGGACATGTGTATGGGGTGACATAGCCCAAAATGAACTGATTATCGCCAAAAACCATAGACTTTGTGCCAGTGATAAAAAACTGATTTAAAATTGCGACCTGTGGCATGTTCACAAGATAACATGGACACCCATCTAGAAGGATGAACCGACGAACATGCCTAAATCGACTTAGAAAGTGATTCTGAGTCGATCGGTGTTCTTAAGGGTAAATCTCAGACCATTATTTTTGGGTTTCACAAACATCTTGACAAACGCATAATATTCCTACCATACACTTGGTGTAGGTATACATATATCTGTGTCAAGAAATAATAACGGCCCAGATAAATTTCAAGTATAAAATGTTATTTAAAAAAAAATACGAATTTATACTTTATTTTAAGTCTTTTGGAAGAATAATACATAAGACATAACACCTTAATTAAACGTATTAAAATGTTTGAACATATAAACATGTATTCACTTAAGGCCAGATCACAATTAGCTCTTTACATGCACATAACAACACCTTCATTAAAGCTCACAACAATATTGAAAGAATAAGAAAAAAAAATATTTATAAGTATGAAATCTTTTAATAATGCAAATTTATTTTGCTTTGGGGTTTAAAAAAAATAACCAAAAGAACAATTGCAATGAAAAGGCATCGATATATTTTTCATATAAAAAAACTTTAGCTCTTTGCTAAGGAAAAAATATTTTTAAATTATTATGAATCTTTTATTACTTGAACATGTAAACTTAAAAAATATTGCATATTTGTACATAAGTATGTTCATCAAAAGGAGTATAATAATATAGTGCTTAGTTCATTCATAACTTTAACCTACATATGCATATTGGAATTTTTTTCTTAATTTGACAATGGGTAAGAGTATGATACAAAATTATAAAATTTTAGATCAAATACGAAAATTGTTTAAAACTTTTTCTAGATGTTTGCAGTGTAAAAATTGTTAAGTTAAGTAACACTCCTTTTAAAACTTTAACTTCTGTTTAAGGTAACTTTACACGGTAATACAAAGTATTCAGACTTTGTAGAATCAAAATAGAGCATAACCTCGGTACACGCAATTCTCGATGTGCGTAGCCCCTCGATTATCGCAACGCCCAAATTCTTAACACTGATGAGTCTGTTAACGCAGAAAAAATTAAGCTTTTTTTTGTTTTGTTTTTACAATAGCTTTTTTTAAAAGTAAATTCAAACTCATAAACTTATTTTAAAAATTTGTTTGTTGGTGAATATTTGCTCTAACAAAAAAAAGCAAAAATGCCCTTAGTTACAAAATATGTTAAAATAACAATAAAACAAAAGAGTGAAATTTGGAAGGCACTTACCTGTAAAAATGATTGCAATAATTACAAAGTTCACAAATCAACAGTATGTAAAATAAAAAAAAATAGCAAGCATTAAGGAAGCTTACGACAAGTGCTGAATCTGAAGCTGGTAAGCGCTTTTTAATAAGACCCCCCGAATATCCCGAAAAGGAAAAATCTTTGTACAAGTGGTTCATTAACTAAGAAAGGGGAGCTTGTCAGCTTTTGCTAAAATTTAGAAGCAAAAAGTACACAAGCTGCATACAAAAAACGCAAGAGAGCCTGGAGAATTTAGCGCAAGCAACGGCTGGTTTTCAAATTTAAAGAGTGGCTACGGTATACGGTTGCTTAAAATTTGTGGAGAAAAGCTTTCAAATAATGAGGTGGATGTAAATTTTTTATTAAAAATATATTTTGTTTTTCTATTTTTACTCGTTATTTTAATTTAATAAATTATTAAAAACTTACCATTGTTTTTTTCAATAAAACTTTTTTTGCTTTAAAATAAGCTTTTTAATCGAGAAACAGGCACAGAAATTTGTGACTCGGTTTCCCCAACAACTTATTTATCGCAACAACACAAAATTTCTATTGGTTGCATTACGCCAAGTTACAATGTATTATGAAATTCTCTCCGTGCTTAAGAAAAGAGATTCAAAGTCTGTTCTAAGTATTTTTCATGTTTACACGGATAGTGTTGATAAAACCAAATTTTAAACAAACAACTTGAAAAACTTCTGTGTTGATTTAGATTGTTTGTGTTTTGTTTCATAAAATGTTACCACCTTTATTAGATGTTGTTAGTAAAGAGAATCTTTCATACATCTAATGTGATGAGAATACGTAAGTTTCTAAAATGGTTGTGAAAATAAACATTTACTGACTATTAGTCAAATTTTCTATACGTATTTTTCTCCTACTCAATACATTAAGCTTTAACATGATGAGATTTTGTACTATTCCACAACATTTTTTGGCATGTCGTAAAACATGTAATACCATGTAAAGGCACCTTAAGATAATTTATAAGAAATATTGTAGGGATTGGTAAGAGTAAAGAGCATATTTGAATTTATATTCTATTGTATTTATATCCCATAGTGCAGTATGTAATGCATCTCTTATTATCAATATTTAGCTTCCTTTGGATATTAAGTTATTTTTCAAAAAGTGCGTGTAATTTGTTATTGTTTTTTCATGAAAATTTTACTTGAAATTTATGGTTATGATATAAATAACAAAATGTAATACATACATGTACCCATGTATATGCATATGTTAAAATATTCAATGTTTTTTAACTTATATTGAAAATCTTTTATTGCAGAAATAATTTAATGCAGACAAAATACTGCAACCATAAACATGTATAGTTTTTCTTAACCAAAAATTACATGCATACATTCATTGAATTCTCAAAAAGAATTACAATTTAATTTTTAATTTTATGGTAGCAAGAAAACCCTGCTAAATAAACTATATTCTCTTCTTTGCAAATACCTTTTTCAAAATTTGAATAAAAATTAAAGGATTTTATGAAATTCTCATATTTGGGAAGTATAAGATGTCGATCACCTTTTAGCGTATGGGTATGTAAGGGTTGTATATTTCGGCTTAATTGTACGTCTTGACGAGATAAATTTATGTCTAGAAAAACGTCAAAATCGAAATTAAAAAGCAAATAAACAGGGTACCCCAGGGCACACTCAACCCTGGGGTACACTAAACAAGGTAACAGCCATTAATTATACAACAAAAGATATTACAATATTATAAGCAAAGTATGTAAAATAAAACACTAACAAAAAAAGAATCAGCTCTAATATGAACACCTAATTCCAATGTAATTCTCCCCATTTAATTGCAATTAACCAAAAATGTTCGTTACATTAAAAAAACGGTTTTATTTTACAATTGGAAAAGTTCCGAAAATACATATTTATGCTTCGTTTGAATTGCAGCCATCATATAGTTAGACCTGTTTTACGTTTTTAGGGTTATTAGCCAAAACTGTTTTAATTGAACGCATCATACTTGGTATAAGTCCTAAATGCTTGTCCACACATTTTACAGTACAACGTTCGAATTGATAACGATACTTCGATATGTCAGATTCATGTGTGTTCAATGGCACACTGCCACGGACATCGTCGTTGCATTGCTAAAGAATAAATGTACGTAGTCATGCGTGTAAAATAAAAAAAACAGAACTTTTAAGATTTTTGTTACAAACTTACCATTAGGCAGTTTTGAAGTTTTGCCTGAAATTGCCCTAATTCATGTTGAACATAGTCCTGGGCTCGCAGCAACGGTACAGCGCAGTCCTCTATGCAGTTCTGGACACTATCTAAGCTCGGCTGACGACTGCTATCATCACAACAATCGACGGCACATAAATGCATTTCTGATTGCATTTTTCTTAAGTGGCTCTTGTACATGTCTTGAATCATGTCTGAAACAGCCTTTTCGATACGTTCGCGTTGATCTTCAATCATTAAAGTCAAAAGGGCATGCAGGTTTTGAAATTAAAAAATATTTATATAAGTATGTATATGTGTGTTCATTTATTGACGTAAGTTTGTATGTACCCAGCAAACCAAAAGTTTCTTATTTTTCGAAGTCAGACCTATTGCTACGAATTCGTTAAGCCTTTTCGGTAGTTCGTCTGAAATCAAAGTGGTCATAACAAATTCGTTTAAGTTTTTCGGTATTTTTTCTAAACAATTTTTTTTACTTTAAAAAAAATTTTGATTTATAAGTAAATGGCTTAAATAACAATTTCTACAATAATAATGCTGGGTGATTTTTTGCGTTAGCTTAAGAGGGTAAATAATGTTTTATTTTTGTCAAGTGAAAGCACATGCCTATGTGATTCAGGAAAAAATCTATTAACTTAAGATGGTTTAAGGCGGGACGTAATTTACATATGACAATTACCCACTGCGAAATTGATACATGTTGTGTGAATTCACTGAAACAATGTTTGTCTGAAGAATATACATATGTTCTTCAGATAACAAAATTTAAATTAGAGCGCGCTTAATTTTAATCTGACAAAGCATCTGGCATCAGCTGCTTTTAGAAAACAAAAGGAAAAGTTTGTGGTTTATATTGGTTTGGAGGTTATGTCAGCCTTATATACAACCGTGCATACATATGAAATCAAAAATTATAAATCATCTGTAAAATGGAAATTTTGACAGACAATTGCAATTATATATGGAGTACAAAAGTGACAAATCATATGTAATATACATCTTATGTAAAACAACCTTTAGTTTTGACCAACTAACATAAAAATGGCGGGTTTTTAGTGGTCTTGGCAATTAAAGTTTGGCGAGATGGCGATATTGTTGGCGATTTTTTAAGCAAATTGTGAAGTTTTTGGAGTTTTAATTTTATTGGAATTCATGAATTCGTAATATAACTATTTTTTATTTATAGATAGTGTTTTGGTTAAAATCAAATTATTAGAAGACTTCAACCAATTTCTTAAAAAAAACTATAGGAGTTCCCTTTCCGCTTATATAATAGCTTTAATAAACTTCTCGATAATTGTTTTTAAACAAGCAAACATTAACCAGTTTTGTAAAACCCCAACAAACTATTATTCGTTATTAGCTTTTCTCTTCACATATGACATATGACAATCGTATATAAAATAATTATGATATATGTATATAGTGGGTTTTACATTTACCACGAAACAAAAAAAAATACTTCTTAGCCAATAAAAAATATTTTAAATTACACAAATCGAAATATTTTTACTGTTTTTTCCTTAAAAACTTAATAAACTTTCATTTTGCGATATGTTAAAACTCAAAAAAAAAATTATTTCCAGCGATTTTTGGCTAATTAAGTAATGGAGCTTAAAACACTTACAGCCCTGGTCGGCGCTGAAAGTTTTGCAGAAACCGCCGCCGTTGGTGAAACTATTCGACACAGATATTTGTTAACGTATGTATGTGTGCAAAAATTATTTGACAAGTTAAAACGTGAAATTATTACCAAAAAAAGGTAAACAAACAAAAAATATGGAAAGTTTGGAAAATGAAAGTCAGCTAATAAAAGATATTTTAACTACAAGTGAAAAACCATTAACTGATGATGAAAAACAGAAGTTAGCGGAGCAAAACAAAAGACTAATACCTGAATTTAAGGCTAGCCAACTGGAGGCTCAAGCTCAAAAACATTGGGACCTTTTCTATAAACGAAATGAGACTAGATTTTTTAAAGATCGACGTTGGACAACTCGAGAATTTCAAGAACTAATACAAGATGGTAAAATCAACGAATCTACACCGGAATGTAGAAAACTTTTGGAAGTTGGTTGCGGTGTTGGTAATTTTATGTATCCCCTTATTGAAGAATTAGAATCTTTGGGTCAATTTAATAACTTTTTTTACGCATGTGACTTTTCGCCTCGGGCCATAGATCTTGTACGGGCCAATCCTAAATATAATGAAAGCAAAATAAAAGCTTTCCAATGTGACATTACAACGTATACCCTTCATGATCACATACAACCAAACTGTTTAGACATAATATCCTTAATATTCGTTTTATCCGCAATTACACCGCACAAGTTTGATAGTGTTATTAAGAATTTACACAAAGTTTTAAAACCAGGTGGCTTGGTTCTTTTTCGCGATTATGGTCGCTATGATATGGCTCAGTTAAGATTTAAATCGGGCCATAAAATCGCCGAAAACTTCTATATGCGTCAAGATGGTACCAGAAGTTATTACTTTGCCGAACAAGAGTTGGCAAATTTGTTTAAAGAAAATGGCTTTAAGGTTTTAAGTAGTTGTTACGTTCATCGTCATACAGTTAATATTAAAGAGGGCATCGATGTTCCTAGAATATTTTTGCAAGGAAAGTTTGAAAAATTTTAAATTATAATTTAAACTCAATATGCGAAATATAAATAAAAAGATATTTTTTTAATTTTCTGCTCTTGCTTTTTAAAACTAAAAACTGCAACAAATTTTGATTTGATAATTTTCACGAGCTAATATTTACCTATAAATGCAATAAGTGATTACAAAGAGTATTTTAACTTACTAAACATCAAAAGAATTTGGAAGATATTATGTTTTCAATTTGAATTTTTATTTTCATATTTGTTTTTTTTTTATCCGTTAATTCTTTATATTTATTACTTGATATACCATTTTCTAGATTCATAATAACATGATTTTCTTTAATTTAATTTAAAACAACGTTCAATAAATACATTTATGATTTTCATAAGACAGTTTTATATTAATTTTTCATATGTTTGAATATAATTGTATAATACATAAAATTAAATAAATATTAACTTTCAGCTTTGCATACCTTTTTAGTTTGTGATCTTATAATTAGAAATTATTTTAATTAAAACTGAGTTACAAATTAAACAACAATTTGTCCACTTTTCTTGCAACTTTTGATTTTAATTTAAAAATTTTACAATTTTAAATATAAATTTGATCAAAGAAATATAACGTCAAACTTTTATTTGTTTAGAAAAATATTTTAATACTTTTTAATGAAAATAATGCTACAAAAATATTATAAGAAATTTACAGAAAAATTGAAAAGGTAATTTAAGACAAGGATTTAAATTATTCATAAATATATTTTTTTATACATATATTCTTTTTGACAAGAAAAATTATAAAAACACTTGGATTTTCAAAAATATTTAACCTACTCGACTGTCCAATGTTTTCTTATGAATATTTTTAGTTAAAAAATTCGAAAACAATAAGTTTCGGCCCACGAACTTGAAAAAATATATTTTTAATCAGGGGCCGTTACAATTATGCCAAAAAAATAAATCTTAAAAAAATAATTCTTTTTTTGTCAAGTCAATGAAAAATAATTATTTTTGATTTTTTTTTTTTTGCAAAAATAATTATTTTTAAATTTTTATAAAAATTAATTATGATTTTTATATTTAATACAAATATAATCATTATTTCTGCAAAAATTTATAAGCAACAGATTTTCAAAAAATCTGGTTATAACCATCAAATTGGTGAACTTAACTTTTCAATGTTTCCTTGTACACACTTTTTCAATTGGAAGTTTGAAATTAATTATTATTTACAGTCCCTGTTCATAATCCATGCATATATGTGTATTTCTGCTTTAAAGATTAGAAATTCTTATTATTATTTTTCTCAGGCAGCAAAGTGGATACATACTTTTTAAAAAATTGTTTTTTATCTTTAAATTATAATGAATATATGAGCTGTTTATTTTGAAAGTGGCATAAGTCCCCTTTTCAAAAAATCAAGTTAATGGCAACACTAAATACAATTGAACGGTATTTTTTCATATCTTTTAATATATCTACACTTTAAAAAAAAGGAGTTATGCCACTTTCAAAATAAACAGCTCATTTATCTGTAGTAATTGTTTTTGGGACTCGGTGTTTCGAAAATGCAAACATTTTAATAGCTATTGTTATATAAAACAAATAGTTTAATACTAAAATAAAACAAAACATTTAAATACTTAATTATTTTATTTTGGATAAATAATAATAAACGACAATTTGTTATTGAAATGAATGAAATTTTTAAAATTGTTAAATTGCATTTGTTATATTTTCTTTAAAAAAAATTTAAACAATTTAATTACACCTAAATAACAATAAAATGTTGCGCCCATGTTCTGACAATCGCATTTCGCAAAATATTGGCGATGCGATTTGAAATCGCATAACAGGGGTTCTGAAGTTCACAATCGCAAGAAAGTTTGCGACTTCAAATCGCAAGAGGTAGATGAGGTGAACCGATGTTTTTTGCCCAAACTAGGTTAAAAACAGCCAATGAAACTATGCATAATTATAATATATGGGGTTTTTGTTATAATTTTCACAATTTGTTTTATTTTTTGTAAACAGTCTCAATAAAAATTAAATTTTAAAAAACTGTTAGTTATGTACATCTTCATTTTTCAGTTGCTTACTTTTTTTATGTATGAACTTTATTGGAAAACAAGAAAGAAAAAATGTTGTTGCAGAAAAAGGTACAATTTGTTATATATTCCTTGGTTTTTTGTTTTGTATTTTTAAAAGAAACATGTTTTTATCATCAAAAAAAAAAACAAAACGCAAAAAAAAAACGCGTGAACTACAGAACATGCAAAAAAGTTTTTTGCGATTTACAAATCGCATGTGATTTGACAATCGCGTGAGAGTCAGAACATGGGCGTTGGATATAAAATAGAATAAATAAATAGTGCAACAAACAATTTAGGAAAAATACCAAAAAGCATTAGGCCAATAAATAAATATTTTTTTAGGAAACAAAAAGTGTTAGTTTAGTAAATTTTTTTCTGTTTATTTATAAATCTTTTTTTAAATATGTTTAACAATATTTTTTAGCAACAAGTGTGTATTATAATAATTATTAGTATTTTTCTTTAAATTCAAAAATTAAAATGCAAATACATATATGGAAAACATTTACAACTCATTGGCACGTAAAAAACTTTTAAACTTAACCTTTAAAACCATATTGTTTTAATAAAAAAAAAAACAAATAAAATAACCCTACAAAAGCTACCCTCTTAATTATAGCAAAGCAGCGCACCTTTGATTTGTTTACCTCATTAAAACCAACTATTAAATAACAAATTCTTTTGATAGTTCATAATTATAAAAATAAAACACAAGTATAACAAAAGTAAAAAAGATTTGAAACTCTTTTAGATTACAGCAGTATTATTTCCTGATTTATGATGTAACCTGCAAAATAAAAATACCACCGAAACACAAAAAAATATAATTTATTTCTTTGCATTTAAGGCATTTTTTTTGTTTTCAATATAAACAAACAGTGTATGCATTTCAGTGCGGTTTTATATTTTTTTCAATTTTTTGTATTTTGTTTCATATGGTTTCGAATCACTTGTGATTTTAAAATCACCATTGTGATTTTAAGTTATTTAATTAATTTATTGCAAAATTCAAATAAGGTTATTGATAACATAATCAAGTGATTTTGAGTCGGAAGGCATTGAGCTGCCCGGTTTAAAATCACAAAAAATTTAAAAAGTTCTGTGTTTCTTGTGATTTTAAATCACTTTCACAGAAAATGATTTTCAGCAAATACCTGTTTATTCAAGTTTTTAAGGTTTAAATAGTTTTTTATGCTATACATTAAATTTTTAACATGTTTTCGCTGAAAAGTGCTATGTTTTTGAAAATTGCTTGTAGTAAACGCAACATTCTTTACGAAAATTTTTAATTTTCACACTTTCAGGTTTGTTTTGCTGCACTCGCTTTGTTTTTTTTTTTATCATTTACCATTATATTGCTTTGAATTTTTATTGTTATTTTTCATCTTAAACATAACAAATTTAGCAGCGCTGTAACAAAAAAGCTTTTTAGTTTTTTGTCCTTAAGCAAACTAAAGCAGAAAGCAAAAATTAAAAAAAAACGTCACTTGTACCAACGATTATGAACAAAAAATTTAAAAGAAATAATTGTTGTAGGTATGTTATTTAACAGGTGAATTAAATGTTTATATTATATATACGTTAATATAAGTAGCCTCGGCCACTGGAAGCCTTAAAAAATCACTAATCCACAAGTGCATCATTTGCTTTTACCCCAACAATACTGGGCGTTGCACTGAGGGGTGGCAGTTCAATACTAGAATCAAAACTTTTTGTAAATAACAGGTCACTGCTGGTTAAAGAGGTGGTAGTTGTTGTACTATTGTTATTGCTATTATTGCTTAAACCACCTACAATAACATTACCACTGCCCCCAACTAAACCTCCACTTACATTTGCACCTGTTACGAGAGCACCTCCATTTAAATCACTGTCAATGCTGAAACTGCCACTACCACTTTCGTTGTTTAGTAACGACTGCATTGGCAACATTTCCATGGTATCAAGCGATTCATAAGCTTTCCCCTTCACAGGAGCCGGACTTTTTTCACATTCGGATGATGAGTTTTCCATTTGCAATTGCATAAGAGAGTTACGTTGCATATGTTTGTCTAGCTTTCGTTGCGGTGGTTTAGAACTAACACTATCTACTGCTGTGTTGCCGTTTGCCTGCTGAACATCGCTATTATCTTTATCCTTATCCTTATCTTTCCCTTTGGTTTTTTTGAAACCCGCTATTAAGGCCTTATGAGCCTGTGCCTTAATGCCCTCCATGCTAGGTCGTATGATTGAGTTTCGTGTACCTTGCCCCGATTCTTTGCCCTCTTTAGCATTTTGTGTTTGTTCGGCCGTTTCCTCTGTTACACTGGCCAACTGTTGGGGCGCCTGTGGCATAGTTAGATCTTGAACCTGGATCGGTATGTCATCGGGTAATTTTTTCGTACGGAATGACGCATTTGTTATCATTGATTTTGAAACAGCGGTGGTTACAGTATTGGTGGATGGCGTTAAAGCTACACTTAGACCCATAGGGCCATCGCTTGGCTGGCCTGAGGGATTGGCATGCAAAGAGTTGCGCACCGCACTGGTGATAAGTATTAGCTCTGTATACAATTCATAGCACGCTCTGTTATGAATGTCTTCCAGTGTTTGAATCGCCACCGTACCAAAGCCATTAAACATGGCAAAGTAAATGGCATGCACTAATTCCGCAAGGAATGCTGAAGATAATGGAATGCGCGGTATGATTGATTTGGGCATAAGTGAAGGATCCGAGCTTAAAATAAAAAAAGAAGACTAATTGAAAAAATATATATTTTAAAGCATAAGTAACGATTGTAAAAGTATATTTTTGGCAAACAAACGTGCTAAAGGGACGATGTAATATATAACGCAATGATCTAGGATCTAGGTAGGTGTAGACTTTTTTAAACAAATAAACAATTTCAGTATCTGCACGTACGGCTCCGTAACCCACAATCCATTTCATACATCGCTTTTGAGATAAATTTGACATAAGACAATATTTATAGAAAAAAAATTTGTGCACAAAATGATGTGAATGTAAACTATAATAGGGCCTACCGTATTCTTGGTTAAGGTGGGTTATTGATTCATATTTTCATATTTATTCATATTATGCGAAATGCGCCTTTTGGCCGTTTTGTTTAATTGGAAATACCTCCTATATTTATATTCTTCACTTACCCATATGAGATCCTATGAGCATGAGTTAACTTTGTATTAAATCCTTCGTTCACTAATTGCGAAGACACTCGGCACAAGTGTATGAGTGCTGATTTTTGTGTTAAACTAATTTGTTGATTGTAACAAAACAATAATGCGGTCATTGTTTTTAAACGATTTTGGGCTGTGATTGCTTCAATACGTTGATGTGGGCCCCATTTTACTTCCCGATTGCAATTCTCTTCCCACCGCCTCAAATCAGTCAGCGGTAAATTCTTTTCTTCGTGATATACAGAGGCCTGAGCTAAAATGGGCATACGAAATTGTACCACCCGTTCGCTCCCGTCTTCTGTCGACACTTCACCGTTGTACATGCAGATTAAAAGGGTCTCCAAACTACGCACTCCCTTTTTATCAGCGCCAGCAACGGCATGCAGGTACGTATAGATTAAATTTGGTATAAATTGTAATGGAAACTTTTGCAAAGGCTTTTCCGTACTGCGATAAAAGGCCAACAATTGTTGGCAAATGTCGTGTACTAATGATTCATGCCTCTGACGATCATTTAAAATAGTAAAAATTGCTTCAGCTATTTCCGAATCACTATCATGTTCGTTTGCAAAATCTTTAACCTCTGAAGGTTGACCCTTAAGACGTTGAAAATCCGTCAGCCAATCTTGGACTATTGATTCTGCCATTACTCAGCAATCAACCTTTTGTTTTACACAATGTTTCTTTTAAAAGAATAAACCTCAATATCGAGGCAGGTTGATGTCCCAAATTTTAGTGTTTTTCTCAATAAATTGTATGTTTTTAGTTTTTTTACTCGTAATTAATCACAAAAATTGGTATGTAAAATTTTTTTGGCTGCTTAAGCAAAAAAAAATTGTTTTGACGTAATGTTGTGTTTTTTCTCTTCATCTGTTTTTTCAAGTGTCAAAGATTAAAGGGTAAAAAAAACTGTGCTGACAATGCAGCGATTTCATTATACAATATGGGGGGCTTCGTGGTTTCTTATTACTGGGTTTTGAGTTAATAAATATTTGCTTGCATATGAGCCAATAAATATAAAGGAATTTAATATAACGCAAAATTTATCCTGTGTAGGATTGTAATCTTAGTTTTCCAGTTGAGATAAAATCTCTAACACTTACATGATCATCATGTTGGTAAAGCCTTGTCGTTAGCATTAACTAAATTAAATTTCTTAAAAAAAATGAAAATAACCTCTTTTATTTTTTTCCTTTTTATATATGGAGTTTGACATTCTCCCGGCCATAAAAGAGAAAATTCCAAACGTTAGTGTGTCAAACATCAGAAGCTTAAAAGTGAAGAAGAAAGTAAGAGAGGCTAACACTATATATTCTCAATGATACCATCTGATAGTCATATAACCTTGTTACTACTTTTAATGAAACTACCTGCAAGCACTATGCTTCACCGTTTTTTTTTTTTTTTGTTACCTTAATTAAGAAAAAAAAGTAATTAAAACCATGAAGATTTAAGAACTTGAGACGATTTTTTCTAAAAGCTTGATGACATTGGACCAAAATTATTTGGCAACTATGGTGCCGTTATATAAGAAAGTCTTTAGCCATTTTTTTTTACCAAACCCACAATTTGGAAAAAATTTGTATGGTTTAAATAACCTAGTAATGAAAGAAAATTTACAAGTTTTTTAAAATTTCCACATTGCCCTATCTCAGGAACAATAACAAATCGTCAGGGGATTATTGTAAAAGCCTTACTTACACGCCGAAAAAGGTACTGGCGGCGGCGTGTTGCTGATTTTACGATAACCGGCTTTGTTCTCTAAATCCCACGTCAAGTTTTCTTCTTTCCGGTGCTTTTTGTCCTTCGTAGTAAAATTGCATTTAATTTATTTTTGAGTTTTAATTGCTTTTCTATCTTATCATAAGTTAAATTAATAACATAGTAAAAATGTCAGCAAGAACAAACACTTTTCAACACAATAGTAATGGCAGTGCCAAATCTGCATCAATTCAGGAAATTTGCAATAGAGCTTTAACAGCAAAATCAGAATGGCCAGATAAGGTAAAAAACGTAAAATGTGTATTTTTATGAATGAAATTGAAAAGAATATACATATCTTGCTCATGGTACAATCCCCTTATGTTTGTATCATGATCATGCTGGGGCTTTTAAAGAAAAATACAGGAGTAAATAATTGAAATCTTTAAGTATTTCATGTAAGAACAATGTATTCATTAATACAGTTTTAGTGCAATTGAAATAGTAGGTAGAGCCAGTGATGCATGCCAGAGACAATATGCTGTCCATTGTGTGTAAAAAGTAGGGACAAAATAGAATGCTTGATAAAAAAAAACTAGAAACATGTATACCTGTGCCTCACTTGAATATTATAGGTACATGTATAAATTTTTTTGTACGCGGACATTTTGTTTATATTACAGTGAATAAATACTTTAATTTATTTTCTGCCTTCTACTTTCAACGACTCAAATCCGTTTTGTTTTCAAATATTTACAAAATTCAAATATAAAACTCTTACTTTTGCAAAGGACGAAATAAAAGTTGAATGCAAAAGAACTTTAAAAACGCTTAGTAAAAAAAGGTTTTAGTATTTGCTAATAAAGCAGAACCTAATTAAACAAAGTTAATAAATTAAATTTATTTTAATTATAGGATGAATTTTTGGATGTCATTTATTGGTCTCGTCAAATTTTTGGCATTATTTTGGGAGTTATATGGGGAATCGTACCACTAAAAGGCTTCTTAGGTCTAGTCTTGTAAGTATTTGCCCTTTTCATAGATCAAATTTTATAATATTAATTTATTTTTAAGATTTGCGGGCATTAGCTGTGGCGTTGTCTACATATATGCCATTAATTTCCAAAATATTGACGAGGAAGCTTATGGTGGTGCTTGGGAATTGGTAAAAGAAGGTTTTATGACGTCATTTGCTGGTTTTTTAGTAACCTGGATTATTTTCTACACTGGTCTTCACTACGATGCAATAATGGAAGCCAAGGCGCTTTAAAAGCAAAAAAACAGCCAATTTAAAAAGATAGCAAATTACCTTTATAATTTTATAATAGTTAATATTAATTGATGTTTCTTCTATTATCCATTTAGATTTAAAACAAATTTAACTAAATTTTTCCAAATTTACTATGTATGGATAAAATGCTCAATTATTTTTTTGTATCATACAACTATTTATACTTAGTAAGTTATATAAGCCTGTTTGTTCGTGCATTTTATTTAATAACAAATACTCTTAAAAAAATTCATAATTTTTCTACGAAAAAGTTGAAAAGAATAAATAAGATTGTTTACTTTAAAATAAAATATATTTTCCTTCAACTGTTTTAAGACTGTTATTCCTTACTTTTAATTTACAAAAAACTGAAATGCATAGAAAAAAAGTGTATCACTAATGTTCCATCGGCACATCTTGTGTCGCACAGTTATTAGTACTACCATTTTGTGTACCACCGTTTTGAGCTAAAACAAAATTATCAGGAATTTGTCCACTTTGTAGAATTTGAGACAATCTCTCCACCTCTTGCAAAGAACTGGCTCTTTTGATTGCCTCTCTAATACGTTGCATGTCTTCTGAATTGGCAAACCTGCCTCCCGTGCTACTTGCTGATTTTCCGGAAGCCTCAGCAAGAGCGGCAGCTGCTGCACTTAATTTTGATTTTTTGGCTATTTCTTTTAACATTTCTTTTCCGTGCTTTGAACGAAAGAATTCTTGGGCGGCTTTACGATCGTTCTGCTTAATTTTCCTAAAATCTAATAACCGCAGGTGTGGAAACTTATAAGCCATATATTCTCTGTAGCATTGTTTGGTAGACACTGGGTTCATAAGCAGGCATATCGTTTTTAAATTTTGCAGCTGGGTCAAGGGCTCCAAATCGCCCAGTTCCTGCAAATTGTTGCCGCTTAATATTACCGAATTGAGGTTAGGCACACACTCCTGGAGATCATCGCCTATTCTAATTATACGATTGTTATTAAGTAATAAACATTTAAGACGTGGTAAAAATGGCAATCCATCTAATTTCCTAAGGTCGTTGTCTGACAAATCTATCGTATCGAACTGGTCTAGCGTCGCACCCAAGTTTTCAATTTGTGGTATTTTATATCCACGTAAATCTAACTCACGTTCTCGGCATGGATTTATAAACTGCATCGACTGGTTTATTAGTTCGGGAGTTAATTTAACCATTTTGTTTTATTTTTAAATAATATATAGTTAATAATTTTTTTTCTCTCAATAACGCAAAATTTCTGCAAACAGCGTTCTTTCAATTATGCTTCTTCTTTTACAAAATACCGCTCTAAGAATAGTTAGCACGTCAAATGAAAATAATATAAAGTGCTGCCAACACTAAACTAAGTATAACATGCCAAACCAAATGTAAGCGATTAATACTCCACACATGCAAATATCAATAATCGTTTTATCGATAAATAATAAAAAATATATTTAAGGGGTTGCAAAATTGCTGTTAACCATTTGTAGCTTTTTAATTTTTAAAAACTTTAAAAACTTTTCCAAAATTTGGACTAACATTAGCCCATAAGTAGAGTTTATTTTTTAATGTTAAGCCCATTTTAAAAATAATATTAGCTCACGAAGCTTTATAGCATTATATATTTTATTACATTTTTATCCGACGTTGTGTAAGTTGTTCGTTCAAGTGGTTTTTTGTAATAATTATAAAAAACAATTTAAGCAACATGGATTGTTTTATAAACTCTGAAAGTATCGAGTAACTATTTTATAGTATTGAGTACCAAAAGAAACCGGTTAATACTTGTCCTACTACTTATTACGTTGCCAGCACTAGTAAACATATTTCCCTTATTTTTCATATTATTTTTTAAAATAAACAACTTTTTAACTTTGTTTTATCTTTTTTATTACTTTTTTTTCGAAAAAATTCAATTTAAATACATTTTTATTGGTACCTATGTATATTCTTTGTTTTTAGTGCGCTCTTCTTATTGCTGCTCTAAATATAGTTAATTAAATTTATATGTAGTTTTGTATTATATATATTTTTTTAAGTCTGAAAAGTCGTTGAAATTTCTTAAATAATTATTTTTCACAACTGGTGGGGGCAGTTTTTGTTTATTTCTTTAAAAGTAAATTCCCTTAAGCATATATTTTTCCAAAACTCATAATTTTCTATTTTTAAAACTTTATAAATTTTTTTCATTTACTGGTTTTCAATTATTTTTTCGTTTTGTTTTTTTATTTTTAATGTTTAAATAAATGTTTTTTTATTTTGTGCAACTAGTAGAGAATATTTAAGAACTATCTTTTTTCTAATTTGGTGTTGTTCAAAAAACTTATATATTATTTATTGTTGGAAAATCTAAATCTAATGTGAACATTTTTAATTAAAAAAATTTTTTTCAAATTTTTAATTGAGCATAAAATTTTTTTAAATATTTTTTGTTTATAAACAAACGTTGAACTATTTTTGTATTCGATTTTTTCTGTTTAGCCTTGGCAGTGATTATTAAACATTTTGCTGCATTCTAATTCGTACACAGAAGGTGAATAGTAGTTGTTCTACAAATATTATTTTATTTATTGTAGAATAGAGATCAGGGCAAATAATTTATCATGTTGTATCATTAAAAAAAAAGATCTTTTAAGCCTCTCCTACTTGTTTCCTTTCAACATATGGAGTTTGACAATTCAATGGTTATAAAAGAGCAGACTTAAACCGTTAACGATTTTAACTCCATATATAAAAAAGGAAAAAAGTAAGAGGCTTAAACTATATTTTCTCACTGGTATGACCTGATGAATTATTCGACCAATATAGAGAAGTTATCAAAAATGTTAAGAAATTTTTTATTGTTTAAAAGTAAATTTCTCTGCTCACTTTTAATTAGGAAAAAAATATTTATTATTTTTAGTAAAAAAATACCATCAAATTGGTGTGCTTAACTTCACTCTCCGATGTTTCCATGTGTCTGTTTTTCCCCCTTAAATAATCGGAAATAATTTTTACTTTCGCCCTCTGTTATTACTTTTTGTTTTTTTAGATTTTTGAAAACCTAGCAGCTTCTGCGTCTATGAATGGGCCTTTTCTAAAGGGGGTGTTGTGTTAGCGAAAATGACTATTGAGCCGTATTTAATATAAACTATTTACTTCTTATACATTGATTGTTACTTCTTTGTTTTTTAGTATTTCTCAGTTGTATTTTTAGTATTTATCGGTTTGAGTATTGTTAATAAAACATTTCAAAATACTATTTATTAGTATCGGCTGCAGTCGATTTTAAGCCGCCGCCAGTAAATATTTGTTCAGCCGCCGCCGACAATTTATCGACGAATTGGAATTCTGATACAAATTCATGCATCATTATGTTTTACATTAAAATAAAATTTCGCTATTGCTGCCAGTTTACTAGACGAACTTAATAATCAGTACTCGATACTTATCGAATATTAAACGCAATTCACACCAAGGTCCTTTATTACAAATCTTCAACTTAATGACAATTATTAAATTTCTTTTATTTAAAGTTGCATTTTTTCATTTATTTAAGGTAAATAGTTAAATTTCTGATGGAATTAATTATATCTAAATCTACATAATTTAAGGTTTTTAAGTGTAAAAACGTTTTTTTAGTCTTTCAATTGAACATATTTTTAATAAATGGAAAGACCTATGAGTCCAAAAGGTTAACTTAAATCTTAGGTGTGATTTTAGAAAAATATAAAATAGATTTAAAAGAAACGTTGGCACTTAAGTTAGAGTAAAAAAAACTAAACTTGTATGCATGTATTTATTTATGTATGTATTGTATGTATACTTAAGTATAAGTTATTTATATTGATTGATTTCCTTTTCATTTCTATAAATTATTATTTTTATTTTTTTAATATTAAGAATTATTCATTTTTAAAATATATATTTTAATATAAAAAATATAATGACAAACAGGGGTTTATGGATAAATAGAAAATTAAAGCATTTATAAAAATATTTTCATTAAACTTATATTATCAATGTGTTGGCATTTTTGAACAGCATTTTTAAAATTATAATTTACAAAAAGACTGATAATAATAACTAATAATGGAATACTTTTATCACTTAAACAATAAGCATAAAAAAAACATTGTAATAAAAAATTATACGCCAGTTTAAAAGAAAATAAATAAATCGAAAATTGCACAATTTTGAGGAAAACAGAATTTTTCAAACCAAAAAATAAAATCGTTTTTAATACCAAAAGATTAAGGCGTTAATTGAATGTTAAAAACAATTTTTTGTTTTTATCTTGGTTTTAAGGGGAAAATTATTTATTTATTTTTTTTTTTTTTTTGTTAAATGTTAAGACTTTTTTATAAATCAACGACATCCTCTTTGGTATATTGCGTATCTCTAAATGTCCGACGTAGAGAGGATCGTTGTAGGCCTTCAACTAATGTCTCCTATAAAAAAGAATTTCGTGTAAAAGATATTAAGCTTAATAAAGTGATGTTTTATTAAATACTAAACATTATGTGTAACAAAAATTATTTTTATGAAAATAAAATAAATGTTAACGCGTAATTCATAATAATTAAAGTAGGTTTATTAAACGGCATAAATATATAAGCGACTGTATGACATGCAGAGGTTTTTAATGTTAAAATTAAAATTTAAAACACAAAACTAAATCACAAAAATTTTATTAAAAATAAGGAAATTTAAACGAAAACAAGTTAATACATAACACAAATTACTATTATTTTAACAAATAAATATATAAATAAAATTGTAACTTTGACGTTTGTTTCACTATATGTGAATGTAAATTAAAAAAAAAAAATATTTATATATTTAAAAGAATTTTTTGCGTTTAGTAAAACAAGCATTTTTTTGAAGATTTAAGTCAAACAATTTTTGTTAAAAAAAATTTTAAGGTTTTTAAATAAAAATCTTGGTTAAACTACAGAACATCATGTGTTTCTTATAATATAATATCAGCTAACGAACAGCTGCTCTAGTAAGGCACCTACATATGGTCAATTCCACGTAAAACGGCCCAAATTAGGGAAACATTGTTATTTTCTTTTTTAAATAATCTAAATTCATATTCTAAAAGAAAACGAAAATGATCAAAATAAATTGGTTAACACTTCAATATTTCGCAAGACTCTTTAAGCCACCATATAAACTCAAAAAATTATGCCCGCTCGCAACAATATTTTACACAACACGATCCTAAAATTAAAATTCTTCAAAATGAAAATTTGTAATGCCATAGCCACTACAGTCCTCAACTGGACATTGGGAGCAGAAATAACGTTTTTTCAGTGTTTATTACCTATTAAAAGAACAAAAAAAAAGAGCGTCATACTCGGCTGTGCCGAATCTTTATACCCTTTTCAACTTGTAGGGATTTTGATTGCAACCCTCTTAAAAGGTGACTATAGGTGGTAAGTATGTTCAAGAAAATGTTTGCAAGAAAAAATGATTTGGGGTCAGTCCTACATTTGATCTATCCACGGGCACCACAATTTCACAAACTTGGTATGGGAGCCCCCTTAGGCTATGGAGATAGTGAGTAATTAAGTTCTAGGAATATGTTTGAAGGTGGAAACTAATGGGGGTCGCCGTACACTTTATTTCTCTAAGACCGACTCTGGGGAAGTTATGGGCGTTTTCACATCATTTTTGAAAATTTTGTATGGCAATCCCTTATGTAATGGAAATAGGGGGTAAGTATACTCTCTAACTAATGATGGTGTGTGGCACATTTTATTTCTCTAAGGGCGAATCTGGGGAAGTTGTAGGGGTTTTTACCCTAATTTTTTCGAATTTTGTATGGCAAACCCTGTAAGGGGCTGAAGAATAGGGGTAAGTATGTTTCACAAAAATGCTTGGGAGGAAAAACAAATTGGGGTCGGTCTTTTTACCTTTGTATAATCACCCTAGAAACTGTGAGAGCGATTTAAAATAATTAAAAAAAATTAAACTTTGTATGCCAACCCTGTTAGGGGACGGAGATAGGGCGGAATGTTCGTGAGGAAAAATTAATGGGGGTCTGTCTTACATTGCACCTGTGTAGGGGCAATTCCAGTACAGTTTAGAGAAACAAACAGAGGTAGTCTTGGATTTTGACTTTCTGGATTTGATTTCAATAGCTGATATTTCTGCGGGTCTTTGCGAAATCAGGAGGCTTCAAAAAATTGATTTAAACAATAACACGGATAGACAAACATAGCTATATTGACTATTCTATCTATTAGGACCAGGAAAATATATACTTGGTGGGGTCGCAGATGAATATTAAAGGAACTGCAAACGGAATGACAAACATATCTACCATTATCACTTATGTAAAGGGTAGAAAAATATACCATCCAGGGATATCATAGCCTTATCATAGTTATAAGCAAATATGTGGCTTAAATTGTTACACCCGTCACAATGGAATTGCCCATATGTAATTGAACTATGCTTATAAATAAAAGCTAAAACAAAGTTACAAAATTATTTACACACAAAAAAATAATATTAACAAAACTTTTAGAGTTAAACAAATTTCACAATACCTTAAACCCTTATTTTTCGAAAAGTAACTTTAAAAATTAAAAAAAATCATTCAAATATTTTAAAATTTTTATTTTTCCAAACATTGTTGTTTTTGTTTGGATTTACAAAATAAGGCTTTAAAGCTTTTCTTTGACTTATTAAAAATAAAGTTAAGTTTTAAAAACAATTCAACACAAAATATTCATAACGATAATAACTTGACTTCTAAGGGAAATATGAGCGAATGATAGATTTTCAAGAGCCAAACGACAATATGTAATGTTAAACATACATATGTATGTATATATATGCACATAAATAGTGGATGGGGAAAGCCAAAGGTGTAAACATTTTTTATGTCATTTAATTTAAAAATTTCAACAAATGAAAGTTAAGCCCAGCTGACGTAATGCATTTATGGAATTTTAATACATAAGCACAGCAAATATATTTCTATAAATTCGTTTTGATTAGAGTAAGTGATGTTATCAAACCTCAAACATTGTTGATATTTCTTTGCCAGCAATACGTTTCAAACCCGTTGTTGAAGTAATACTTTTATCGTCATTGTTTAACAAATCGTTTAAGGCCTTCTTTTTATTATTTCGTATATTTAGTACTTCATTAGTACCGTTCTCAGTTATAGTCGTTTTACTTAACATATCGCTGGTCTCACTATTTAGACAACTGGTGCTAATAGTTTTTGAAACAGTTTCATTGGTACTTGAAGACGACGTTGTTGACGACGTTGAGGAATTTGATGATGAAATTATTGTCGTTGAAGATGTCATTGAGGAGGAGGATTTGTTGTTACTTAATTTTGATATGGCCGATGATGAACTCGATGTTAGTAACGAACGTGGTAACACTTGAGGTTTTAAGGGTAAATCTAATGATTTTTGTTCGCAATTAATAACAAAAATTTAAAAAACAAAAAGGAGGAAAAATAATAATTTATTAAAAATAATAAGAAAAATTATAAAAGGAAATTCTATACATAAATCAAAGTTTTTAAACCAACTGTTTCATATTTACCAGGGAATACTAATACAGGGGCCAAATCGTCGCATTCGATTCGGATCGAAATTGTACTCGATCTATCGAGTTGTAAATGTTTTTAATATAGCAATTATAATTAGAATTTTTAAATTTCGATTCAAATCGAATGCGACGGTTTGGCCCCAGGTGTTAAGAAGCCAGCTGGTTTTTTTGACATTCACTTTCTCAAACACAAAAAGGAAATGCAAAAGACGATTTTTTTAAATTCGCCTTACAACTCTATGTTCTAGTGTACCCTTATATTTACAATAAATACACAAATTATATAAGATCATTTAAATAATATCAAACTTTTAACATAAAAAACTCATTTTATATTTAAAAAAAACAATATTTTGATTTACAGCCTGATTCTGACAACTTACATATACAACAATTTAAGTAATAGTAAACTTGTAACCAAAACATTTTTATATTCTTGCAACTTTTTTTATAACTATAATCTGGCAACTAGGTAGGTAATAAAAAAAACGTGGTGAAATAAATTGACAACTGATTTTAATAAAATAATTTAAAATAAAAACAAGTAAAAGCGTTATATTCAGCTGTGCCGAATTTTATATACCATTCACGTTGGTGGTTTTGTATACCCAGCCACCTGATCCAGCCACGTTGTTTTTGAACCGCACATATTACATAATTAAACCTATTTGTGCCACGTTCAAAGTCAATAGCTATCCCAGATTTTGAAATTGAAAACTTTACAAAATTTTAATGTTTGTATGGACGATGCTACTTTCAGGCTCATATCAAACAAAATTTTCTTTCAAATAAAAAAAAATATAATAGAAATACCTTGTAAAAGACTTTAGATCAATAGTTTTGCTACACCATTTCCAATTGTATTTCAGAACTTTCTAATTGTATTTCAGAAATTTCTAATTCAATTTCTAATTCAATTTCAGAAATTTCTAATTCAATTTCAGAAATTTCTATTTCAATTTCAGAAATTTCTATTTCAATTTCAGAAAATCCACTCCTACCTGACAGGTAGAAGTCAAACAGTGCACAATGGTGACGACATTTCTGGATCGCGCAGTTTAACGCGAGGAGTTCCGCAAGGTTCAATTCTTAGCCCTATTTTATATGCAATCTATTCAAATGATCTGCCATCTCAGCTAAAGTACTGTAATATACAAATGTATGCAGACGATGTACAACTCTATATTAGTTGTGATCCTTCTAATGCCGTTGATTGCATTACAAAGTTGAACCTAGATTTAAGTAACATTAGTAGCTGGGCGTCTGCTAATGGTCTCTGCCTAAATGCACAAAAATCAAAAGCAATATTAATTGGAAAAAAATATTTTATTCCTTCCTCTCTACCCCCAATCACAATTGACAATTCTGTTCTTGAAATAGTAGAAACAGCAAAGAACCTAGGTATAATTTTTAATAAAAATCTGGAGTGGAATGACCACATAAATGCTGTCTGCGGTAAAACGTATAGCTTATTAAGAAGCTTATGGAGAACTCAACACTATACCCCATTAAATGTGAGAATGCTGCTGGCAAAAACATACCTAGTGCCGACACTTCTCTACGGCTGCGAGCTGTTTTCCAGTTGTGATTCGGACAGCCTAAGAAAGCTCAATGTCACGTTTAACAATATTACTAGGTATGTATTTGCAATTAAACGCTATGAAAGGATATCACAATTCTCGAAAAAATTATACAATGTATCGCTTGAAAACTTTTTGAATTATCGTACCTTAATATATCTGCACAAAATAATTTACGCTATGCAACCGAAATATCTTTATGAAAGACTAAGCTTCTCGATATCTGAGAGAGGGAAGAAAATAAACTCTGTTCGCCATCGTAGTCTGGTATCGACGAGACATTTTTATGTTAACTCGATTCGTCTTTGGACTAAGTTACCATCCAACATTCAAATAATTAGTAATGCAATGCAATTTAAATCTGCCATTCTCAAACTGTTTAATTAATTGAAATGTTTTGTACAACAATAGTTAGAAATGCTCTGCCAATAAATAATATGTATTAGTTTTAAATTTTTTATTTTTTTTATACTTCTATGCAGTGTTTTCTATTTAATGTATGTATGTTACTTACCTATATATCTATGTATCTATGTATTTTTTTGTTTTTTTTTTGTTTAATACCTTAACTATATAAGTTTGTTTGTAATAACACCATTATCCCAGTACTATAATATAAGAATTGTTCTTGTTGTGCTGGATAACTACTTTAAATAAATAAATAAATAAATAAATAAATTCTAATTCAATTTCAGAAATTTCTATTTGTATTTCAGAATTTTCTATTTGTATTTCAGAATTTTCTATTTGTATTTCAGAAATTTCTATTTGCATTTCAGAATTTTCTATTTGTATTTCAGAAATTTCTATTTGTATTTCAGAATTTTCCATTTAAAATTCAAATAGAAATTTCTGAAATACAAATAGAAAATTTTGAAATACAATTAGAAAATTCTGAAATACAAATAGAAAATTCTGAAATTTAAATAGAAATTTCTGAAATACAAATAGTAATTTCTGAAATCGAATTAGAATTTTCTGAAATATACATAGAAATTTCTGAAATTGAATTAGAAAATTCTGAAATTGAATTAGAAATTTCTGAAATGCAATTAGAAATTTCTGAAATACAATTAGAAAGTTCTGAAATACAATTGGAAATGGTGTAGTATTAAGAGTTTAATAAAAAAAAAATCATTTGTATGAGGGCTTCCACTCAGTATGCTTCTCCACAACAAATTTTTTTCCAACATGTAGGCATTGCGGCAGAATTGCTTCTTTTAGGGCATCTGAAGTCGATAGTTGTTATAGTATGAGAGATAAAGCGCATCAAAACTGTTTACTTGTACGAGGGCTGTCTCTCCCCCTGCCCCTAAACAACTTATTTTCACCAAAATGTAGTCATTTTACTAGAACTATTTCGTACCTGCCTTTAAGTCTACAGATGTTATAGTTTCTCAAATTAATACCACTTCCCCTGCTTCTCTTCAAAAAAAAATTCCATCATTTAGACCGCCGCGCCGCCTATATAGTATGTGTGTAAAGTTTTGTGACAACAGTGGCCATATATGCTACCAAGAAAAAAATAACTTTTTGATAAGATGTCGCGCATGTGTCATCAAGGGTGGAGGCCATTTGAATTACTGCCTATATATATAAGTAATTCATGAAGTTTTCAAAATAATTTATTTCAAATGGCCTTCACCCTCGGTGACACGTGTGCGAGCGAGATCTTACCAAAAAGTTATTTTCATCAGCCACCCTGTATGTGCATGGATTTTGTCCCAAAAAATAGGTTGTTTTAGGTTTTTTTTTAATCACGGTCGTGGCCTGATTTTTGACACCGACTCGTTTTTCGTCTGACTTTATTTCGTTCCGGAAACTAGATTTTAATAGACGGACAGACAGACATACGTGGTTAAATCGGCTTCCCTTTTTTGAGAGTTGAATATTTTCCAAAAAGTAAGTCGGAGGATCTTAAGGGTCGGTCACCTTTGCAAGGTTTCAGAATATCTTTTTGCTCACTTTGGTTTAAATTATTAATTTTTAAATAATAAATTGAAAAAAAAAATTGCCAGAATATCAATTTTAATTTGTTTTTGCCTTTTATTAAAATTGTGACCATGGTGGCTTTTTTATAACTATTTCAAAATAAGATTTTTAATCGGATATTATTTCGGTCTTCCGACTGTTTTAGACTTTCTGGCACATTTGTTTCGTTATTTTTTTTGGGTTTTTAATTCTAATAAAGTTATTTGCTTGACAATATTTAAAAAATAGTTAAAAACATAAAACAAAAATTAAAAACAAAACACATTGTGTACGTTCTATTAAATATTATTAAACTTTTATGAAAAAAGCTAACTATGCTACAAACAAAACTGCAACTAAGACTAAATATTTCTAAAACGTAAAACTACTGAATGTTTGATGTTAAAAGTAGAAAAAAATTAATTTTACTTTTATAAGAATAAACTTAAATACAAAAACATATACAACTGCATACATACCTAAACGATTTAGACCAGCTGCAAGTTCTCTAACCGATTTCTTTTCCAGGGCAGCCCCTAAAAAGACAGTTAAAAATAAAATAAAATAAAATAAAATAAAATAAAATAAAATAAAATAAAATAAAAAAAAAATTAAAAAACACACATAAATAAGGTTTAAAAATTAATTAATATTTTTTTTAGAAAAATGTTAGTAAAGAACCTACCGGGTGTTATGCCTACAATACTACCACCACCAGAACCACCTTGAGCTATAGCTATGCCCGGACTTATGCCCAAAATTGAACCACCACTTTGACCAAATGGCACAACTTCAACTTCTAAAAATTTAATTGTATTTAAAAGTTAGTAACTTATGTATTTTAGATATGTAAGTGTTAATGTTTTTTGTATTAATTTTAGTTTTTTAAGCAACTAAGTACCTTCGTCGAGCTTTTCTGGTGTGGTCTTTGTCAAATCTAAACTTGCGTTCTGTGATTGCTTTGGTTCGCTGCCGACCATAGACCAGGGTCTTGGCTTTTGCAATACGATGGGGGTGCGCAAAATGCCATTGCCAGTCTTAACAATAACACTTGATGACTCTGTGTGACTTTTAATGGAATCGGTGCTGGGAGAACGAGTTTTATCTTCTCGCCCTGAAGTGGTCTTTAAAAGGCGTTCACTTGCATTGGGCAAAGCGTCAATACCATCAGCTGCTCCGCCACTTTCAGTGCGCATTTTAACTAAAGGCGATTTGCGGCCAACTAAGGGGGAATACTTTTCTAAATTGTCTGTCGATCGGGAACGTGTAGCCCAGGCAGCTCCTCTCAATAAAGGAGAACTACGTTCCAGTTTAATGGGTTTGCGTTCTTCTAGTATGGGTGTGGTCTCTTCTGAAGTCATTTGATCATTGCCATTGCGACTCATTGTCGGACTGTCGACAAATGACAGGGAGCTGCATTCATCTGATGTGGGTGATACTAAGGGTGTAAGGGTGGTTGGAGTTACCGAACCAGGTCGAAAGAATTGATCTAGACCCTCACCGATTTCTTTTGTTCCGCCATTTTCCATGCCGACCAAGGGACGGGTTGGTGCACGTGTCTTGGCCCGTTTTGGTCGTCCTTTGACTAGATGCTGCAGTTGAAATGAACCACTTGGCAGCTCTGTTATAGAGTCACAACACTCATCACCATCGTCTAAAGCCATTCTATCCTCGCTCATGCCATTGCCACCATTTACTGACGAATCATGTCTTGACATTTGCGATGTCGAGCGATGAGATGAAGGTGACTCGAGTAAATCTGGTATATGACCCAAACTCAAATTTTCCACCACCGACTGAGGGCGGACCTTACGTTGAGCTATTGAACGCCTTTTGTTGGGCATATGTGGTGTTGCCTAAATTTTGTGCACATAAAAAAGAATAAAATTTTAATTTACAAAAAAGAAACAATTTTTTTTTGTTACAATTTACTGATAAAATGCATGCATTTAAGATATAATTTATGAAGTACAGATGTGAGGAGAATTATGCAAGATACGTATGTGTGAATTTAATGCAATATGATGATGATTTGACATACAGGAAAAGCAATAATTGTTTTTAATAAAAAAATAAAAAGTTAAAAAAATATCGATTTCCTAAAATGCGTAGCAAATCCCTAATTGGCAGGATGCCGTTTCTTATGATAAAGCGCATGCTAAAAGTGCTTTTACATGGCATGTGTTTTACATATGTTTTGCCAAATTTTCACTGCAAAATTGATATTTTATTGTTCGCCACCTCTTTTGTGTACTTAACTTAACTTAAATGAAAAATATATTTACACTTAAGCACACTTAAGTTAACAACAACGGCACATCAATTCATCATGATCACACACTTCAATTTCAAATCATCTCGAAACTTTACTGTTGACGGGATGTTCCTGGTGTGATAGTTTTAAAAACGGGGGTTGATTTTTAATGTATGTATGTAATGTAATGTAATTAAGTATGAATTTTATATCGATTTGCCTGCTTGTATATATGTTTGTTTATGTATCTATTCAACATTGTGTGTAATACACACCGTTTTGTTGTTGTTGATCACACATCATCACAGTCATTTTTTTTATCGACCACACATCATGACAGTATATAAGTTCCGCCAACAACAGTGCATGACACCACTCTTTATTCTTAACTACACTACATTGCAACACACAAACTGTGTCAGCTACACTACATTACAGCACTTAAACAGTTTAAGCACACAACAGCACAAGAATTAGAAAATCATCCGGGTCTTGAATTATCTTGAAATAGGACTTGATGCAGGTCTCTAGTATGTATAAGCAGACCATTTATCGAAATAAATGAAAATCGGGGCAAATAAAAAATACGAGTTAAGGCCTCTTTATATTAAGGAACCGATATGTAAATGTCTTATGACAAATTTTATGGAAAGGAACGGAATTATTAAAAAATAATTTGTGTGGTAGAAGAGACGTTGATTCCCGTGAACACAATTTTATATGCAACCGTTAAGCTATATTTACACTACCTAAGTTCTCATCTAAGTTGAGTGTCAAAAAAATAATTTGAAACTTTTATGAGTATCAAAAAACAATTTAATTTTTTTTATTTCTAGTATTACATTACGTCTAAGAAATTGGTCTTAGTCCGCTAATTATAAAATTGTTAAGCTGGTATAAAGATTATGGCAATACAACAACAAGCATTTAATCCCGTAAGTTTTAAAAACTTACATTTAAAACTCAGACGTTAAATAGTTTGAAAATAGAACACGTTCTATTTTCACCGGAGACTAGACAAAAATATTAACAAACTAAAATAGACATGTTATTACACTATACAAATGATACTTAGTTGTGAAACTCAGATAATATCTCAGGCAGTGTAAATATAGCTTTAGAAAAGCCTTTTTTCGATTTGTTGACTTTTTTTATTATTATTGCCATTATAAAATGTAATATACTGAATACAAGAAGTGAAGAAAACTTTGTTTTTTCAATTATATTATCTGTTGCATAGTTTGTAAATGCGGGATTCACAACAGATGGCGTATCTCTTAAGTGCGTTTTCATCTCTAATAACTTATGTCAGTTTGAAGTGTGAATATCTGCCATTTATTCTCACTTAGTTGTTGTTTTTTTCTTTCCATTAAAACGTCATATGCCGGCAGTGTTCCTTTAAGTTCTTATTTAAAAAAATAGTGCCGTTTAAGCACACCGGCTGCTCACCTTATATTGAATGTGTTCCATTGGTTGAAACATACGAGCTATGGTTGAGCGGTTAAAAAGTTTAAAGAATAAGAATTAGAGGCCTTACTATATATTATTGTTGTTAAACTCAACAAAGCTTTCAAAATCATTTTGAGCTACTGTAATAGTAATTTTCAAAAAAGCACGAAATTAGGGTACCGTACGAATTGAAGACCTTAAAAATTAATGGATCAATTGTTTGGGTGGGTTTACATGCTGAAGGTGTCATTGGCCCATTTGTCTTTTAATCCAAAGTCAATGCCAACATTATTGCGAATATCAAACGCCACAGGCAAATGATTTGTGACTGTTTTATTCCCCATGCCATTGAAAATCAATATTAAGATAGTGCAGCAAGCCATACAGCGCTTAAAATCATAATTTTGTTGAGCCATACGTTTGGTAAACAAATTATCTAAACAAAAGGACCTCTAATTTAAAAAAAAACTAATCGTTCTATTGAATTTGCTGTGATTTATTTTTAAAATTAAATATGAATGCCTCTTAAAAAACACCCTTTGCAAATGCTTCGAAATAAGAGCTAAATTCAAAAAAATCCTAATTTTGAAGTTATACGTCCAATATGATTTTCGAGGGTGCTAACTTGTGAATTGTGCGATTATTTAAATTAAAAAAAATAAATCTGAAGCAAACATAAATAATTATAAATAATAAGATAATACAAGATACACATAAAAAATATAAAATAAAAAATATTTTAAATCAATGATGAACTATAGTTGCATTATCTATGATAGTTTCCGAACTTAAAAGTTTTTAAATAAATTTCTCTTTTTAAAGTTATTGATGAATAAAAAAAAAATGAAAATATATAGTTTTTCATCAATGCTAAATCAATAATAAAAATTAAAAAAATAATTCATTTCGAAATTATAAGACATATGAATAATGATGCTTTATTCTTTTTCTTAATATCAAGACAAACTACTTACAAGGTTGAGATATTCCAATTTCTGTGGTTTTATTTAAATTTGGTTTTAAAAACATTTTTTTAAGTGTAAAGTTTGAATTTTGTTCAAAAAATAATTTCGAATTTTATGTAGCAGATGAATAATGATTTTTGTTTTTGTTATTTTTTCGTTGTGAAAAGAGAAGGGGGAAAGACACATTTATATTTTTTTATAAATAAATAAATATATAAATATATATGTATATTTGTATGTTTGTATGTATGTAATGTTATAAAGTTAACAATTCAAAAAGAAAAAAATATTTAACATTATGTAGATATGTATGTTTATAAAATGTATGTAATTTGGTTTGTTTTAAAACAACATTTAAATTCACTAATTGCATTCAATAATGATTTCCATTTTTGTAAACAAATGTACACATTTCCAATAGAGTATCAACACGTTTTTTTCTAAGTGTATATTATATGGATGTATTATGTACTTTTTTTACAACTAAATGACAATAACATAGCTCTCTAAAAATGTTTGGGTGAATAAATTTCATTTTATTTAGTTTTTTTTTTTTGTTAATTGAGCCTATAGTATGCTTTAATGTATGTATGTATGTTTCTATATATGTATGCACTTGGGATAATGTAAGTATATTTTAAAAGTGTGGTTTTAAGTCACTACTTACGGTAGGTGATTCGAGTCCAAGTTTTGGCAGGATGGAACCACGACTAGGCCGTAAAATAATGCCATCAGTATCCTGAAAAAAATTAATACATATTAAAATCATTTAGTACTAATAGGTATGTATAAATATAATATACTCTAAAACAAAAACACAAAGTTGTCACAAACGTTCTTTTAAAAAACATCTGAAAATAACCAACAAATGCTAGAAACACAACTGGGACTAAGGAACTAAGAAGTTTTTGTAGTAAATATTAGCCCTAGAAAACAAAACTAGTGCTGGCAAAGTATAAAAAAGTGAGTTCCAAATATTTTTTTTCTTTTTTTACTTAAACGTAGTTACTTTATATTTTCAGGGTTGCATTTTTGAGTCTAATTGAACAATTTAATGCATTGATAGGCACACTAATACTATCGCATTTGTTCTAGTATATGTGCAGTTTCAGATAATATTAATTCTATATTGTTGTTAGTGTAATTGAACAAACAAGCGGTAATCGACCGCTTTGTTTGAAAACTCATCTGAGACTGACTAAAAATTTCTAATGCTTTTTATACGTGTAGTTAAGATAAAAGAGGGAATTTGCGCGGCAAAGCAAAATGCCCAGCTAGGATTTAATGAGTAAAATACAAATTTTTACAACATAAAAATACAACTGTGTGAATTTCTTAAATTTATTAAGTGTGCTGTTTTTGAAAGCCGAGTAGTGATCGTCTCTATTGTAAACAAAAACAAAATACACATGATTCGTCCCAAGACGATCACTACTCGGCTTCCAAAAACAGCGCATAAGAATTCTTTTAAAATATCCTCAAAGGACTATAACAATTCTTTCTTAAAAGTCTGCTGAGTTTAAAGTAATATTTTTGAGTTTGATTTGTTTGTAACTTTTAAAAGTCGTTACATAGTGTTTTAGTGTTTGCACATTGTATCTTAAGATAAGAAGTCATAATCGGCCTAATTATTTACATGTTCAAGATTGCGTATGATTAATATTAAATGAGCCATAAATAATATTAATTATACATACGCACAAAGAAATGACACGGAAACTGATTTTTATACCCTTCACATAAGTGATAAGTGTATACATAAGTATTATAGTTTGTCATTCCGTTTGGTATTTCTTTATTATCCATTTGCGGGTGTGAAACACTCTATCTCCGCCCCCTAACAAGGTTGCTATAAAAGATTTTATTTTTTTAAATCGCTCCCACAGCTTCCAGGTGTACAAAGGTCAAATGTAAGATTGGCCCAAATAAATTTTTCCTCTTCAGTCCCTAACTAGATTGCCATACAAAATTTGAAAAAGTTTAGGTAAAAACCTCTACAACTTCTTTGGAGTAAGAGTTAGTTTTCTCTCCCAAAATTATTCCTCTCTTCAACACCTAAGGGGGTTGCCATACAAAACTTACAAAATTATGTAAAAGCGAACATAACTTCGCCAGAGAAATAAAGATTACGACCAACCTCCATTCGTTTTTCCATCCAAAATATATATTTTCCTGGAACATACTTACCCCTTATCGCCATTGCCTAAGGGGGCTCCCATAAAAAAATTACAGCTTCCAGGGTGGCCGTGAATAGGCTAAGTGCATGACTGACCTCAACATTTCAAACATTTTCCTAGCATATACTTACCCCCTATCTCCATCCCTTAAGGGGTTGCCATACAAAATTTAAAAAAAAAATAGGATAAAAACCCCTACACGTTGTGAAGGGTAAAAAAGATTCGGCACAGCCGAATAAAGCGCTTTTTCTTGTTTTTTGTAAAATCTGTTTTTTTATTAAAATTTTTAGCCCATATTTATAATAATTATAGCAGGTTTATTAAGGGCTTATATGACAGATATCAATGAAACAATTGTCAAGTAATTCCTTGATAAACCTACTATAATTATTATGAATATGATCATTAATTTATAACTAAATAATAATCTGGTATCGCTTTAAAAGTTCCCAAAAAAAGCGGTAAAATCAAGTTACTATCTCCAACATTTATATTTAGTTACTTATTTATATAAAAAGAACAAACTGTCAGACATTATAAATTGCTTTTTATCTGACTGACATTTATTAGCCGGTTTCGCGTAACAAAAATTAAATTAGCAGTAAGGTGATAAAAAAAAATCACAAATACACGCTTATGTACAAATTTATTTAAGCAGATAATATTATTCAAATGGAAACAAAAAACTTTAGAAAAATCGCTGTATTTTAAGACCATTAAAAACGTGTGTGCACAAAAACATTTATTGTTCTTAATTTAAGGCTTACTGAAGTTAAATGGAATCCTAAATCCATTGTTTAAAACTAAAGGAATTTTAGTGCAAAAAAAAAAATTAAATAAAAAAAGAAAATAACAAGAATTTCAGTTAAAATATAAATGACTCTTATTTTGGGGTGCTCCAGTAGGATTTCTGAATTTACATATAAATTTTTTTTATTAAAAATTAAGTAATACTTTCGGATATTGAAGAAAATATTTTTTCAACAATTTTAATTCTTACAAAAAAGTTATATGATTTGAATAATAAATTTTTAATTAAGTTTTCCCACTGATAATCCCATAATCTATAAAAATAAGCAAAAGAAAAATCGATAAAAAAAATTTTGGGTATTACTACGCATATTATTTTTTATTTTTAATGAAAGGAAAATACATATATGTATAAAAAAGCAAACGGCTTTTATTTTAATAAATATTGGTAAATAAGTTTTATCATGTTATCATAAGTATAAATAATGATAAGGGAAATAATTAATATTTCTGTGCATAGCCTCAATAATACGGGTAAGAGGAAATACGAAGTAATGATGCAATAGATGTAAACCGGTACGCTGCACGAAATTACCAATAATGACAATTTAGCAATTTTGCCACCATATCTAGCGATTTCGACTTTTCGATTTTTTATACGCTAAGAAGAAGAAGTTTAGCATTTATCGTTTAAAATTAACCTAATAAATAAGCTTTTATCTAGCGTTATGTAAGAGCACGTCCAGAGGTTTATCGCTAACATTTTAGCTTTTTGCAATAAATTCATAAATTTTTTGCTGTTTTTATTGAAAAAAAAACATTTTTGCTTTTTTTAATAAAAAATTGCAATAAAACTTTTTTCCAGGCAAAATATAGCAAATTTAATATTACATTTTCAGGGAAACAGGGATATGAAAAACATCTTTGTAATTAATAAATAAAGCTTATAAATAAAAAAAATAAAGAATAATTTTCAATGCAAAATAAATTCCTTCACACATATGCACATACAGTTTACATACAGCTACTACTTACATGGCTTGATTGACTGCGAACTATATCGGGTGTTTGTGGTTCATCCAACATTACAGAGGGTGAATCGGCTATACCCAAGCCGCGCCGATAACGCGTCAAAGCCTCTAAAACTTCATCTGTTGCACGATCGGAAATGGCAGCAGCCAATGATTGTTCAATTTCACTGGAATTTAAGATTAAAAAGATTTAGCATACATTTAAATATATAAAACAATAATAAATATATCGTCGGCTGAAATGCAAAGCTACGCAACAACATTTTTTAAAATTTTACAGTAGAAGTAAACAAATTCCAGCATTCTGTTTCTAGTTTTGTTTGTAACATTAAAATAAAGTTATCGTCATGTGCCTTTTAATAATATATTATCAAATATGTATGTTTAAATATTGATTTGGAATTTATTATTAGTTACGTGAATTTCCATTTCAGCTCACGATATATTACAAAAATTTAATTTTAAAAAATTACTTTTTAAGCTTAACATTGGTTTTGAGGATTTTATCTTTATGGCCAATACCACTATTAAAATTTTCTTCTTTTTGAAATTTGACAATTTTTTGTAAATTTCCATTTTGCTTCTGTGTATTACTGTTATATTGTCTAATTTCTCTAACATTTTTATTATCATTCACATTAAACTTTGTTTGGAATTCAAGATTTTTTTGTAAATTTACAAATTCTTGAAAATTAAGGTTTTTTTGTTGCTTTATATCACAGTTTTCTTGTATATTTTGATTCAAATTTTTTGGTTTTATTTCTATTTGTAATTGGTAATTGGGCTGTAATAACTTTTCTCTCAAATCACTATTAGTTTTGGTATTATTTTTTAAAATCACAAAATTAAAATCATCGGTTTCGGGTGCTATTTCATAGGTTGGCCCAAAGCAACAACAAAAGGTTTTTTTAAAACGACCCATTTTGTTCTTTAATTAAAATTAAAATCTATTTCTTAGTTTTTTTATTTTATCTTCCTTTTCATTAGTTAATAAAGCGTTTCATAGACGATGCCATTTAAGTTTATTTTGAATCCAAAGAAGACTGAATGTCTGATTGTGCAAAAATATTCGTTGTTCAGTTCTCATCTATACATTCACACTTTTATTGAAATGAAACGCTATTTTTTCATTTTTTTTTGGTATTATTGTATTCATGATTTTATTCATACATACTAAGATTGTTTGTTTGTTTTATTTTTAATAAAATGCTGAGAGCAAAAAATTTGTTTTACAATATTGTTTATTTTTTTTTCGTTTAGTTGATTAGATCTTAATTGGGTATGTAAAAGAATAAAATCAATTTTAAGTGTAGTTCTGGAAATCTTTATATCAGCGAGTTATGAGTTTTTCTTAAAAGATGTCACACATAGGCTTGAGAGCATAGTTGCCAGATAATTTTGTAACAATATCGTCAAATTGTTGGAAAAAAATCGTCAAAATCGTCAAAACAAATTTTGCAAACGTCAAAGAATCGTCAACACTAAAATTTATGATTTAAGTTACTTTTTTACTTTATAATAATATAAAAAATGGGAAAACAAAGTGCTTACAGGTACATAGTTTCATCAAAAGTGGTAACCAAAAAGAAAAAATTTCATCATTTAAAGTAAAACAAAACAAGTTTAGTCCTAAAAAATAATTTTTATGTTAAAAACAATTTTGTTTGAAACAAATAATTTTTTTTTGGAGAAATAATTTTTCAGGGATCTAGAAATAAGATCCTTTCATGTATTTCAACTAAAAACATTTTTAAATAAACACGCAATTGCTATATGAAATGGCTAAAAAGGGGGTTTCAAAGCGAAAGAAACTTAGTTTTGCGTTTTTTTTGCGTTTAGGTATAAATATATAGTGTATATAAACACATATAATATATTTTAAGTGTGTTGTACTGTAAAGTATTAAGGCTAAAGGGCCTTTAAAGACCATTCATTTGGTATCATTGTTTCGAGATTTAATAAGCAACTTGTGATTAAAGTAGCGAAAGATTGACGGAAAATTCACAAAAATTTTTCTCTAGAAACACTTTATTATAGTTTTACAAAAAATACCTTATTTCATAATATTATATGATATTTAAAAATCATACTTATGTAAAACGAAACTTTTACATTTAGGCTAAAATCGAAAACATTTATTTATAAAAAATCGTCCAATCGTCAAAAGCTATTTTTTTAGCCAAAAAAAAACCTCAAAATAACGATAAATCGTCAAATCTGGCATCTATGCTTGAGAGCCTCAATAAAAATCTTATAGAAAAGGCGAATTTATATTTCTTTAAATCTTTACAAAATAACAATCCCTGTTTCCTTTTTTTTAATATTTCCTTATTTATTACCTACATTTTATTATCTGTTAAATTTGATGCAAATTGAAAACAAGTAAGAAAGTATAAACAAAAATACACAAGTTAAGCAGACTTTCGTAAAAGGTGTTAACTTGTTTTTCGGTTTAACGCCTATTACGGGAGGTATGATCTGTAATTGTGCAAACTTCACAAAACTTTGTTGGCTAATTTCTATGAAAAAAAATTGCGCTTATTTTTATATATTTCGTTGGAATAATTAAATGCATAGTGCAAAGCACACATGTAAAACTTGGTGCTGATAGCATAATATTCGACCAAGTTATAGCCCAAAATGCTCATTCAAGGGCTTTGTCAAAAAAGTTACCAACAACTATAGGTTTTTTTGACATTTGTTATCTGTGCCAAATTTATTAAAATAATTTTAAAAATGCGACCTGTGTTTTAAGCGCAGGAATACATATACACTTAGCCGGACATGCGGTCATGCCTAAATCAATTCAGAAAGCGATTTTTAGTTCATCGGTAAAATTGACTGTGGATCTTAGACTAATATAGGGTGGCTGAGGAAACCTGTTCCCCAAAAAAAAGTAAGCACGTTTTTTCTGTGTAAACAACCTGTTTCATTTTTATTTTATTTTATAGATTGATCATTAGATTAAACGAAAATAGAGAAATGAGACCATGAAACAGGAACTCGGATAGTGCGCCGCTTTCACGCTTTATAGTCCGTAGTTTTTACCCACAGATAATATAGGCGAACGTTTGGCGGCACTCCTTCTAGCAGATGGCATAATCGCAAGACGACGAGGCACATTTTGATCTAAACGGCCATGTTAACAAACAAAATTGTCAAATATGGAGTAACTCTAGCCCACAGATACTACATGATGTGCAATTGCATCCACTTGGCCTCACAGTGTGGTGCACAATTTCCTCAAGGTTCATTGTCTGGCCTTACTATTTCGAAGAAAATGGTTTTATTGTTACGGTCAATTGAGACCGTTTCTTAAATATGTTGAAAGAGTTTTTCTTTCCAGAACTTCGCCGAAAGAGAATCCCTTTCAACTCTGTGTGGTTTCAACAAGATGGGGCAACTTGTCACATAGTCACGCCTGTTTTGACAGAATAAGCTGATTTCAATAAATTTCACATTCCGTTGGCCCCCAGGTCTCCTGATCTAACTACACCAGTTCTTTTTATTGGAAGTTTACAAAAGAAAACCAATAAATTTAGATGATTTAAAGCAATCTATTAGAACGACAATTTAGGCAATTTCGCTGCAACCCCTCAGGCAGTAATGAATAACTTTTTGGTAAGATGTCGCACATGTGTCACCAAGAGTAAAGGTAGTTTTAATTCAAATATTTTGAAAACTTCTTGAATTACTTTAATAAAAAATGTATTATTTTTCAAATGAGTTATTTAAAAAAAATTAATAAACTTTACAAAAAGTTATTTGAGTTTTTAAATGAAGCAAATTTCATCAGCCATCCTGTATTTTAGGCGTTAAAAACTTCTTCCATAATACTCCTATCACGTATATTATTAAATCGGTATAAAAAATAAGATTTAATTCATTTGCAACTCTGAATTTTAAATAAATACATATACATACATACGTACAACAAACACTCACGTATGTATTTGTGTTAATCTTATCAATAAGAATAGAGAGAAACTGCGGGAAAACACAGAAACAAATTGTATTTGCATATATGACATACAAATTTTTAAAATAAATATTAAGAATTTATAACACTGAATTTGAAATGGCAGATCATACGGAACTAATAAGTGAATAAACAAAAAAGTGCAAATATGTATGAATTTTTTTCAAATTTTTTTTCAATCTATTGCTGCTAATGAATTATTTTGTATTAAAGAATTTAATTTTAAATTAAAGCTTATTTGTAAGCGTCAAATATACTAAATAAAAAGTATAACAAATAAGAAAAGAGGATGCGATTAACAGACTAAAGCTTTATCTTACTTAAAAAGCGGTTTTTATAAGAAAACAATTATCAGCTGTAAGAATGAACAAGTTTGCCTATTGAGATAGAAAAAAATATATCATGGTCATTTGGAATAGTTTATTAAGATAAAATTTCATTAAAAGACTCACTCACAAGTGCTTTGATGTTAGTAACAAGTTTTTAAAAAGAGATTTATAATTGTTAAGCAAATATAATAAAACAAATATGGCTTCACAAGTGCAGATGCACTATGTACATACACTGTATCAAAAAAAAAAAAGATTTCAATACCCTTCACATAGTGATAAGGGTGTATATATCAGTTTGTTATTCCGTTTGTAATTTTTCAAGTATTCATTTGCGATTCCATAACGTAAATATGTATATTCTGAATCCTTATAGATAGTCAAATCCTTTTGGTATTAAACTATCAAGAATATCCCTAAGATACATACCCATATATGTATAAGCAAAACCTGAAAAAAACCTAAATATCTCAAAACTATAGCCTCTGCCACCACAAAAAAAAATGTATTGTAAAATGCAAATTAAGGTTATAAAAATATAACCAAATAATTCTAAATTGGCAGGAATTTTGCTGACCGGTTTTGAATCACAAAAATTTGAAAAGTTTTGTGTGTTTCTTGTAATCTCAAATCACTTTTACAAAATGTGATTTTAAAAACTCCATACGTCAGAACTAAGGGTTACAACCATAAAGAGGGAACTGGATTTACACATCCGTTGTGAGACCAATTTTAACGTATGGTAGTCTCGTCCGAAAGAGGGCCTTGAAGAGGAACAACAGAAGAAAGCTCTTGTCATAAGTTGAGAGATGTGCTGTTCTAAGCATTGCATGGGTCAGAAGCACTAAACCACTAGGAGGTCTGTATATCATTCTACACATTCTTTCTATTAAGAATTTCATGGCTTAAATGGCTGCAGGGAGTTTATTTAGGCTTAAAGAATCGGGTACGCTTAGTGTAAGGACAATTGGGCCCGCCGGCATATTGGGGAAGGTCGAATCCTACGGCAGTCAGTGTCTGGGTGGAAGTGACTAATATCATTCGTCGCTTCCCTTCGCAACTTAACCAAACCTTATGTTTGAAAAACAACTTGGATCACTGGATATATAAAAGGGGCAATGTAAAGGTTCGGCACGGACGAATATAGCAGCGCTCTTGTGCTGGAACGCACTAGGACGAACGGCGAATTTTTCGCTAAAAAGTGAACTAAAAGTATAGAGCAAGATCAAAAAAAAAAGAAATGCTGAAAGTCCGAGATTAAAGTCTCTGGCAGAAATCGAACCCGGGATCCTCAGACTGCAAAACTTACTCGCTACCAGCGGGGCAGCTCTGGATCGCTTAGAAATAATTGCGATGTTCAGAATACCTTCTAATTTATATGCAATTAGTTTACGATAGTTACTACACACATTCTATTAACACAACATAAAGCAATTTTTGCCTTTTTTGAACTGCATTTATGGGGAATTATCTATTTAAAACAAAATTTATGGCGAAAAAATTGTATATAACTTTAACCTTAATAAAAAAAAAACCCAAAAATATTGTTTAAATTATTAACACTCACCTCACTTTATTCATTATCTCACTACCGGCATTGTTGAGCAAACAATTCTGTAGAAAGTCTTCGGGTATGACTAAGCGATCTCCCAAAGCTTTGCGTAAGTCTTGTATGACTACCTGATTACCTAATGTCTTTGGACACTGTTCCACACCTGTGCGTATCATAGTCTCAAGTGTTTCTTCCAAATAACTCTGAATGGTGTAGCCTAAATCACTGGCAACGCGTGTAAGTTTTACCTCCACTGGATGTGTTTCGCACCGTACAGACTCCTGAAGTTTTGGCATTAACTGTTTGCAATTTTCCGCATCCTCAATAAGACGCTGAACAGCAGATGAGGAAAGGGAATCATTGCTAACTTTGGCAATTGAAATGGTATCTTGAGTCTCGGCCACTAATTTATCAACCAGCTGATGGGTAGAAGAGAGCATAAAACCATGTTGCAAGCGAAAGCCCTGGCCAGTGGTACGCTTAAGGCCGTGTCCATTACGTTGTAAAAGTTCTTGCATCTTACGCATTAAAGTGTCCGTTTTGTCTGGGTGATTTTTTAAATGGGGTGCTATATCAAAAACAGGAAATGGAATGTTACGCATCGTGTAATTATTTTCCAGAGCATAAACTATATCAGCATATCCTTGCAACGTTATATTATTTCTATCCATATAAATTGTACGCAGTTTATTGTTAATTTGCAACGCTTTAGCCAAGAGACGGGCACCCACGTCACCTACATAATTACCAGAGATATCTAATTTTTGCAAACTTTGATTGCTACCCAATGCATTTATAAAATCGTGTATATCGTTTTTAAGCTTATTCTCCGAAAGCACCAACTCAGCCAAGGGAAAATCATCTCGTTGTATTAGATTGACTAAAGCATCCATGACAGTCGGTATATGTTTTAGTTTCATGCCAGTTAAACTACGACAAATGTTTAACGAACGTATTGAAGGGTTCTTGGAAATTGCCAGTAAAACGGGAGCTAATTCAACGTCTAAATCTTTGGGAAAATAAAATAAATTTTTAAGTCATACTAAGGTATTTTAAATTCGTTTAAATGTTAAAAGTAGCAGCTTACTATTGTCACTTATGTCTAAACTTTGTAAAACACGAACACCATGTATGCATGATTCTAAAACATGAGCACCTTGCGCACCCAAGACATTGCTACTTAAATCTAAGTACAGCCCAGCTGTAGACTCGTTGCATGCCAAACCAAGTAGTAAATTTCTAAATAAAAGAAGAAAAAAATTTTTATCTTTTGGGGGAGCAATGCGGTTCTTTATTAATCATTAAAAATTATTAATTTATTTTAAATTTAATAATTTTTACTGACATTTAAATAGTTAATTTTATAACTTTTTGTACTTACTTTAATGCTTCCATTGGCAGTTTACAACCGGCAATATTTAAATGCTTTAAACTTAAAGTACTAGTAAAGAACTGTTTAAATGATGGTGGTATCTCTTTGCCTTTCTTTGTGCTAAACGAATTATGTGAAACATTAAGATGAGCTAAATGCGTTGCACAACCACGTAAAAGTGCCCCAAATAACTGAAAAACAAAATATAATTTTTAATTATATTAAAAACAATAATCAAATTTTGCTTCATACTTACATTCTCTAAAGTTATATCAGTCGAAGAGAGATCTAAATATTCTAAAACATTTGGTTGTGCTAAAAAGTTGTGTAAATTCTATAAAAGAGAGAAGAAAAATTATTACGATTTTCTTGAAAAAAAAAACTTTTAGTATGAACTTACTGTTATTTCATCTTTAAGGCTGTTACCACTTAAATCTAAATGCGTTAAAGAATTTGAAATGCTTTGATTGAGCGATAATGAATGCGACATTTGATTTACACCCTTCGAGGTAAGGCCACAATGAGCTAATGCTAATTTGCATAAACCTTTCGAGACTTTAGCTATTGGTCCTGCTAAATGTATTGCACCTGTAAAATTTTTTTTATAAAAATTTATTATTATTATTATCATTTGTTTTTAATTCTAAATATATAGAAAATGTAGTGTAGAAGACAGATTTATAAATTAAACAAGCTTAACTTATATGCAATTTAACATTTACATAAAGTATGCTTTAAAGATTTAATCATGCAAAATACTGAAAACACAAAAGAGGTTTTAACGCCTGGTTCAATATTAAAACCCAATTAAGATCTTCTTGGCTTTTTAACAACAAAGTGTGATCGCTTTTAATTGTTGGTTTTGTAAAGTTATAATAACAGCTATGTTTGTGGGAGAACCTGCTTTTTAGTCGATGCCGGTCAAAGGCGACCTGACTAATAAGGAATTAGTTTTCGGCCGATTGCTTTTTATTTCTTATCAATGGTTCCTGCTAAAGGTAATAATTTTATACATTTTGTTGTTGTTGCGGCAGGTATGCCACACGAAATCCAGGAGATTTACAAGAGTACTTTACTAACAAGCGTGAAAACCCCTCTTTTTAACATCAAGATTTTTGTTAAAATGCTTAATATTTGCATGTGTTTGTATTGGATTATAATGTTTTTTCTTCATAATGTATATTTGTTATTGATTAAATTCTTTATTTGAAATCAAAAAAAATATTTATTTTTAGTTTAGCAGTACTATTGGGAATCTTGTTTTCAGTTAGAAAATTTTTTGAAGACTTTAGATTCTCTTGACTTATAATTCACTTTTATTATTATAATAAATAATTTAACATATGTATGTTCAATTCACCACTTATTGTACATGTTGTAAGTAGTCAGAGTTTTAAAAATGTTTTTAGTTTTTTGTACGGAATTAGTTGCTGTAACTCGTTTAATATTTTTCCTGTATTTTTCGTATTCCGTAGATCGTTATTTATAATTTAATTTTTTCTTTTTCTTTTTAAAAGCTTGACCCATAAACAAAAAAACTTTCGTAGATTTTAAAGCCTACAAGCTACAACAGGTTGTGAATTAAGCAATAAATAAATTTTTATAGAGTTTAATACGAAAATTTCATAAAAGACATTAGAAAAAATAAAAGAATTCGATTTATTTTTTGGGGCGTGGCGCCGCCTACTTTTTTTCTTTACGGTTGGGCTATAGAAGCGGTTAATATCTAAACAAAGTTTTTTAAAAATTGGTTGGATAGAAGCACTAAAGAAGCACTTGTAATAAGATTTAAGTTTTAGTAGGCGTGGCCCCGCCAACTTTGTTGTCTTAGAAATTTCGAATTTAGAGGCGTTGTATGTAAACTTATGTATAAACAATTTTAGAAAAATTGGTACACTAGAATACTTTTATTGAGATTTGAATTTTTGTTGGAGTGTCCGCAAAAAAATCGATACAGTTAAAGTAGCAGTAAGGTTTAATTTTTCCTACTTTAAGCCTTAAAAATTTTGACACTAGAAGCGGTTAATATCTAAAGAAAGTTTTATAAAAACCGGTGCAGTAAAAGAAGCAGTATTTGAAATTTAGTTTTTTCAAAAGAAGTACATTTATATTTTTTTCTAAAAAAAAAGGAAAGCCTATAGTACGTTATACACTTAGTGGTATTTACGTTCGAAGTTTTATAAGCGTCGGTTGATTAGTTAATAATATAAAGGGTTGTCGATCTTTTACTCTTTGCAATTTTTTAAGCCCTTTAGCTTTCATTCATAAGAAATATGTACAGGAGACGTGAAACATAACATGAAAATCGATGGAGCCGTTTTGAAGAAGTTCAATTACAAACGCCGTGACATGAGAATTATATATATTAAGATTTAAGGGAAATATCAAGTGATGCCCTTAGATCCCTACAACAAACCTATTCTCAGAAGAAAATTGGGATAAGATCCTAAAAAATATTTAAAATGTGTTGTAAAACGAAAAGGTTTGGTTTTCAGTTCCCATTATAATACATTAAGTAATAACTAATGGTTATTCAAATGTAAAGGAGAAAAAGAAAATCAAAACAGCGAATATTGGTTTGTTGGATTCTTAAAAAACTCAAACGTTTTGGTTTGCTTATAGTAATTCTCAATATGTTTATTGAGGTTTAAAGACAGAAAATATTCATGAAGTTTTTTAAGAGTTTGGTTGAAGTCTACTGATGATTTGGTTTAAAAACCAATGAAATGCATATAGACAAACTTAACCTATAAAAAACCCTATAAATATACAAAGAAAATTGAGATAAAATCCTAAATAATATTTAAAAAGTGTTATAAACTATTTTGTATTGATGTTTAATTACAAAACTTTGCTAAAGCAAATTGCTGTTTCGTAAATTTGATTATTGGATGGAGCCTTGCAAATTTGCTAAGCTAACAAGATCTGCAGGGTTATCAGTGGGTTCCATTACAAAATAATGTAAACAAACTTAAAAAAAAAATTTTAATTCTTTGTGTGCTTTTCTTTTAAATTAACTACTTATTGCAAAAATTTAATAAGAAATAATTTGAGGATATAGACATATTAAAATATATTAATGTTATTAATGTATGTACGTGAAATGACATGGATATAAAGCAGTAAAAAAAGCGTTAAACAATATTCTAAATTCAAATGATCTGTGAATTTAACATTGAGATTGATTGAATAAGTTTTTTTTGATTTTTATATTTGTTTTTATTAATTCAAACCTTGAACAATATTTCCAAGTAGGGCACATAAAGAGCTGGCTCCTACATGATGTTAAATAAGTACAATGGAAAAAACAAAAAACACACGGAAGAAAAAAAGCAAGGAAGGTATAATAAATTGTTTCCTTTTTTTAAAAAATAAAAACTGGATTAAAAAAAATGTTTTAAAAAATAACATATCAAGGGTCATAATAATATTTATTTAATGTTTTTATAATTAACCTTTATATTAAGGCTTTTAATGCCATATGAAAAAATATTAGTTATAAAAATAACAGAAATTTTTTAAACTTACCCTTATCCTCAATAATATTATGACTTAAATCGATAGTACGTATTGCAGGATTATTATTTGTAATCACAGATACAGCCAATTTATGAAGAAAATCGGATCTAAAAAACCAAAATCAAAATTAGATAAAAAAAATATAAATAATTATCATATGTATGTGTAATAACCTTAAACCTAAGGCTTCCAAATGCAACTCTTCGAGCCACATAGAACGCTTGAGCACATGTAAAATACGTTCTAATGTTTCATTTGATAAACGCACATGAGAAGCTTTTAAGCCACGAAAAAATGTATTATATTCCAAGGCCGATACAATGGCCATTAAGTCTCTGAAAAAAATATTAATTATTTATTGTAATTGTTTTAAAATTATTGAAACCTACTTTGGTTCTAAATGATCGAAATCACGTAATTTTAAAATTCTAGTATCATGTGACAAATATATTGTATCAATATCCCATGCAACCTCTTCTCTATAAGGGACACCATGAAAATCACACATGCAGGCATATTGGGTACTAAAACCACCACAGGGTCCAACATTTCGGGGATCTGACGGGCGAAATTCTTCTGAAAATATTGCTTCTCTTTCCGGTGGTTGTATGTCAATCTGGATTTGAGAAAATGTGTAAAAGAAATGATTTAATTTTTAAAAATATTTTTTTAATGCATTAGAAACCCAGCAAAAAACTATGTATGTAAGTACACTTGTACTTACATTCCTAAAAAAGTTTTTAATAATTTTTTTTATGTTTGTGTGTGTTTGTTTTATTTTTCGTTTGTTTAAATGGCAACTATAGAAGTTACTGACCTACGCTTAAGTGGTATTCTATTTTTTTTTTTCATTTCTTAAAAGTAAATTTTTATGACTTGGGCAACAAGAGTAAAAACATACACAAGCATAGATACATACGTACAAACAATTTTTTATTTAACTTTTTAAAGTTTTTGTAAACAATACTTGTTAGTCACTAACATGTTTTAAGTAGTTTATATGGCACTATGAAATAATTCCAAAAGAAATAAGTCCCAAATGAAATAACTCCCAATGGTAAAATGAAATAAGCCCGAACAAAAATTAGGTCAGGTAGAACAGGCGGCTGCGAAAATCGAAAAGGATTGTGTTGCAGCCCACTTGGGTCCGTTTTTTCGATCCCTTTGTGATACTTGGGGAAGAGAAGATAGGAGAAGAAAAAATACCTCAAATTAGATTAGATTGACCAGAGTAAGCAAATAAGGATAGAAATATACAAACAAAAGTATAACTAATGTGTATGGCTGTCAATAGTTGCCCATTGGGGGCCCTGTCCTTGAACAAACCGCTATACCTGATAAAGAATGACGCTATCCAGTCTGTTGGCACCAAAGCGATTTATCCGAGTGTCATCCAGTGCCGAACAGAAGCACAAGAGGTGCTGTATACTTTCAGCCTGCTCTGAATCCTGACAGCTTCTACAAAAATCGTTGAAAGACAATCCAAATCTGCTGGTTTTAAATTAAAGCTTCTTTGGCTCATAGACAAAAAAAATTAACCATTATTACAACTCAAGAGCATTTTAAAGAAATTGGTCAGATCTAATTACTCCAGACATCACTAAAGGATGCTTAATGCAGTCAAATTTAAAAAAAAAAATTGTGACAAAACAAATAAAATGGTTTACATACATTATGGCATAAGATAAAATATGTATGTCCCGCTGAATCAAGTTTTTACAACTTGTAATGTGTTTTTGAATGTATTAGCTAAATTACGTAATAACAATTTACGTCAACAACTGCAACAAAATTTTAAATATTTACGTATGTACGTCACAAATAATTTGAAATTTTAGTTTATTAAAATAAATCACGTTAACTTCGAGACTGCAGCTTTGAAAAGTGCATGTTTGCTTGCACTAACAATTACTTTGTAAACAATAACAATTTTAGAAGTTCATTATCGCATTTATATGCGATTTGTTAACTCATTGTCATGTGAAATTATACACAGCATTACAACAATGATAAAAAAAAATGTTTGTGGTTGGCTGTATAAATACGTAAGTAACTATTAATGTACATATGTAAGTATGTATCTTGTTGTATGTACTCTTGCTTAAACATATTTTATTTTATTTATTTCTTTTGTATATTAATAGCAAAGAACATCAGATATTACTTTTATTAGGATGTTAATTAAGTTTAATTTCAAGTCTAACAAAATAGAATTAATTTTTTAAATGATTCAAATATATGTTAAAAAGGTTGTTGTTCACTTTGGACTTCAATAATGTTTTGCATATTAAATCAGATAAATGTAGAATATAAGACATTCCCAGGCGTAAATTATTAATGTTCACTGGCTAACATTGTATGTATGTGTGTACAAAAGTATGTATATACCCAGCCAACAAAATTGACGGATATCTAACAGATATCTGACAAAAGAGCCGTCCAAGCTGAACGAATAAATTTTAGATGACTTCTGCAAAACGGTTGGCACGAATTCTGAAAGACATGTCATGGGAAATTCGAAGCCAAAACTTCTGACAAATTTTAACAGAAATCTGACAGAATTTTTTTTCTTAAAATTAAAAAAAAACATATTTCTTTTACAGCACATCTTAACTCGCAAAAGTCTGAAATTAAGTCAATAATAGACTGTTTCATAGTCTAGCGCGCTAAAACCTACACTACCAATGCACTTGGCTTTAAAAATGCTTAAAATCGTTTTGTTTCTTTAAGAATAAAATACATACTCCAAAAAATTTACAAAAAAAATCGTTGGTTTAACTTAAATTGTCCAAACTTATCTAAGCTTATATAGAAAATTAAAGAAACAAGTTTCAGATTTCTGTCCCATTTTCTATTAGAATTCTGTCAGATTTCTAACAAAAATTCATCAGATTTCTGTCAGAAATCTAGGCTTCAAATTTTCCACGACATATTTGTTAGATTTCATGTCAACTACTTAATATATCTTGCGGCTAGAAGTATGAAAGTAATCGTAAAGAGTTTGTTTAATTTTTTCCACGTTTTTGTCAGAAATCTGAAAGATGTCAGTTTATTTTGTTGGCTGGGTTGGTACTATATGCTTCTAGTGAACAAATGTATTTATGTATGCAGATCTTTGTGTTAATAGTAAAACACATAATGCTCTAAACACAACAATGACGAACGACGAATTTCGCACTACACGACGAATTCGTCTGTTGAAATTCGTTGCGTAAATTCGTCAACTGAAACATATATAAAACGTTGCATGTAGCAGCTGATCGAGTGACCATACTTCTTAAAAAAGAAGCACTTAAAAATATTAATTTAAAAAAACTATTTTAAAATATAAATATAACATTAAAAATATATTAAATGTCGACGTAAAAAATAGAATTAAACTTATCGTTACGCATGACGAATTTAAGTAGACGCACTGTTTGTGTGCATTTTCATATACACAAATGTGTTTTATTTTCTAAGACGAATATTTGCAACGAAAAATTCGTCGTTCGTCCCATATTTGTTTATAGCATAAAGCTTTTTTAGTAAACCAGTTTCCTTGTATCAAATAAATAATGTATAAAGCTTAAAACGAAAATATACGCTAAATTGGCATTTAACCGAAATTAAAAGCATATTTTTTCTTAACAAAAATATTTAAAAACAAACATATTTAAAGCAAATAAAAATAAGTACAGAAATAGTTTATTTTAATAAAATAAATAACAGTTAGAGTACAAATATTTGAAATTATTTATTTAGTAAATTTTTAAGACTTTAGTCATCCAATATTTTACTATTTAAAAAAACCCAAATTTTTACCTTGAATTTCAATTATGATCAATTTGTTAAAAAATGTATTTTCTTTTATTTAAAAAAACTAATTTTAAAGTTGAAGTAAAATTAAAAAAATTATAATGATGGACTTACCTTCCTTATAATATACTTTAAAGGAACTGTTGGAAATATTTGCTTTATAGCCGAGGCTAAATCTGTTAAAATCACATCTGCATTCTATAAGATAAAACATTATTTTTTTTAGCAATTTTTCTACAAACAAAATTAATAAATAAACTTACCGAACTAAAATTGCCCGCATCTCCCGTCGTCGCAAAATTATATGGACGATCATTTGTTATTATAGAAAAATGTGTTGGTTTCTTACTTTCTACAGCTTGTATGTCCAAATAATGAAAATGACATTCAATCTAAATTAAAGATTTAATGTATTTAATAGTATTAAATTAAGTTAAATAACAGAACAATTACGAAATAATAAGTGCAAGTAAATACTCCTAAAAATAAAAATTATTTATTATACAAACCTTTGTGGGAACTTTTGCAATAAGCAAATATATACGTACTGGTGTAAAGACCTGCAAGAAGAAAGGAATATACAAGTGAAATATGTGTTTTTGTATAATAATTTTATATTTAATGTAATAAAAAGCTTTTTTTACACAATTTCTCAAGTTATTAACAAACAAAATTAAAACTAACAATTAGAAATTTTTAGTTAAAACAGCTGTGAGGAACAAAAAGTGATTTAGACTGCAGGGTAAAGCCAGGAACACAACTCGGACGTACGACGATTATGACATATTCGTCGGCAAAAGTTCGCTGCGTAAGATCGTCACATGACGAACAAAAACGACGATAAATATATACATATCGTCAGCTGAAATGCAAAACCACGCATCTAAATTTTTTTTAATTTTAAAAGAGAAGCAAAAACATTTTTTAAAGTACAAAGGCACTGATTCTTGTTTTTTTTTGCATTTTGTTTTAGTTTTGTTTGTAACATTAATACAATTTTTTATGTGCCTTTTAATAAAATATATTAAAAAAATGTTAAAAGAACGATTTGAAATGTTTTTTTTTTCAGTTATAAAGTTGTTTGCTGTTTATGCAAAGAAAGCTGATAGTGTGACCATCACAGAAACAAGTCTTCGTCAAATGCCAGCGGCGGCTTCTAGAAAAAAATTTTTGGAGGCGGCCGGCTCGAATTTATATAAGTTTATATTTAAAATTTGGAGAATAAAAAAAAATTAAATCAAAAAAAATTAATTTCGATGCAAAGTTAAAAGAAAAAAACATTAAAGTATATGTGTAGTCAAGCCCCGCCATCGACTTGTTTGCTCCGAAAAAGTCGGCGGCACCTCTTAGCCGATTTAAAGCCGAACGAATTGTTTCTCTGGTGACCATATTAAAAATAATAAACATGCGAAATCGCCTTTATTTTGCATTTCGATTCCGTAGCAAATACGCATTTGTCAAAATAGAAATGAAAAATATATTTTTTTCTATTTAAATATTGAGAAGCACAAGATCTAAATGCGAAAAGATAAAAACCCCAAAATGCATCAAGTAAAGGTTATTCGTGGTCAAACTATTCCAGAGTAAAAAAGCCAGACGGTGAAAATTTCGATTCGAATCGAAACGCAGAATAGGGGGTACTGACACAATAACAAAAACACCACAAGTAATAGTTTTTATAATAAACCACTATGTTTCATATTTATTTTGAATATTATAAACAAAAACAAATAAAACAAAGCAATTGTTAAAGTAAAAGTAACTTTCAATACTGAATTACTTGAAAACTAAAATCAGATATGGCAACATTGCACCGATTTGTTCGTCGTTCGCCGGCGTATGAAATAGAAATAAATCTATTCCTGAGATCGCCCAGTAAGACAAATTTCGACGTACGCCGTTGTTGTGCGCATTTTCATATACACAAATCTGTTTTATTTATGGCGACGAGTATTCGCGACGAAAAGGTCGTCGTACGTCCCTGTTGTGTTCCTTGCATAAGTTTGTTTTTTTTAATATTTACATATACATATAGAGAAATTTTAAATCAAATAAAGATAGATTTTTTTAATTAAAATTTTAAAATTAAAACGTAAATCAGTATTAATTAAAATCTTAAAAGGCATAACTTTAACCACCAAATATTTTTTAAACTTAAATCAGTAAATCCGTAAATCAGTAAAAGGTTTAAATTTGTGTAATTAACACCACAAAGATATTTATTGTTGCGTCTTTAAATTTCAGCATATCTGTTATACGTAAATTGCAGCATGATATATGTATGTCATAGATGTAATTATTAACACCCTCCTTTGGTTTAAGTGCATGTCTGCCATTTTGTCAGTCTGTCCATCCGTTCGTCTATTGGTGCGGACTTGTAGACATATCGTCATGGACAAATACTTTGAATGAATGAGTTTTTATTATGGTTGAAATATTTTTTTATTGCAAAAAATTTAATACAAAATAACAATACATTTTATAGTCCACGAACTGGAGAAAATAATATTAAAAACATAAAGAAATGGCACTGAGCTTTAGCGTGTGGTTTATTAAATTAAGTTTTGTTTTTTTAACGTTATTTTTCTATACTTTGTTAACAGGCTGCGTTTTTTAGACATACGCTTTTGAAGTCAGAAGTAAAACAAGTAAGAGCGCTATATTCGGCTGTGCCGAATCTTATATACCCTTCACATTGGTCTTTTAATATACCCAGCCGAGTTATTTTGTACTGCAAATAATATAAAAAAAAATACCTTGTGTGAGTTTTAAGCCCATAGAAAACTTAACAAAATGTTAACGTTCGTATGGATAATAGAAATAGATGAGGAACGTTTGAGGTCGACAGTAATAAAAGTTTTTGACATTATTTATAATAAAAGGTTAATAAAAGTTGTTAATTTTTATGGGATGTTCTAGTCCCCCTGCTCCTCTCCAACTCTTTTTCCAAAATGTATGAATTATTAGATTATTACTTTTTGTAGAACATTTGATTTCGATATCTGTTATAGTTTTCGAGATATAGCTTATCGAAAATTTCATAAAAATTGTGAATTTGTATGGGAGCTACCTTATATTCACCCCCCACCCGAAAAAATTGATCTTAAAAGCGTAGGCTTTGTTGTCCAATTACTTTTTGTAGAATATTTAATTTTATTATCTATTACCGTTTCCGAGATATAGCGTGTCGGACATTTTACAAAAATTGTGAATTTGTATGGGAGCTACCCCATTTTCTGCCTCCACCCAAAAAAAATTTTTTTTAAAATGTAGGTCTTGTTGTACAATTACTTTTTGTGGAACATTTTAAGTCGATAGCTGTTATAGTTTCCGAGAGGTAGCGTATAAAATATTTCTCCAAATTTGTGCAATTGTAGGAAAACTACCACTTCCCCTAATCCTATCTGAAAAAAATTTTTCCATTATTTAGGTGCCTACTTTAAGAGTATCCGCTCCAAGTTTTGTGGCAATAGTGACTATACTTACTGAGATATATAGGGATATATGCACGGATTTTGTCCTAAAAAAATGGGTTGTTTTGGGTTTTCGCTTATATCACGGTCAATAGTGAACCGATTTTGCTGATTTTAAATAGCGATTGTTAGCGGGATATTTATAATCGTTTGACACCATTAACTGGTCTGTATCTTTTTATTTGACTCCGGAAACTTGATTTCAACAGACGGACAGACAGACAGACGGACAGACGAACATGGCTATATCAACTTCCCTATCTATAAGGATCCAGAATATATATACTTTATGGGGTCGCAAATGGATAATAAAGAAATTACAAACGGAATGACAAACTGATATATACCCTTATCACTATGTGAAGGGTATAAAAATAATTTAAGGCAAAGATCCCCAAAAGCTCGCATGCTTGCAAATTTTAAACCATTCGGTCCTCTAGGGTTGCCACTGTTGTTAGAGACTTAAACAAATTGACTTGTTTGCAATGCAATGATGCATTTTACAATTTTTGTTATAATCAGATAAGTTATCTTTATTTATTTATAATTTCAAATATGTGCAGTTTTATGATTTTCATTTTTAAATAATTTTCAAAAAATAACAATTTTTTAATTTTTGTTCAAAAATTCTACATTTTAAATATTTCTAAAACCGCTAAGAATTATAAGTCCTTTGTTGATTTCCGTAACAAAGTTATAAGTTTAATGCAAGCCATCACGACGAATTCTTTGGCAAAAGTTCACTTAGTTAATTCATCGCATGACGCACAATAACAGCGAAAAAATAACTACATATAAAGTTGTTAAGGGTTTATGCAAAGAAAGCTATCAATATGGCCATATTAAAAAAAATTTTGGTTCAAAATGACACATTAACAAAAAAACACAACTAAAAATAATTTTAATAATAAAATAATATATTTTATATTTATTTTAAATATTATAAAACAAAATAAATCAATTGTTAAAGTAAAAATAACTTTCATCACTAAAATACTTAAATTTTAAAATCAGATATGGCAACATTGCACTAATTTGTAAATCGTTTGTCGGCGTATAAAATAGAAATAAATCTATTGCTTAATTTGCCGCGTACGACGAATTTCGATGTACGTCGTTTATTTGGCCATTTTTATATGTTTACACAAATGTGTTTTATTTATGGCGACGAATATTCGCAGCGAAAAGTTCGCCGTACGTCCATGTTGTGTTCCTTGCATAAGACTTATAATAATAAACTTGTTATAAGCTTTTTCTATATAGCTTCGGTTTGTAGGCTGATTTATAATCTAAACACAACTAGGGCGAACGACGAATTTCGCACTACACGACAAATTTGTCTGTTGAAATTTGTTGCATAAATAAGTCAACTGAAACACATTTAGAACGAAAAACATAGCTGTAATAAAGTCATCATGTTTCTTAAAAAAGGAGCACTAATTGGAAAAAAGTATTAATTAAAAAAACTATTTCAGAATATAAATATAACATTTAAAATACATTAAGTGTATTATATGCAACAAATAAAAAGTAAAAATAGTTCTTAAACACTTTTTAACAACAAAATTCAAAAAAAAATTAAAAAGCGTAAGAAATAAAAATAAACCTATCTCAGAATTCGCTTCGAATGACGAATTTTAGTCGTCGCACTGTTTATGTGCATTTTCATAAAAACAAATGTGTTTTTTTTTCTAAGACGAATATTCGCAACGAAAAATTCGTCGTTCGTCCCAGTTGTGTTTAGAGCATTAAGGCAACTTATTTAGGCACCGTTTCAATTGCGCCTGGTTTGTGTTTACGTACTTTATTGGCTTTATTTTTCAATATGGAAATACGCTTTATTTCTTTCATTTATTTTATACAAAGCATCCTTAACTTATAAGGATTTTCTATTATAAAAGAGAACAAGTTTTAACATTATATCTCAACAAAACTTATCAAAACTTTTGCTGTTTATTTAAATAGAATTTATATTTTACAAAACAATAGACATTTTGTAAAATACAAAGAAAAAACGCCACACACAGCAGGAGTAAAATGATAACAATCGACAATAATACTTTTAAATAAAGTTTAAAAAAATATACAAAAAACACGACAATGACTCTTTTCTTTGACTTGATGAGAAATGTACGTAAAACAATTGTAAAGAAATAAAAACCCCATTCAAGTATGCCTTCATAATTTATATTTTAAAATTTAATTAAGAATTTTTCTTGCATTTAAAATAAACCATTTAATTGAAATTTAAGCCCTAGAGGGAGGGAATATAATAAATTAACATGGAAAAAAATTATCATAAAATGAAAGAATATTTATGCAATGACTTTTTGGATTTTTCTTTAAACTATAAACTTTAAAATAAAATTATTCAATTGTTGTAATTCAATATTTTTTGGGTTCCTATTCATGCATTTTTATTTGTTTTATGTTTATGTTGTTTAAATAATTAAAGCCTTGTTTACACTGGACAAATATTTGATGAAAAGTTATGTGACCACTTATTAAAAGCAAACGATAATTGAATATTGTGTTAAATGAAGAACAATATAATGCAAATAAATTTTTTTTTATATGTTAAGGATTAAAGTTTATCGAACCTAATATGTTTTGTCAAATATACATATGTATGTACATACATATATGCTTAGTGTTCACCTCGCTTAAGTAAACAATTTTGTTTAGTAGTTGTTAGCCGATTTTGTCATTTAACACCTGAATTATTTTCTTATTTTTTCAACTTTGTTGTTTAGTTTTCTTTTTTGTTTTTTATTTTTGTGCTTGTCAACATGTCCTTGTAATAAAATGGAGTAAAATAATAAAGAAGGGGAATTTTAAGCATATAGTCATCTGAAATGCAAAGTTAGCTAAAAAAAAACTTCATAAAATTTTCTTCAATGAGAAAGTAACTAAAATACCTTACGTTACTTTAATATACAATGGCCCTGACTTGTATGTTTTTATAAGCCCAGCCCCCCAGTTATGTAACTTGTGAGAAGTTTTCGCAGCGAGAAAATTTTTTTTATTATCATAGTCTTCCGATTATTAACAGTGTGACTTAGATAATACATAAACTCATTATCGTGTTCATCCTGTCTTTTACATGGCGCCTATAAATTTTTCGATGCGAGAAGTTCTCACTAAAGTTACAGAACACAGAACACAGGCACAGGTTATCGTTTATTTTAATAAATGATCTGCTCATATATCACAATTATAAAAAAGAATCTCGACTTTAGAAGTACAGGTTAGGATCTTTGTATATTTTTGGGTTATGTAGAAAATTTTATTAAATTTATTGAAATATAAAAAAATTTAAAAATTTATGTTCAGATTTTAATTACAATTAAATTTTTACCCAAAATTTGTTTTTTTAAAAAAAATTTCGAATAGAAAAATATTCGATAATTTTTTTTCTATTTCGCTAAAAAAAATTCAACAAAAAAAATTTAATGTAATTTTTAATTTATATGGATTTAATGTAAAGTGGTTTTGAATTTATTAAAATTTATTAAATATTTTTAATTAAACTTTAATTGGAAAACATTTTAAATTCACTCGGTTTTGTTAATAAAATTGTTTCATTTTTATATTTTTAAATTTAATTAGCGAAAAATTTTCCACTATGCATTTCTGCTGACGTTATACAAGATGAAAGGTTTGTATTATATATATTAACGATAGTGTTGTTTTTGTCATTGTGAAAGATTATGGCATTTCACACTTGATTTAGTAATTGTTCAACAAATTAGCAAAGTGTAAATGTTAAAAAAAAGGAAAAAGGAAACGCTTAGTACGTACGATGACATCAATGGAAAACATGAAATTGCTAAGACAGGTACAAAAATACCAGAGTCTTAAAGTGGTGGCACATAGAATCCGTCGTACGTCATACTTCGCCTTTTTTAACTGACAGCTAAGTTTAAAAAAATGTTTTATTATGAACAATGTCACATTCAGTACGTCTCCTTCAACGCAATGGACTTAAGTTGGGCAACTTTTAACGTACGTCAAGTACTTTGACAACTACCAGTTGGTTCATAACCTTAATTTTGATTAGTTGTTTTTGCACGCGGCCATATAAAATATATAAAATCAGCTAATTTAACATCAGTTAATAAAGAATTGTATGTGCTAACCTCTTGCGTTGTTACGTTAATGTCAGTTAAAAAAGGCAACGCTTGAAGTACGACGGAGTCCATGTGCCACCGCCTTTAAATTGATGGTTGGTAGGTATTAAAAAACACACGAGCCTAAGTTGTCAAATAAAAACAAAATTAGTCTTTTTAAATTATATTTTGAAATTACATTTAGAGGATTCACAAGATGTTCTATTTGTCCAATTGTCATATTGTTATAAAATTTCACAATGGTTTAAACACCTTTACCAACTATTGGATACTCGGCGCAGGTGTATGTATAGTTATTGTTACAATTTAATAAGCATATTAACCGACGTAGTATTTTTTTAGAACTATTTTTGTATTAAAGATAAAACCATTCTGAAATTTTATAACAATATGGCAATAGGACAAATAGAACACCTTTTGAATACCCTAATTATTATTTTAAACTTACTTTTTTACAACGAACGTATTATTTTTGGTTAAGTCGATTTATCGTTTGCGCTTATCTTTTATGAAGATATTTTAAAGACACTAACATTTATACCTCAATTATAATTTAAATTACAAGAAAATTTTATATAAACAAGATAAAAACTTATACCAAAATGTCCTATCTGGTTGGAAAATTAATGAAAATCTTTCAATCAAATTTTCTTCATTGTTTTCTTATTTAACCAGTACTCATACTTTTTTAAAACTTAATTTCAAAGATCAAATTTAATAATTTTTGTAACCGTTCTTAGAATAGCAAAACAAATTCAGCGCAAACACTTATAAAGGATACATTTTATATATTGTGCTCTAGAGTTGGGATTTGTAGATTTTAGAGTAAAAACTTTTAATATTTTTTTGTTAACATTCAACCCTGCAGATATTAAGATAAATATAAGCTTAACTTACCAGTACTCTGTTTTCTGTTTTATCATTTTTTGTTTCCAATTTGACCATATATTTGACCAATATTTTTGTATGACGTCCCAACATAGATTTAACGCTCTCTGAAAACAAAGAAAAAAATTTTAAATAATTTTACAAAGAGAATAACGGCAAAAGATTTTATTTAATAAAAAAAGATACAGTGGACGTCCAATAAAACGAACTTTCGTTTCCACTAATTTCCAAATGTACGAAAGGTATAAAATTTTGCATTGGCAGTTTTCGAATAAGAATGAAAAATGTTTTTATTATTATTTGATTATACAAATAATTGTATTTTTTTTATAAAATATTCTTGTTTTAGGGTTTAAACTTGCTTTTTGCGGTCAACTGACAAGTGTTTGAAATTTAATAGTGATAGTGTCACGTGTCCTATATATTTGATACATACAAAATATTTAAAGTAATAGAAGTAAGAAAAGTAGCCAATTTCTGTAGAAAAAAAATTATACAAAATGATTTAAGTGGAAAATCTCCTTTTAAAATTTGTAGCAGGTATTGATTATCTGTCAAACCGTTGCACTATTAAAAATAAAATAAAGAAACTCGGACATTATGTAATTCGTACCATTGGACGTCCACTGTATTATCTTTATACAATATTATTATTGTTAAAGTGTGGCAAACTATTGTGAGAAGGTACCAAGAAGGAAGAAGATGGACCTTGATAGGACATGAAAAGCGGGATTGGACGCCGGCGACAAAGTCGACGGCAAGATGGCCACAGAGGGAGCCACCTCGAAGTAATGCGAAAGCGGTTCCGAGGTGGTTCAACACCCTAAGGTAATCAGGGTGGTTTTTAGTTGGTTTATGTTTTAAATACTAAGGTAATTATATCAGCAAAAATAAAATAAGGTCCTCCACATTCAAATACAACAATTTAATACATTTATGTTCGTATGTTGTACATACACATACATATATAACTTAAAAATTATATGTATTAAACCATTTTGATTTCCTTCATGACAGACACGTTTATAAAATAGCAATATCAACGAATTAATATTTAACACGTTTTAAGGTAAATTTAATGCATGAATGTATGATGAGCAGACATACATACAATTTAAATTCAAATATTTAATAATAGTCCTTTATTAGAAAAAAACACTTTAAAAAAACGTGCTCGTACAAATATCGACTATTTAAACGTGTAAGCAAATCTAAAAAAGTACATGAATAAATAAAAATTTTTATTAAACATTGAAATCGGGTAGTCCTCAAAGGTGATTTTTACACGGTATGTATTTTACATATGACTTGTCACTTTTATATCTATATGCAATTTATTGTAATGCTTGTCAAATTTGTCATTTTACATATGGTTTATAATTTTTACTTTCACACATAGATATGTTATTACGTCTGATAAGATCTTAAAACCAAAATAGAAAACTTATTTTTGGCGTGGTGTTGATGTCAAATGCTTTGTCGGATAAAAATAAAAAAAAAATACTGCCTTTTAAAAATTGTATGCATTTTAAAAGATCAATGCTTCAACACGTTCACACGACATGCATTAACTTTTGATTTATCTTAGGTATGTCTAATTTATCTTAGGTATGTCTATCCATAAAAAATTTTTTTAAGATACTGACTTTTATGTTCCACCAATAAATATTTTTGTTAGATTTTTGCTTAAAATTTTACTTTAACTTCTGTCAAAGTAACTCCAAGTTATAGCGGGGCAATTCCACATAAAACGGCCTTAGATGGTAAAATCGTTTTCCTTTCTTTTAAATCTATAAATTTCTATAAAAAAAATTTAAATGATTAAAATATAAATAAAAAGGTTCATTTAAATTGAAATTAGTTTGCAAAGAGTTTAAAACAATCATATAATCCATAATCTGCTGTTATTTTTTAATTTTTGATGAAAATGTCACACCCGTCACATTCTCTGAAAGATTTTTTTAAGAAAAAAAGATTTTTTTAGAAACAAAGTTTAATATACGATCAAAAATACTTAAAACCTACAAATAAATAAACAGAGTTATAAGTGTTGTCCATAAAATTGCCCACAATGCCATCGCAAAGTCGAAACTCCTTAAAACTAAAATTTGTAAGAGCAGACCCGTCATAGTCTTCCAGCGGCCGTAATGAGCAATATTATATTATTTCAATGTCTGCCTAAAATAAAACATTTAAAAACATACCACTCTTGGAAACTTTCAGGGTTGTTATGAAAACCGATAGCTGTCGAAATCGGATTTGAAAATGCCTTATTTATATTTCAGAGTTATAAGTTTTAGTATCGTGTTTTTATTTTGAATTAGAATACTGGTTTTAATTACAGCTTCAAACTTATAATTTAAAAAGTCGCTTTTAAGCTCAATTCCGACAACTATCAGCTTCCATTACAGCCCTGTTTATACTTTTTTTTAATTTACGGTCTTAAAATGTTCAAACTATAATCCTAAATGTAAGTAAAATTTTCACACCCGTCACAAATTAATAATTTAGCTACTTTCGTCTTATTTGCAAGTACATATGTGCATATTTTATTATTTATTTTACTTTATTAAATGTTTTTTTCTTGGCTCGTGTACTTTATTCAACTTTGATTTAATAAAATTACGTTCTGCAAATAATTAAAAACAAACAAAAGTTATAACGTTGTCTTATGGTGTTTTCCATTCTAAAAAAAATGTTACAATAAGTATGTGTAACATTTTTATCAGTTTACACACACACTTAAAAAGTTGTCCATTTTTTTTGGTTTAATGGAACAGAAAATTGCTTGATTTTAATAAAAACTGCACTCCGTGTTAAAAACTCGTCTGCATAAAAAAGTATTTACATACATAGCACAGCTGTAAAAAGTGGTACTTTGTTACACTGAAATATAATTTGGGGTAAGATATGTTACACTCTTGCCAGTTATTTGTGCAACATGTTCAGAAAGGAACACGATAACTGTTTTCACTCTTGCGTGTATTTTTAGAATGGAACATAAACCCGCTCGAATGGTAGCATTAATGTAACATTTTTGCCAGAAAGGAAAACACCATTAATGTGAAAAGGCTTTTGCTATTTTTTTTTATTTTAGATCGTTTTTTCTAATTTAAATAGATCAGGGCGTTTTCTATCAAAATTAAGGAAAATTAATGTCTTTGTAGCTGTGTTTTTATAAATGTGACTTCAAAATCACTAGTAACGCCTTTGACAGAATATGTGAAGTAACTGTTACCTGCGATATTATTAATGCGCCATAAATTATTTATGTGATTAAGGTTAACATTTTTGTGCGTGAAAATAACAAACTGCCATCACAGTGTTGCAAAAGTTGATACGATCGTACTTTTTTTGATACTATTGGATGGTGGAAAATACCGTGTTACTCCTCTGGCTAATTTGATACCCTCTTTTGCTTTTTCTAATTATTATCTTAAATGGTTTAGTTTTGCCTTCTACTAACTATCTTTTTCTTTCCATGTGATTTTCTTTAATAATTAAGTACGTAAATATGCTCCCTTTTACGAGAGGCTGTAAATAATATTTTTTGCAATATCATTTTACAATCAAAGGTTTCGAATAGTACATGATAAACAGGTTTATAAAACGTGACTTTTAGATTGACTTTAAAAAAACATATTTTTTTCTCAAATATTTTTTAAAATTGTAAATACAAGTAACATATAAATGCAATCATTTAATTTTTGTTAAGAAATTAAATGGCACTAAAATTGTTTTAAAATATTTAATGGTAAATTACGTACAATATTAATACCCACGCAAAAGGTTAAGAGGTTTATTCATAAACAATTTTAAAATTAAAAATAAAAATGAAATACTGATTTTGTACAAAAATTTGGTTTAAAAAATCTATTTTAAAATAAAAAAAGTGCAAAAAGGTAGCATGTACAAAAAAATTGAGCTTTAAGAGTTTCCTCCACAACAAAAAATGTTTTACATTAGTCAATGGAGTTTTAACCATTACTTTCACAAATAACAAATAACAAAGTAATCATTGGTCGTCGTTTGTAGCATTTGTTAAAGCATAAAATATTAATCTATAGGTAGTAGAGGCCAGCCCAAGACGACACTAAATAAGGCATCATCTCGAATTTTCAATTCATTTCATATACCTTACGTGTGCACACACAAAAATAAGTACTGCGTTGTATTGCTCGCCATCTCTTTTGTTTACTTAACTTAACTTAAATGAAAAATATATTCATAGTTAAGCACAATTAAGCAAACAACCACGGAACATCGAGTCATCATGATCGCACACTTCCATTTCAATTCGTCTCGAAACTTTACTGTTGGCGGGATGTTCTTGGTGTAATAGTTATAAAAAACGGGGGTTGATTTTGAATGTTCATATGTATGTAATATAATGTAATTACGCATGAGTTTTATATTGATTTGCCTGCTTGTGTATATGTTTGCTTGTGTATGTACCCACTCAACATTGTGTGTATTATTATTTGTTAACATAACAACAACATAACTCTTAAGTCTTTGTTGTTGTTGCCACACCATAGGCACAGTAATTTTTTTTATCGACCACAGTCTCGACACCACTCTTTATTCTTAGCTACTCTACACTGCAGCACAAAAACTGTTTTAGCTACTCTACATTTCAGCACTTAAACCGTTTAACCGCACAATAACACAAGAATTAGAAAATTATGCGGTTCTTGAATTAGCTTGAATAGCACTTGGCGCAGGTCTCTAATAGATAGTTGCTTTGTCAAATGTTTAATATAGACATTTCTTTGGCATAGCGTATAAAAAGGTTTTAAACTTTTTAACTTGATGCGTGGTAACAAAAGGCGTGCAAAAAACATATTTCATAGAAATTCGTTAAGATAAATTTGGCAAGTCAATGAAGAAAAAATTTTTTCGAACGGCTAACGTCAATTTTCCCAAATTAGAGGTCAGATTTTTAAAATAAATTTTTACAATAGCACTGGATGATATTAGAAGACTTTAACCAAAATTTCAATTTTCCAAAAAATATAAACAGTTCAATTTCGGTTCACTGTTGAACAAACTAAAAACACTTAAAATGTCTATATGACTTTTTTTGTATTAATTTTTTGTGGATTAAAGTAAAACAGAGAAAAAAAAAATTTAGTACTATTGCCGTTAAAAAAGTACCCTCAAAACATTTTTTTGATACCCAAATGAAATTCTCATTTTTCATCACTGTGCCATCATAGTAAATTTTTTGAACAGTGATTATTTACAAATCACATTTACTTTTCACAACATTCTTTAATAATTATGGGATCGCTTATCTCTAGTCGAAGTAGCGTTGTGTTGAAACGCCACCTGGCGTATGTTTTAAAAAATCTCGCTTAACATCTGTCCGCAACGATAATTAGTAGTAAAAATGTTGGTGCCTTCAAAATAATAATTCCAATAGTTTTTTTTTCTACAAATGTCAAACTAATCAATCCCATTATAAAGTGATTTGGCTATAATTAAAGTTTATTTAAATTTTTACGCCCTAAAAACATTATTAAGCGCGTTACTTTTATTTTTAGCATAAATTATTTAAATGGCGAAACTAATTTTTAATAAGTAAAGAATAAATTGAAAAAACAGGTAATATTTTTACACTGTTTAAATTTTTTATAAAATGTGAAAGGGTTTAATAACGGCCAAAAAATAAATGACCCAATTTAAAATCTTTGTTATGAAAAATATACAAAAATCTGTCTGCTACGAATGTGGTCGAAAGCCTACTACATAATTTTTTAGAGAAATTTTTATATGCGTGTATTCACTGTCCAATTGTTAGTCAAATAATAAAAAAATATAAACTACATATGTAGTGCATTTTTTCTTTACAGCTTTATTTATTTGTTTATTTTTTTTTCTTACAAACCTTTTCAGCACAAGTAAAATGTATACAAAACGGAAATACAAGTTTTTTATAATTAATTAATAATGTATCATGTCGTTGTTAAAAAAAAGATAAACAAAACGAAAAATGTGAAAAATATATAACGAAAAAAAGTGATGTCCAACAACTTTAACGGAACAGATCATAAAAGTCAAATTTATAAATATTTAATTAGAAGAAATGTATATATTATTAACAAGTTAGGGTTTACAATTGTCATAAATTCAAAAAAAAAACGTTGTTATTCTTAGATTATATTAAACAAATATTAAAGAAACAAATATTTGAATAAAGAAATTGCATTGTCGCGGCAGAGCGCACGTATATCAGGTGGCCTTAGTTAATCAGCTGAGTAACGTTATTTCATTATTTAAATGTCAAATTTTGTTTATGTGTGTATTTTTTTTTTTCTTTTTTACAAACAACAACTGTAGTATTCTAAGAAAAGCTCAAAAAGAATAAAGAATCTGTGAGTTTTTCTTATCTGTCTTTGACATTCGTACGACGAATTAGTTGTGCATACGTGCGCCCTAGTCGCGGCTAGGTTGGATTACGGGTGACTGTAGGGCAAATTCTGTGAAAACGCTCTTGGCTTCTGTTTTTATATAAGACAAAGTAAAAACAATTATATATGTATTTATGTATAAATATTGTTATCAATAAAACGCTACAAGGGTTATACTTTTGTCAACCGTCATTTTCTTCTTTTCCTTTTTGATATGTAATTAATGGGTAGTCTCAAATATAGTGTCAACCTGTAACGATCAGTGCCTTAATTAAAACTTTAAATAAATATATTTTCCTTCTTAAATAAAAACGTTTCGGCCTCATTAATTGACAAATAATCTAGGTACGGTTTTAGTGTGTTCTTATAGTTCAGAAGTGGGATTACCAAAAATTTTTAAAAAATTAAAGTTAACGTTGAAGGAAATTTTAAAGTTGTAAAGTGAGACTCCGGTAAACATTTACCGTTATTCGGGTGCTGCGCTGACGGCTTGGTAACATGTGCAAGAAATACCAAGAAAGAAAGAGAAAAAGTAACGAGTAAACGAAACGAACGAACTAAACGAAATAAATACAAGCGTCATAACGGAAAAAGAACGAATTGGTTTAAAGTAATCAAAAACCTAACGAAAAACGAATTGATTTGCAATAATCAAAACAAAAACGAAAAACGAAGTGATTTATAATAATCATAAACTTAACGAAAAACGAATTGATTTATAATAATCAAAACAAAACGAAAAACGAAGTGATTTATAATAATCATAAACTTAACGAAAACGAATTGATTTATAATAATCAAAAACAAAACGAAAAACGCAGTGATTTATAATAATCATAAACAAAAACGAAAAACGAATTGGTTTAAAGTAAACAAAACGAAAAGAAAACGAATTAATCGAACGTAAGCAAATAAACGATATTCACACACGGCAAACAAGTGAAGTTAAAGTGTTAAACGAAAAGAAATCAAAAGTTAAATTACAAACGGAGCGCAAAATCAACAGTGTTACGGGTACTAAGTATAGTAATCAAAATAAACGAAACGATGACGAAATTTGTGAAAATCAATACACTAAAGTGCGATCAGTTAAAAGAATTGTTGCGTGTAAGCAATTTATCGACAGTTGGACAAAAGAGTGAACTCGTGTTACGGTTAACAGATTATTTACAAACAGACGAAGTAGAAATGGATGAAAATATAAACGAAAATGAACTGCTGAACGGTATGCAAAAACAATTAGACGAATTGCGGGCAACGATGCAGAGTGTAATGTCGTTAGTGCAACAAAATATTAATGTTAATGCAAACGCAAACGCAAGTGTAGCAACGCAGAGTCGTATAAATTCGCCGCAACGGCGTGATATGAACAGTGACGGATTTCGAAATGGCGAAGCCGCGATAGTAAACGATAATATACGGGCGGTAAGAAATATCGCGTCGGTTAAAGAAATTGGGGAAACAATACCGTTGTTTGACCCGTCTAAAGAAACAATTTCAGTCGAACAGTTTATTTCTCGTGCTAACAAATCGTTTGAAGCGTATCAGTGGAACGAAAAATGTTTTCTTCTTGCAGTTTATTCTAAATTGGCTGGCCCCGCAAAAATGTGGTTTGACGCCTCACCGGACATGTACGTAAGTTGGTCAGAATTCTCTTGTGCGTTAAATGCGGAATTTTCAAGTGTTAGTGACGAGGCAGAAGTTCATTTTAAAATGATTCAAGCCGGTAGAAAATCAAACGAGAAAATTATTGATTATTGTTTCCGTGTAACTGCGCTAGGTAAACGTTATAATTTAACGGAGAGTGCGATAATGAAATACATTCGCGAAGGACTTAATAATCGAGAGATACAGAAGGCAATTGTAGCCACGCGATTTGAAAACGTTAAAGAAATGCGCGAAGCGCTTGACGATTATGAGAAAAATTTTATGAAATATGTAAAAAGCGATGTAAAAGACAAATCGGTAAATAATAAAGAAAACCAACACAGTGACACGAAAGATATAAAAAAGCCAAACTTTGTGTGTTATAATTGTAATGAAAGTGGTCATATATCGTCGAAATGTCCGAAACCACAAAAACGTAAAAGATGCAACGATTGTCATAAAGTTCATCCACGAGGTGAACCAGAAAATTGTGGAAAAAAACTTGCTAGTGTACGTGAAACGAACAGCGATAAAGTAAATTTTATAAAAGACGTTACGATTAAAGACAGCCAGTTAAAAGCGTTAATAGATACCGGTAGTGATTGTCATATAATTAAAAATAGTGTCGCTAAAAAGTTCGCGTTTACGAGAAAACCGTGCTTTATGAACATAAAAGGTATTTGTGGCGGTCAAAAATTTTCAAAAGAAACGATGATGCTGCCAATTGTGATTGACGGCGTAAAACTCGATTTAGACTTTCATATTGTAAACGATGAAATGATGACGCATGAACTATTAATCGGTCAGAACGTTTTTGAGAATAATAGCGTCCGAGCCGAAATAACTAACGGTCAAATAAAGTTTGTAAATGTAAATACACGTGAAAACGAAAATAACATAGTCCCGGTACGCGATAATAATAATCTACCTGTAAACGACAACGAAATTAATGTATTAAACGCCGATAAAAAGTCAAACGAAACACAGCTGCCTGAACGTATCCAAAATATATTGGACAAATACGATGATTTATTCGTCACGAAAACGTCAGATATTGGTAAGACAAATTTAGTTACATTTAGTATAGAATTGAATTGGCAGGAACCTATTGCACAAGCACCATTCCGGGTGCCTGAACCGAAAAAGGCAATGGTCTCTCAAATGATACAAGAGTTGCTGGATAGTGACATTATCGAAGAATCTGACTCAGCATACGCTAGCCCAATCGTTATTGTAAAGAAAAAGGACGGAACAGATAGACTTTGCGTAGATTACCGACGAATAAACCAGCACATGCGAAAGGAGATGTACCCTACCCCAAATATAGAAGAGCACTTGCAACAGGCAAAACGGTACAGCTATTTCACAACGTTAGACTTAAATAATGGGTATTATCAGATTCCCGTCGAACCGACAAGTCGACAATATACTGCTTTTATCACGACTGACGGCTTGTACCAATTTAAGCGTATGCCTTTTGGCCTTAAAAACGCACCCATTGCGTTTCAGCGTCTGATGGCGAAGGTTAAATCCAAAACGAAAAACGACGATATGATTCATTATATGGATGATATCTTGATCGGTGGCAATAGTGTTGACGAAATGGCGGAAAAACTAGAGAGAGTTTTAGCAGTATTAAAAGAGTGTGGTCTTACGTTAAAACGGACTAAGTGTGAATTTATGAAAACCACGATCGAATATCTGGGTCATCAGCTGAATCCTAGTGGTATCAGCCCCGGAACGTTAAAAACGAACGCTATAACTAACTTTCCTAAGCCAATGAACATAACGGAAGTGCGCCGATTTCTGGGACTTAGCGGATACTTTAGAAAGTTCGTCCCAGGTTACGCAATCATAACTGAGCCCTTACGTAAGTTGCTTTGCAAAAATATTCCTTTTAATTGGACCGATAAACAAAACGACGCTTTCGAAAAAGTAAAGACAATTTTAACGTCATCCCCTGTCACGACCGCCTACCGTGTTGATGCAGAACATGAAGTTCACACTGACGCAAGTTCAATCGGACTTGCTGGTGTCTTGGTGCAAAAGGAGGACTCTGTTTTTAAAGTAGTTTGCTACTATAGTCGCTCGACAACGGAAACGGAACGGAAATTTCATAGTTACGAACTAGAAACGCTAGCGGTGGTAGAATCTTTAGAGCGTTTTAAGTATTACATATCAGGTAAAACAGTTAAGGTGGTTACCGATTGTAGTGCCGTTAAGTCAACCATGCAGAAACGGGAAATGATTCCCCGAATAGCGCGCTGGTGGTTAAGAATTCAAGAGTACAGTATCGATTTAGAATATCGATCCGGACAACGCATGTGTCATGTTGACGCTTTAAGCCGAGCCCCTTGTGAAGATGCACACGAGATGGATGAAGCATCATTACACATTCACAAAGCTGAAATCGACAACGCAGATCTGCTATTTAGTATGCAGCTTCAAGATCCCAAAATACGAGAAATAGTACAAAAGTTACACGCCAACGACAAAACCGTACGGAACGAATACATGTGTGAGAATGGACGTTTGTTTCGCAAAGGTGATAGAAACCTATGGGTTGTGCCCAACGCATTGCGATGGAGACTCACATATGACGCTCACGTGAACTATGGTCACTTAGGAGTGGACCGCACCATAGAAAAACTCCGAGAATTAGTTTGGTTCCCCCGAATGAGGAATTTCGTGAAGTCATTCATCGGTACGTGTATCGAATGCGCGTTTAACAAAAGGCCTGCTGGTAAAAAGGAAGGTGAATATCATTTCACGGATATGGAGCCTGTCCCTTTTAAAACGGTTCATATCGATCATTTAGGCCCTTTTCCGAAAAGCAGCAAAGGTAACGAGCACATACTGGTGATAATCGACTCGTTTACGAAGTATGCCATGTTGTATCCTGTCAAAACGACATCCTCGAAGTACACTGTCAACAGCGTCAACGACTTGTCATCAACGTTTGGGTTCCCACACTGTATCGTGAGTGACCGCGGGACCTCATTTACGTCCAAAGAGTTTGAGAAGTACTGCAACGATAATAATATCAAACACGTATTGAATGCTGTGCGAACTCCCCGGGCAAATGGACAAGTAGAACGATTAAACCGTACGATATTATCGATGTTACGCCCGGCTACGTCAAACGATCGTCACTGGGACAACGAACTACAGCGGATTCAATGGAGCATCAATTCAATAACGAATAAAACGACTGGCCGTACCCCACACGAGCTTTTATTCAACTTTAAGCCCCGCGATTTCCTGGGCAACAAACTTGTCGCGATACTCCAGTGCGAATCCCCACGAGATGAAATAAATTCAGACGATATTCGAAACAACGCCATACGCCGTATTAACGAGCAACGAGAAAAGTCGAAGCGACGATTCGATCAGTCGCATGCTAAGCCACACGTATATCAACCTGGAGACCTGGTGTTGGTAGAAAATGAAATTCAAAGCACCGGTACCTCACGCAAATTGGAGCCTCGTTATAAGGGCCCGTTTATCATCACTAAAGTGTTACCCAACGATCGTTATGTTTTAGAAGACCTTCCAGCATCATCCCGTACAACGCGCCATTATACGTCAGTCTTTGCGTCCGATACTCTGAAGCCGTGGTGTCAGCTGCCTGATGTCAACTTAACCGATTCTACCCTGGATATTGATGGCGATTCAGAAGACTAGCATCGAGGACGATGATTGCCAGGAACGGCCGACTGTTATCAATAAAACGCTACAAGGGTTATACTTTTGTCAACCGTCATTTTCTTCTTTTCCTTTTTGATATGTAATTAATGGGTAGTCTCAAATATAGTGTCAACCTGTAACGATCAGTGCCTTAATTAAAACTTTAAATAAATATATTTTCCTTCTTAAATAAAAACGTTTCGGCCTCATTAATTGACAAATAATCTAGGTACGGTTTTAGTGTGTTCTTATAATATATAAATCTGGCATTTACGTTACACAAATATCAAGCAAATGCTAAATCAGTTGCGCTCCTCACTACACCTGTGCTAATCCCTCTTGGTCACAACTAGGATTTTTGAAACTGCTTTATGTATTCGAGAAACAAAATTTTTAAGTGTTTAAAATAAAATAAAGAAGTTGGTAATATTTTATAAACAAGCCAGATATCGTGCGTTTACTTTAATGTCATAACGCATAACGTTTTATTAATTTATAAATAATTTTCTTTAAAATCGTGTATTAAAGAAAATTGAAAGCTAGTTTATGAAAAGCAGGTTTGTGTGTTTTTTTATTATGTATTTTAAATCGAGCTTATCAACAATAAAATATAAGAAAAATGCAGAAAAAAAATTTAAAATTTAAAAGTCATTTAAATTTAAAAAAAAAAAATAGTTTATGTTTCCTTGTGCCTGCGTTTTTTCTTGGATAATTCGAATACAATTAGCATTTTCGGCCCCTGTTTTTAAACTGACTGTTTATAGAAAGAAATTATTTATTTTTATTGAGTTTCGTTTTCATTTCATTTCATTTATTTCATTTGTTTAAGATTACAAGCTTAAAAGGTCGACTTTATCTAATAATAATAATATGGCTTTTTCATTCAAACTTTATAACTTATATTTAATGATTTCAAATACCGAGTTTTGTAGTTATGCCCTTCTTTAAATGTAAAAAACGGATTATACTAAAAATACTTTTAAAGAAAAAATATACCAAAACATGATTTTATATGTAAAATATGCAAAAACATGTCCTAACAAATCGATGACAAAATTTTACAAAAGTTCTCAGACGAATGCCCTAGTAATCAGCCAACATCTGACTTTTTGCTTTTTGGTTCCTGGATTTTGTTGTTCATAATAATTTTTTTATTTTAAAGAGAAAAAAACACACTCCCTAAAGTAACTCCTTTACTGTCTACATTTTAAGTTACACTTTTGCAGGTAAAAACCCACATTTGCCTTTTCTTTAAAAAAAAAATGTATTTCATATGAGATATTTATCCGTTTTTAATTTTTTTATATATCTATTATTTTTACGAATAAAATATGGCATTTTTTTATTATGTGCTGTGTTCATCCCAGTTTTTGAACATTTTTTAGTTGAATCAACAATTTTGACATGATGTTTTATATGTTTGAGTGAGTACTAACTATCATTGTCATGTTGTCATTTAAGTAAAACATCGTAAAGAAACTACGAATTGAAGCGACAGTGAGTTTTAAATATTTTATATTAGGCATGGTTTCCCAAATTTCCCACTATGTAAAAATTTAATATTGAAATTTTTATATTTTTTTATAACACATACAACGCTTTTTATAAAACTTTAATTTCCCATAAAAAATTTATTTAAAAACAATTTTAAATGAAATTAACAAAAAAAAACACATTTAAAATATATAAAGAAATAAGTCAAAAAAACTTAATACTTGTACTAAGTTGAATAAAAATTAACCCGTTTAATATAAAAAATTCCAAAAAATATTGTACAAATTCAACAAACAACAAAATATTGTCATATTACTCGTTATTTAAAAATTTTTTCACATTTTTCGGAAATACCCCCATCACGGATTTATAATTGCTTCTGTGAACTTTTTGGGCAAGATGGACCGCTTACACTAAAAATTGGTCATATTTTTGGATGCCTTTTCTGTGTTCTTTAATTACTTTTTTATAGGAGCCCAATACTTTTACATTTGGAGAGTTTCTGGACAGTTGGGTGGATTTGCCTCTCGTGGTACAAAATTGATATTATTATTTAAATACCATTTAAATGCATTTTTTCCTAGTGTCAAATTAGGCCAGAAATATGAAGGCACTCTGTGCTTTTTTTTTAAAAAGGTAAAGAACGTTTTTGACGCACTCCGTAATATATGTTTCTGTCTGTTTCGTGCCTGATGTTAGAAATTATTTGCTTTTTTTAACACAACTTCAACTTTCTTGCCACAAAGGAAACTTCATGGAGAATTTTGTTCGTTGTTTTGTCTGGTATTGTTGTTAAACATTACCTTGTCCATCAGCCACAGGAACATTCTAAACTTTATGCGACTTCAACCAAGCATTAGCTTTGGCTCTGCGCACAAAAGAAGCAATGCTCTTCGAAAGAGTGGTTCGACTTCCTTTGCCTTACAAATATCTGTTAGGAATTTTTTTTGTCCTAATCTAGGATTCTATCAATGCTCAAGTCTTTCTTATACTGTTTAATGGCTAAAAAGTAAAGACGTATCTAACAGAGAAGATAAGATACAATTTTTTGTTGTTGTTGAAGACCTTATAAGGCGTGACCTTTAAAATCTTTTGTGCATGGGCTACAAATAATTCTCTCCAGTGGAAGCCAATTACATTATCCTCTTTTTGGAGTCATTTTTAAACTTCTAAGAATATATATTCTGCGTGACACCAGTGGGGCACTCGTATAGCCCGTGCCCCAAGCATTCATCATCCATATTACAGAATTTTCACTCATTTGTGTCATCATACCTTGATGGTTGGTGACCCTAATGCCACAGTGTCTGTTAAACCATTTCACTGGCAATCTAAGATATAATTTCTTCTTAGCGAAAAAAAAAAACTAAAAAATAATCTAATACATAGTTGTTTAAGCTTTAGTTTAATGCTCAAAAGAAGAAGATTGGAGAACACTGTCTTAAACAAATACATATTTGTATGTATGTGCAAAGCAAACACCACCAACCCAAATCATCTATATCATGGTGAAATAATCGTACCAGGTGGTGTTACAAGCACAGCTGATTTACTTTTTTCATGCATAAATCGAGGCTGGGTAGTCAAAGTTGTTTACTTTTACATATCTGTTTTTGACAACAGAGCCAACGAAAACTACAACAAAAACGAAAATTATATTCACCAAATTTTGTTGTTGTAGAATCGACACCACCTGATACTCATAATTGCGCCATGATCTATATTGTAATCATAAAAAGGAAACACCAAAAAAGTAAGGAAACACATGAGTTACATTGAGCGGCATTAATTTAAACTTATTATTATTATAAGTTTATAGTTTTTAGTCATTGGCATGACAAAAATATACATTCATGTACATTCATATATACATATGTATGTATATCTTGATGCCTGTTTGTCTGTCTTGCTGTAACTTTATTATGTATCGTAGAACTTCTTACATCAACATAAAATAAATTCCTTTTGTTTATAGCTTTCATTCTACATAAAAAAAAAACTTTGATTTCTATTTCCTTTTTTGTCGACAAACTGTAAATGTATCACTATGGATGATAATAATAGCGGCGGTAATGCCATTGAAGTGTGTACAATTGGGGTTGGGTGCAAGGATTAGGGTTTATTTACTAAATGTCTGAAAAAATTTAGGTCACACTTGGATTCTGGTGCTGTTGTTGGGGAAAAAAAACATTTAATCTTTTACAAATTGTTACTTTTAGCTTTTCAGCAGATTATAAGTTTCTATTGTTCATTCTTATTTTTTTGTGACAATTCAATTACAAATTTCAAATTAAAGCTTAATGTGTGTTTTTTTATTATTTGCTACGCCCAAAATACACACATAACTAAAGTTCATTGTCCTCGAACTTTGTTAACATTAAATGAATTAAAATACTTTTTTATTGCAAATGAAAAAGTTAGAATAAAATAGTTTGAAAACAGATAATTTATTCAATTGGATTCTAGATATTACTACTAACCTAGAAAACAAGTTAATAAAACAATATTAAAAAAATATCCTTTATATATTAGAAAAAAAGAAAAATGTTAACATAAAATAACATTTAAGAAATACTAAGAAAACACCGTTCATAATTCCTGCAAAACTAATTATGAAGAAATGCTAAGCAAATAAAAATCATTATGTATTTCATATTTTTTAACGACCTAATTTCTAAATAGTATGTATACTTCTCTTCGAAAAACGTTGCATTAAACAAATCATTTAAGCGATTTAAAACGTTTTACTTTTCGCTAAAATTACAAACCCACAGTCCATGTATTCAAAATTTTAACAAGAATTTTTTAGTTTAATGATGTGAGTTTGCTAAACACGAAATTAACAACTTTTTTTATAAAAAAATATGTAAACAAACTACTTAATGTGCATAAACGCAACTTAAGTGCAAGTATGTACATACATATCAAGGTACACGTATATCAGGTAGCCTCAGATAAACAGCTGAGTAACGGTATTTCGTTATATTAATGTCAAATTTTGTTTATGTTTATGTATTTTCTTCCTTTATTACAAACAACAACTGTAGTATTGTAAGAAAAGCTCAAAAAGATGAAGAAAGATTTTGTGAGTTTTTGTTATTTGTCTTTGACGGTTTTAGTTGTTTTTGTAGAACCGCTCCTACCTGATAAGTGTACCCTGATACAAATTTATAGTCTACAGTGTTGCCATCACATCTATTTTTATAATGAAAAACAATTTTCAAGCAATTTAAAATTAGTCGCTTAAATATTTTAAAAAATGTTTGAAAGAATGCACAAACTATCTCAGAAACTTGCTGAAGGCACATAAAACAGAATCGCTTTAGGCACACTTAGAAGGTCTAGGTACGACTCTTCAGACAAATCACTACTACGGCGATCTACGGCAAAACTGTCAATTCATATTTTGAGAGGGTCCAGGGAAATGCTTTTAAAGTTAGCAAAAAGTGTATTATTTTATTTAATTTTAGCGCAACATTACGGCTTAAATAATTCCTGCCTGTAAGTTGCTTTGGTAAATAAGATTCTTAAGTCAGCAAAGGATTTTTTGAAGGTCATGTATTATAGGCCTATAAGTATGTTACAAACCATGACGAAAATGTTCGAAAAGATGCTTAAAAACAAGCTGACTTCGATATTAGATGATAACAACGGCATTCCCAAACACAAATTTGGCTTTAGAAAAGAAAAGTTTTTTGAGCTTTTCATAGAAGTCTTTCAAGGTTTTGATAGTATACCATGAAGATCTGTTAACCAAACTAAAGTAGAACTTGCCTGTAAATCTCTATAGGCTTTTGTAAAATTACATAACTGACCGGCAGGCAGTTTCCAAACAAAGAGGGAGACCATTTAAAATGTCCTAAACAACTAGCGGCTAGCGTACCTCAAAGTAGTATTCTAGGACCAATTCTGTACTTGATTTAGGCAGCAGACATGCCAACCAATAGTCAAACGCACACCCCAACATTTGCTGATGAAACTGCTTTTCCCAGTACTGATGAAGACCGTAAAAAAGTCTCGAACCAAATATCGCATCATATTATCCAAGTAGAGAAATGGGAGAAAAGTTATGGGGAATAAAAATAAATTAACAAATATTACCCACGTAACGTTTACTCTACCCAAAGACACGTGGTGTCCAATATTTCATAATAACCAGATGGTGCACGAACATTTTGACCTTACATGGAAGCCGCTAAATTAACGCCAATGAAACTAAAAGCTAATTGGCGGATACTCTGTGCTTTGTCTCGATTGTAAGCTTCTGCTCTACAATTATGGGGCAATGCCTTCGCCTCCAACCTAGCAAAAATTCGGAGTCATCAAAACGAAATCCTACTAATGATAACTGACGCTGCTTGGTATATTAAAAACAGCAACATCCACAAGGATATTTATGTTTTACTAATTAAATTCAAAATTTCAAAGTATGTGGACAAGATTTGTTTAATAATCTGGAAATACATATGTATATCGAAATCCGCTCGCTTGAAATATCATACAAAATGGCGGATACACTTGTTTGAAGAGGAGGAGCATTGTTGTCCTCGGATAAAGCCTTTGAATTTGTTGGATATATTAAACTGAAAACTTTGATCTTAGTCTGGCAATGGCTGACCTAATATTATATATTAAGTTTAAAGATATTTATTTTTTTTTAATTCACAGAAATGAAGATATAAGTGTTTAAAGTAAAGGTCAAAAAACAAAATATATTTTGGTTGTATTGAAATACATAATAAATTGTTTTTGATTTTGGAAAAAAAACTTCGCTAAATTAGCCACACAGCTGCCTTAGAAGTCTAGAATACATTAGATTGCGTTTATTTTAGGTGCATTCATTTAAAAAAACAACAGCAAAAACTCTTTTATATCACTAATTTACTTCAAGAACGTCATAACATAAAAAACAAATTTCGCGTAAGCAACTTTGCATTTTAAAGCTATTTTATTTCTTTCTACATGTTAAAAAAAATATATATTTAAGAGGAATTGCAGTGTTAAAACATGGATTTGAAAACAGTTTTTGCTCTTGATATGTTTCTAAATAAACTGCGGTATAATTTTTGTTTCAGATTTTCAAAAAGTTTGACACTGGGTATAACACTAATTTTACTAGGCAAATAATTCGAGTTCGGTAGTACTTAGATAAAAATTTAGAAACTTTGAGTTATGACATTGTTGCAATATGTAAGTATAATCATGCGGTTGGTTGGTTTGCAATTGTTGTTTGGTTTACTTTATTTACTTTTCTGGTTAATATTCGTGTTGAATTTGTTCCTGAATCTATGAAAAAACAAAAAAACTAGTTTTGCAAAAAAAAAATATTTTCCTTTTTGGCGACAAAAACTGGTGAAATTGTGTCATAAAACTTGCTAGTAATACATATGTATGTAGATGAGTATGTATTCTACATACAAAAAAACAAGCCCAGCATTGCCAATTAAAACCACAACAGTTTAAAAAAAAACAACAACTATTTTACAGGTTGTCCGCTGGCAAGGTATACTACTTTGTTTTGCTGCCATTTTGTTAAATAAAGTCTTGACAGTTCATATTTGGCAGTCGTGAAGTAGAGACGTGGCAAATTTATAATGAAAAAATATTCGGTAAACCAACGTGTTTTTATCGTTAAAACATGACAATCCATGACAACCGCGATTTTCATTAAAAATCATAATCAGTGACGAGGCATATTTTCATTTGAATGGATATGTGAATAAACAGAATAGTCGGTTCTGGGCAATTGAAGCTCCTCAAATTATTCATCAGTCACCTTTGCATCCACTAAGTGACAGTATGGTGTGCAATTTGGTTAGGAGAAATCATTTGACCTTACTTAAACGGCATAAAGGTAACTGTCAATGGGGAACGATATTGTTATATGATTGAAAACGTTTTAATGCCACAACTGCATGCTTTGGGCTTGGTTAACATGTGGTATCAACAAGACGGTGCCACATCGCATACAGCCAGGATTACAATTATATAACAGCAAGACCTCTTTCCACAACAAGTTATTTCAAGAAATGGTGATGTTAATTGGCCCCCACCGTCGCCTGATTTGACTGCTCCGAACTTCTTTTTGTAGGGATATTTAAAAAGCAAGGTGTATGAAAACAGACCAGAAACGCTGGAGCAACTCAAACAAAATATTTATGATAAAATTAATGAAATACCGAGTGAAAGAAATGTTTGAGAATGTAATAAAAAATGTGCTCAAAAGGGCTCGAATTTGTGAAGCTAACAGAGGCGGACATTTATTTGATATTGTATTTCATAGATAATTGCCGACATTAAATAAAACATTTATCAATATAAGATTCATTTCCTTTCATTAAATTAAAAATTATAAACAAACCAAATAGTATACCATGCCGGCGGACACACTGTATTAAGATAATACATTGTACACTAAATGCTACCAATAATACATATAAACATAGCATTGGCCTATTTTTACTTAAGCGCCTTATTTTTCTTTCAATTGTACTTTTTTTTAAGTTTTTGGTAAAACAAATCGTTAATAAATATTGGTACCATTTATATTTCTGTAAGTACAAAAAAAAAAGTTTACAGAAAATATATAATCACAGATTCGGTTTGAGAAAAAATTTTTTATTTAAAAATCATGTGTACCAGGTGGTGTTACGAGCACAGCTGATCTACTTTTTTCATGCATAAATCGAGGCTGGGTTGTCAAAGTTGTTTTGTTTTATTCACCAAATTTTATTGTTGTAGAAACACCATCACCTAATACACACAATTGCACCATTGTAGCGAGTTTCGAAAATGCACTCCGCTTGGCTAGTGTCGGAAAAATAATTTTTTAGTATTATTCTTAACCCTGGATGGTTACTGTTCGTCGAATTGACGAAGCCTATTTAATTTTTATGATATAACTTTTTTAATTGTACTCAAATTACGCTCTTTTTGTTAACAACGTTAGCTAATGTCAAAAGCTTGCAGTGTGCGGTTGTACGCTGGATACTCATTTTTTTAAAGGTAAAATTCAGAGGCGTGTACTCGTCGTAACGACGAAGAGTACATTAAGTGTAACTTTTTGCCTTTATAACTTTATATATTTTTTGTTGTGCTATTTAATTATTTTGCACTAGTTTTATTAGTATTATTACAAAATGTTTTTTTTTAACAATTTGCTTTTATTTACATTAAAGATTTTTAAATTTAAGTTCTTAGAATAAAAAATGAGCTCTAAAAAAGTACTAACAGGCGCTGAAATCCAAAGATTTTTAGAAAATTGTGACAACGATGATTTCAATGTATTTTATCTTTTATCAAGCTGCGATGAAGAAAGAACCATAAATCCGAAAACAAGAAAACCTTACATGGTAGAATTTTTCAATCAGAAGAAATATGGTGTCGACACTTTGGATCACATCTGCAGCATTGTCTCGTGTTCTCGAAAAACCAACAGGTGGCCCGTGTGTATATTTTTTTGAATTTTAAATATTACTTTTGTAAACAGATACGTCATATATACACATAATATGTTCCTTAAATGGCATAAACCGCCCACAGTACCTGAAAGATCCTTATGAAGCTCTTGTAGCTCCCCATTTGAAAGGCAGACTCGAGACGCCTACTTTACAAGCCTCAATAAGGGAAAAAAATTAAAATATAATACTTAATCCCCAAGAAGGTATCAAAAATGTTAATGAAGTGCCTAAAAAACGTAAAACTTGACATACCTGTCCATATAATAGACGCAGAATGACAAAAACTGCATGCAATATATCTAAGAAAAGCATCTGTGGTGAACACAAAGTTGAACTTTGTGTTTTATGTGTAAAACATGGGTAATAAATAAGACTATTTTTTTTTATTATTTGACTGATTATGTATTTTAAGACTGTGTATGAATTAAATAATTTTTATTTTAATTTGTTATGGATTTTTGTTATAAAAAATTAACTAATTTGAAAAACCACAAAAAAAAGTGTTCAAGTTCGCATCGAATTTAAAAAGAGAAAAAGAACTATAATTTTAAAATTTATATTTTATTCTTAACTTTTAATAAAATTTCTAACTGAAAAATAGTTTTTCTTATTTTTTACTTTAAAAATCATTCCGCCAAAATTAATTTATTTTTTAATAGTTCAATTCGACGAAGAGTAACCTTAATGTACTAAAATGAAGAGTAACCATCCAGGGTTAAAAAAAAACTATTATTTTAAAAATGAACTACAAAGCCTGTTTACAAAAAACGCTTCAAAAAGAAGTTGCAGATCTGTTTTTTCTTAAATCAAAAATTATTTCTTCAATAAAAGTAAATAATATTTAAGTTTGGGAATCTTTTATTAAAAAATTGTATATTCAGTCCAAACTCGACACATAAATGACAAGCGTTTGCTAAATTCATTAGTTTTTCACCAAAATATGAAGCGATTCATTCACCTAGTACTGGTGTTTCTCTAGTTTTTTCCTCACTTCTTTTAGCTAGAAATTTCAGATCAACCTTAAATAAAATGAATTTAAAAATTATGGATTATCAATTAGAATTATTGCACATATGTAATCCAAAAATATGTGAAAAAGCTTTTGGTTAAACAATTTCGCAGGACGAGATTTGACCATCCAGCAAAATAAAGAAAATTTTAAAACCATTTTTTCTTTAAAAGATTTTTGCAAATAAAAATATTAACTTTTTATTGCATATCTTCGTTGTTGTATTGGTTGATAATTCTAGCAATTCGCGAATATGTACTTCAAAATGAACTGATAAGTACAACAATAGCAACAAAAACAGTAGTAGTGTAGGGTGCGGTTGTACTTCATTAGACAAAGAACATAAAATTTTTTTTATTGGTTAAAATGGCCAAGGTAAGGCAAAACACAATTATAAAAAAAATTTTAAATTTTTACATGCAAGCCAATAAAAAATATTTTTATATGTAAAAACAAGTAAAATCATGATTTTTATTATGAGTAAATACTTAAGTATTTATGTAGGTTTATACAAATGTACAGCTTAGCAAGCCTTTTTCGAAACCCAATTATAATGAGTCATGTCTGATATATAACAAATGAAAAAAGTTTATAATTGAAAAGATAGATTTATTTAAGTAAAAACAAATACTATTTTAAATAAAGTTTTCTTGGTTGAATTTAGGGCCTTATTTAGCAAAAGGCAAAGCAACAAAAACAATGGTTTGGAATAGGGACCGAAAAGAATAAATGACTTTGGAATTATCAAAAAAACAGGCACAAGAAAACATCGTAGGGTCAAGTTAATGATCGTATTAAACTTAATTTTTTGGGAATTTTGTTTTTTGGCGAAAAAAATTTACAGATGTTTGTAGTCAGAAAGTTTAAAAAAATTAACAAAAAAGAAATTGATCTTAAAATTGCTTTGATTTTTGATATGCTTGAATACAACTTCGGAACAGCAATATGTTTGTGTTTATATGAAAATAAAAAGTTTTAAACAAACCCTGAACCACATAGAGGTCAAATTCAAATCATTAACTTAACCAACCCTGATAAGTTAATTAAAAACATAAACATGCGAACCTGTGTGAAGATAAATACGTATTTAACTAGCAGAGACAAAAACCAAAATTTTTAGCAAAGCCAATTTTGGAGTTAACATAGCCATGTTAATAAAATAGGTCAGACCAGGAAATAAATCCCAGTTTCCAGACCTTACCATATGGAAAACGTGTTCGAGATAATCCTTATTAAAACAAGAATAGTCTGATAGCTAATATATTCTTAGACAGCATATAAAATAAGTTTAAAAATAGATATTTTTTATGAAAACTCTTCGTAAGATGAACAACTAAAATGGTCAAATATGGAATGGAAAATATAGACCAAGGGGTGTCCTAATAAATTATGTAACTCATATGTATAAATTGTGTTTTGGAGTTTTTTTAAAAAATTTTTAAAAATTTCACTTTGGGAAAAATGATGATATCTTTTAAGGATTTTGTGCATATTTGGCCAAGTCTTTCTTTGTCACTTATATAGACCATATGCATAATGAAGACTAAGGGGTGCTCTATTAGGCTATATAACTCATTAGCCTGAATTGTATTTGGGAGTTTTTTTTTAAAATTTTTAAAAATTTCACTTTTGAAAAAATTATGATATCCTTGAAGGATTTTGTGCATATTTGGCCAAGTCTTTCTTTGTCACTCATATGGACCATATGCACAATGAAGACTAAGGAGTGCTCTATTAGGCTATATAACTCATATGCCTGAATTGTATTTGGGAGTTTTTTTAAAAATTTTTAAAAATTTCACTTCTGAAAAAATGATGATATCCTTGAAGGATTTTGTGCATATTTGGCCAAGTCTTTCTTTGTCACTCATATGGACCATATGCACAATTAAGACTAAGGAGTGCTCTATTAGGCTATATGTGCGTCATGTGCGTCATGTGCGTCATGTGCGTCATGTGCGTCATGTGCGTCATGTGCGTCATGTGCGTCATGTGCGTCATGTGCGTCATGTGCGTCATGTGCGTCATGTGCGTCATGTGCGTCATGTGCGTCATGTGCGTCATGTGCGTCATGTGCGTCATGTGCGTCATGTGCGTCATGTGCGTCATGTGCGTCATGTGCGTCATGTGCGTCATGTGCGTCATGTGCGTCATGTGCGTCATGTGCGTCATGTGCGTCATGTGCGTCATGTGCGTCATGTGCGTCATGTGCGTCATGTGCGTCATGTGCGTCATGTGCGTCATGTGCGTCATGTGCGTCATGTGCGTCATGTGCGTCATGTGCGTCATGTGCGTCATGTGCGTCATGTGCGTCATGTGCGTCATGTGCGTCATGTGCGTCATGTGCGTCATGTGCGTCATGTGCGTCATGTGCGTCATGTGCGTCATGTGCGTCATGTGCGTCATGTGCGTCATGTGCGTCATGTGCGTCATGTGCGTCATGTGCGTCATGTGCGTCATGTGCGTCATGTGCGTCATGTGCGTCATGTGCGTCATGTGCGTCATGTGCGTCATGTGCGTCATGTGCGTCATGTGCGTCATGTGCGTCATGTGCGTCATGTGCGTCATGTGCGTCATGTGCGTCATGTGCGTCATGTGCGTCATGTGCGTCATGTGCGTCATGTGCGTCATGTGCGTCATGTGCGTCATGTGCGTCATGTGCGTCATGTGCGTCATGTGCGTCATGTGCGTCATGTGCGTCATGTGCGTCATGTGCGTCATGTGCGTCATGTGCGTCATGTGCGTCATGTGCGTCATGTGCGTCATGTGTGCAGTGTGCAGTGTGCAGTGTGCAGTGTGCAGTGTGCAGTGTGCAGTGTGCAGTGTGCAGTGTGCAGTGTGCAGTGTGCAGTGTGCAGTGTGCAGTGTGCAGTGTGCAGTGTGCAGTGTGCAGTGTGCAGTGTGCAGTGTGCAGTGTGCAGTGTGCAGTGTGCAGTGTGCAGTGTGCAGTGTGCAGTGTGCAGTGTGCAGTGTGCAGTGTGCAGTGTGCAGTGTGCAGTGTGCAGTGTGCAGTGTGCAGTGTGCAGTGTGCAGTGTGCAGTGTGCAGTGTGCAGTGTGCAGTGTGCAGTGTGCAGTGTGCAGTGTGCAGTGTGCAGTGTGCAGTGTGCAGTGTGCAGTGTGCAGTGTGCAGTGTGCAGTGTGCAGTGTGCAGTGTGCAGTGTGCAGTGTGCAGTGTGCAGTGTGCAGTGTGCAGTGTGCAGTGTGCAGTGTGCAGTGTGCAGTGTGCAGTGTGCAGTGTGCAGTGTGCAGTGTGCAGTGTGCAGTGTGCAGTGTGCAGTGTGCAGTGTGCAGTGTGCAGTGTGCAGTGTGCAGTGTGCAGTGTGCAGTGTGCAGTGTGCAGTGTGCAGTGTGCAGTGTGCAGTGTGCAGTGTGCAGTGTGCAGTGTGCAGTGTGCAGTGTGCAGTGTGCAGTGTGCAGTGTGCAGTGTGCAGTGTGCAGTGTGCAGTGTGCAGTGTGCAGTGTGCAGTGTGCAGTGTGCAGTGTGCAGTGTGCAGTGTGCAGTGTGCAGTGTGCAGTGTGCAGTGTGCAGTGTGCAGTGTGCAGTGTGCAGTGTGCAGTGTGCAGTGTGCAGTGTGCAGTGTGCAGTGTGCAGTGTGCAGTGTGCAGTGTGCAGTGTGCAGTGTGCAGTGTGCAGTGTGCAGTGTGCAGTGTGCAGTGTGCAGTGTGCAGTGTGCAGTGTGCAGTGTGCAGTGTGCAGTGTGCAGTGTGCAGTGTGCAGTGTGCAGTGTGCAGTGTGCAGTGTGCAGTGTGCAGTGTGCAGTGTGCAGTGTGCAGTGTGCAGTGTGCAGTGTGCAGTGTGCAGTGTGCAGTGTGCAGTGTGCAGTGTGCAGTGTGCAGTGTGCAGTGTGCAGTGTGCAGTGTGCAGTGTGCAGTGTGCAGTGTGCAGTGTGCAGTGTGCAGTGTGCAGTGTGCAGTGTGCAGTGTGCAGTGTGCAGTGTGCAGTGTGCAGTGTGCAGTGTGCAGTGTGCAGTGTGCAGTGTGCAGTGTGCAGTGTGCAGTGTGCAGTGTGCAGTGTGCAGTGTGCAGTGTGCAGTGTGCAGTGTGCAGTGTGCAGTGTGCAGTGTGCAGTGTGCAGTGTGCAGTGTGCAGTGTGCAGTGTGCAGTGTGCAGTGTGCAGTGTGCAGTGTGCAGTGTGCAGTGTGCAGTGTGCAGTGTGCAGTGTGCAGTGTGCAGTGTGCAGTGTGCAGTGTGCAGTGTGCAGTGTGCAGTGTGCAGTGTGCAGTGTGCAGTGTGCAGTGTGCAGTGTGCAGTGTGCAGTGTGCAGTGTGCAGTGTGCAGTGTGCAGTGTGCAGTGTGCAGTGTGCAGTGTGCAGTGTGCAGTGTGCAGTGTGCAGTGTGCAGTGTGCAGTGTGCAGTGTGCAGTGTGCAGTGTGCAGTGTGCAGTGTGCAGTGTGCAGTGTGCAGTGTGCAGTGTGCAGTGTGCAGTGTGCAGTGTGCAGTGTGCAGTGTAGTATAGTATAGTATAGTATAGTATAGTATAGTATAGTATAGTATAGTATAGTATAGTATAGTATAGTATAGTATAGTATAGTATAGTATAGTATAGTATAGTATAGTATAGTATAGTATAGTATAGTATAGTATAGTATAGTATAGTATAGTATAGTATAGTATAGTATAGTATAGTATAGTATAGTATAGTATAGTATAGTATAGTATAGTATAGTATAGTATAGTATAGTATAGTATAGTATAGTATAGTATAGTATAGTATAGTATAGTATAGTATAGTATAGTATAGTATAGTATAGTATAGTATAGTATAGTATAGTATAGTATAGTATAGTATAGTATAGTATAGTATAGTATAGTATAGTATAGTATAGTATAGTATAGTATAGTATAGTATAGTATAGTATAGTATAGTATAGTATAGTATAGTATAGTATAGTATAGTATAGTATAGTATAGTATAGTATAGTATAGTATAGTATAGTATAGTATAGTATAGTATAGTATAGTATAGTATAGTATAGTATAGTATAGTATAGTATAGTATAGTATAGTATAGTATAGTATAGTATAGTATAGTATAGTATAGTATAGTATAGTATAGTATAGTATAGTATAGTATAGTATAGTATAGTATAGTATAGTATAGTATAGTATAGTATAGTATAGTATAGTATAGTATAGTATAGTATAGTATAGTATAGTATAGTATAGTATAGTATAGTATAGTATAGTATAGTATAGTATAGTATAGTATAGTATAGTATAGTATAGTATAGTATAGTATAGTATAGTATAGTATAGTATAGTATAGTATAGTATAGTATAGTATAGTATAGTATAGTATAGTATAGTATAGTATAGTATAGTATAGTATAGTATAGTATAGTATAGTATAGTATAGTATAGTATAGTATAGTATAGTATAGTATAGTATAGTATAGTATAGTATAGTATAGTATAGTATAGTATAGTATAGTATAGTATAGTATAGTATAGTATAGTATAGTATAGTATAGTATAGTATAGTATAGTATAGTATAGTATAGTATAGTATAGTATAGTATAGTATAGTATAGTATAGTATAGTATAGTATAGTATAGTATAGTATAGTATAGTATAGTATAGTATAGTATAGTATAGTATAGTATAGTATAGTATAGTATAGTATAGTATAGTATAGTATAGTATAGTATAGTATAGTATAGTATAGTATAGTATAGTATAGTATAGTATAGTATAGTATAGTATAGTATAGTATAGTATAGTATAGTATAGTATAGTATAGTATAGTATAGTATAGTATAGTATAGTATAGTATAGTATAGTATAGTATAGTATAGTATAGTATAGTATAGTATAGTATAGTATAGTATAGTATAGTATAGTATAGTATAGTATAGTATAGTATAGTATAGTATAGTATAGTATAGTATAGTATAGTATAGTATAGTATAGTATAGTATAGTATAGTATAGTATAGTATAGTATAGTATAGTATAGTATAGTATAGTATAGTATAGTATAGTATAGTATAGTATAGTATAGTATAGTATAGTATAGTATAGTATAGTATAGTATAGTATAGTATAGTATAGTATAGTATAGTATAGTATAGTATAGTATAGTATAGTATAGTATAGTATAGTATAGTATAGTATAGTATAGTATAGTATAGTATAGTATAGTATAGTATAGTATAGTATAGTATAGTATAGTATAGTATAGTATAGTATAGTATAGTATAGTATAGTATAGTATAGTATAGTATAGTATAGTATAGTATAGTATAGTATAGTATAGTATAGTATAGTATAGTATAGTATAGTATAGTATAGTATAGTATAGTATAGTATAGTATAGTATAGTATAGTATAGTATAGTATAGTATAGTATAGTATAGTATAGTATAGTATAGTATAGTATAGTATAGTATAGTATAGTATAGTATAGTATAGTATAGTATAGTATAGTATAGTATAGTATAGTATAGTATAGTATAGTATAGTATAGTATAGTATAGTATAGTATAGTATAGTATAGTATAGTATAGTATAGTATAGTATAGTATAGTATAGTATAGTATAGTATAGTATAGTATAGTATAGTATAGTATAGTATAGTATAGTATAGTATAGTATAGTATAGTATAGTATAGTATAGTATAGTATAGTATAGTATAGTATAGTATAGTATAGTATAGTATAGTATAGTATAGTATAGTATAGTATAGTATAGTATAGTATAGTATAGTATAGTATAGTATAGTATAGTATAGTATAGTATAGTATAGTATAGTATAGTATAGTATAGTATAGTATAGTATAGTATAGTATAGTATAGTATAGTATAGTATAGTATAGTATAGTATAGTATAGTATAGTATAGTATAGTATAGTATAGTATAGTATAGTATAGTATAGTATAGTATAGTATAGTATAGTATAGTATAGTATAGTATAGTATAGTATAGTATAGTATAGTATAGTATAGTATAGTATAGTATAGTATAGTATAGTATAGTATAGTATAGTATAGTATAGTATAGTATAGTATAGTATAGTATAGTATAGTATAGTATAGTATAGTATAGTATAGTATAGTATAGTATAGTATAGTATAGTATAGTATAGTATAGTATAGTATAGTATAGTATAGTATAGTATAGTATAGTATAGTATAGTATAGTATAGTATAGTATAGTATAGTATAGTATAGTATAGTATAGTATAGTATAGTATAGTATAGTATAGTATAGTATAGTATAGTATAGTATAGTATAGTATAGTATAGTATAGTATAGTATAGTATAGTATAGTATAGTATAGTATAGTATAGTATAGTATAGTATAGTATAGTATAGTATAGTATAGTATAGTATAGTATAGTATAGTATAGTATAGTATAGTATAGTATAGTATAGTATAGTATAGTATAGTGCTCCATTAGTGACCCTTTGGACCACCATACCTTGGCCATTTTTGACCACTCATCTTCTCGAGAATTTTTCACGTAAAATGACTTTCTTCAAAGGTATTTTACTTAACTCCCAAGATTATTCCAGACATCCCATTAAACGTGCTCCATTAGTGACCCTTTGGACCACCATACCTATATAGTGGTATATTTGTACCATTTCATTTTTGGCCATTTTTGACCACTCATCATGTGCGTCATGTGCGTCATGTGCGTCATGTGCGTCATGTGCGTCATGTGCGTCATGTGCGTCATGTGCGTCATGTGCGTCATGTGCGTCATGTGCGTCATGTGCGTCATGTGCGTCATGTGCGTCATGTGCGTCATGTGCGTCATGTGCGTCATGTGCGTCATGTGCGTCATGTGCGTCATGTGCGTCATGTGCGTCATGTGCGTCATGTGCGTCATGTGCGTCATGTGCGTCATGTGCGTCATGTGCGTCATGTGCGTCATGTGCGTCATGTGCGTCATGTGCGTCATGTGCGTCATGTGCGTCATGTGCGTCATGTGCGTCATGTGCGTCATGTGCGTCATGTGCGTCATGTGCGTCATGTGCGTCATGTGCGTCATGTGCGTCATGTGCGTCATGTGCGTCATGTGCGTCATGTGCGTCATGTGCGTCATGTGCGTCATGTGCGTCATGTGCGTCATGTGCGTCATGTGCGTCATGTGCGTCATGTGCGTCATGTGCGTCATGTGCGTCATGTGCGTCATGTGCGTCATGTGCGTCATGTGCGTCATGTGCGTCATGTGCGTCATGTGCGTCATGTGCGTCATGTGCGTCATGTGCGTCATGTGCGTCATGTGCGTCATGTGCGTCATGTGCGTCATGTGCGTCATGTGCGTCATGTGCGTCATGTGCGTCATGTGCGTCATGTGCGTCATGTGCGTCATGTGCGTCATGTGCGTCATGTGCGTCATGTGCGTCATGTGCGTCATGTGCGTCATGTGCGTCATGTGCGTCATGTGCGTCATGTGCGTCATGTGCGTCATGTGCGTCATGTGCGTCATGTGCGTCATGTGCGTCATGTGCGTCATGTGCGTCATGTGCGTCATGTGCGTCATGTGCGTCATGTGCGTCATGTGCGTCATGTGCGTCATGTGCGTCATGTGCGTCATGTGCGTCATGTGCGTCATGTGCGTCATGTGCGTCATGTGCGTCATGTGCGTCATGTGCGTCATGTGCGTCATGTGCGTCATGTGCGTCATGTGCGTCATGTGCGTCATGTGCGTCATGTGCGTCATGTGCGTCATGTGCGTCATGTGCGTCATGTGCGTCATGTGCGTCATGTGCGTCATGTGCGTCATGTGCGTCATGTGCGTCATGTGCGTCATGTGCGTCATGTGCGTCATGTGCGTCATGTGCGTCATGTGCGTCATGTGCGTCATGTGCGTCATGTGCGTCATGTGCGTCATGTGCGTCATGTGCGTCATGTGCGTCATGTGCAGTGTGCAGTGTGCAGTGTGCAGTGTGCAGTGTGCAGTGTGCAGTGTGCAGTGTGCAGTGTGCAGTGTGCAGTGTGCAGTGTGCAGTGTGCAGTGTGCAGTGTGCAGTGTGCAGTGTGCAGTGTGCAGTGTGCAGTGTGCAGTGTGCAGTGTGCAGTGTGCAGTGTGCAGTGTGCAGTGTGCAGTGTGCAGTGTGCAGTGTGCAGTGTGCAGTGTGCAGTGTGCAGTGTGCAGTGTGCAGTGTGCAGTGTGCAGTGTGCAGTGTGCAGTGTGCAGTGTGCAGTGTGCAGTGTGCAGTGTGCAGTGTGCAGTGTGCAGTGTGCAGTGTGCAGTGTGCAGTGTGCAGTGTGCAGTGTGCAGTGTGCAGTGTGCAGTGTGCAGTGTAGTATAGTATAGTATAGTATAGTATAGTATAGTATAGTATAGTATAGTATAGTATAGTATAGTATAGTATAGTATAGTATAGTATAGTATAGTATAGTATAGTATAGTATAGTATAGTATAGTATAGTATAGTATAGTATAGTATAGTATAGTATAGTATAGTATAGTATAGTATAGTATAGTATAGTATAGTATAGTATAGTATAGTATAGTATAGTATAGTATAGTATAGTATAGTATAGTATAGTATAGTATAGTATAGTATAGTATAGTATAGTATAGTATAGTATAGTATAGTATAGTATAGTATAGTATAGTATAGTATAGTATAGTATAGTATAGTATAGTATAGTATAGTATAGTATAGTATAGTATAGTATAGTATAGTATAGTATAGTATAGTATAGTATAGTATAGTATAGTATAGTATAGTATAGTATAGTATAGTATAGTATAGTATAGTATAGTATAGTATAGTATAGTATAGTATAGTATAGTATAGTATAGTATAGTATAGTATAGTATAGTATAGTATAGTATAGTATAGTATAGTATAGTATAGTATAGTATAGTATAGTATAGTATAGTATAGTATAGTATAGTATAGTATAGTATAGTATAGTATAGTATAGTATAGTATAGTATAGTATAGTATAGTATAGTATAGTATAGTATAGTATAGTATAGTATAGTATAGTATAGTATAGTATAGTATAGTATAGTATAGTATAGTATAGTATAGTATAGTATAGTATAGTATAGTATAGTATAGTATAGTATAGTATAGTATAGTATAGTATAGTATAGTATAGTATAGTATAGTATAGTATAGTATAGTATAGTATAGTATAGTATAGTATAGTATAGTATAGTATAGTATAGTATAGTATAGTATAGTATAGTATAGTATAGTATAGTATAGTATAGTATAGTATAGTATAGTATAGTATAGTATAGTATAGTATAGTATAGTATAGTATAGTATAGTATAGTATAGTATAGTATAGTATAGTATAGTATAGTATAGTATAGTATAGTATAGTATAGTATAGTATAGTATAGTATAGTATAGTATAGTATAGTATAGTATAGTATAGTATAGTATAGTATAGTATAGTATAGTATAGTATAGTATAGTATAGTATAGTATAGTATAGTATAGTATAGTATAGTATAGTATAGTATAGTATAGTATAGTATAGTATAGTATAGTATAGTATAGTATAGTATAGTATAGTATAGTATAGTATAGTATAGTATAGTATAGTATAGTATAGTATAGTATAGTATAGTATAGTATAGTATAGTATAGTATAGTATAGTATAGTATAGTATAGTATAGTATAGTATAGTATAGTATAGTATAGTATAGTATAGTATAGTATAGTATAGTATAGTATAGTATAGTATAGTATAGTATAGTATAGTATAGTATAGTATAGTATAGTATAGTATAGTATAGTATAGTATAGTATAGTATAGTATAGTATAGTATAGTATAGTATAGTATAGTATAGTATAGTATAGTATAGTATAGTATAGTATAGTATAGTATAGTATAGTATAGTATAGTATAGTATAGTATAGTATAGTATAGTATAGTATAGTATAGTATAGTATAGTATAGTATAGTATAGTATAGTATAGTATAGTATAGTATAGTATAGTATAGTATAGTATAGTATAGTATAGTATAGTATAGTATAGTATAGTATAGTATAGTATAGTATAGTATAGTATAGTATAGTATAGTATAGTATAGTATAGTATAGTATAGTATAGTATAGTATAGTATAGTATAGTATAGTATAGTATAGTATAGTATAGTATAGTATAGTATAGTATAGTATAGTATAGTATAGTATAGTATAGTATAGTATAGTATAGTATAGTATAGTATAGTATAGTATAGTATAGTATAGTATAGTATAGTATAGTATAGTATAGTATAGTATAGTATAGTATAGTATAGTATAGTATAGTATAGTATAGTATAGTATAGTATAGTATAGTATAGTATAGTATAGTATAGTATAGTATAGTATAGTATAGTATAGTATAGTATAGTATAGTATAGTATAGTATAGTATAGTATAGTATAGTATAGTATAGTATAGTATAGTATAGTATAGTATAGTATAGTATAGTATAGTATAGTATAGTATAGTATAGTATAGTATAGTATAGTATAGTATAGTATAGTATAGTATAGTATAGTATAGTATAGTATAGTATAGTATAGTATAGTATAGTATAGTATAGTATAGTATAGTATAGTATAGTATAGTATAGTATAGTATAGTATAGTATAGTATAGTATAGTATAGTATAGTATAGTATAGTATAGTATAGTATAGTATAGTATAGTATAGTATAGTATAGTATAGTATAGTATAGTATAGTATAGTATAGTATAGTATAGTATAGTATAGTATAGTATAGTATAGTATAGTATAGTATAGTATAGTATAGTATAGTATAGTATAGTATAGTATAGTATAGTATAGTATAGTATAGTATAGTATAGTATAGTATAGTATAGTATAGTATAGTATAGTATAGTATAGTATAGTATAGTATAGTATAGTATAGTATAGTATAGTATAGTATAGTATAGTATAGTATAGTATAGTATAGTATAGTATAGTATAGTATAGTATAGTATAGTATAGTATAGTATAGTATAGTATAGTATAGTATAGTATAGTATAGTATAGTATAGTATAGTATAGTATAGTATAGTATAGTATAGTATAGTATAGTATAGTATAGTATAGTATAGTATAGTATAGTATAGTATAGTATAGTATAGTATAGTATAGTATAGTATAGTATAGTATAGTATAGTATAGTATAGTATAGTATAGTATAGTATAGTATAGTATAGTATAGTATAGTATAGTATAGTATAGTATAGTATAGTATAGTATAGTATAGTATAGTATAGTATAGTATAGTATAGTATAGTATAGTATAGTATAGTATAGTATAGTATAGTATAGTATAGTATAGTATAGTATAGTATAGTATAGTATAGTATAGTATAGTATAGTATAGTATAGTATAGTATAGTATAGTATAGTATAGTATAGTATAGTATAGTATAGTATAGTATAGTATAGTATAGTATAGTATAGTATAGTATAGTATAGTATAGTATAGTATAGTATAGTATAGTATAGTATAGTATAGTATAGTATAGTATAGTATAGTATAGTATAGTATAGTATAGTATAGTATAGTATAGTATAGTATAGTATAGTATAGTATAGTATAGTATAGTATAGTATAGTATAGTATAGTATAGTATAGTATAGTATAGTATAGTATAGTATAGTATAGTATAGTATAGTATAGTATAGTATAGTATAGTATAGTATAGTATAGTATAGTATAGTATAGTATAGTATAGTATAGTATAGTATAGTATAGTATAGTATAGTATAGTATAGTATAGTATAGTATAGTATAGTATAGTATAGTATAGTATAGTATAGTATAGTATAGTATAGTATAGTATAGTATAGTATAGTATAGTATAGTATAGTATAGTATAGTATAGTATAGTATAGTATAGTATAGTATAGTATAGTATAGTATAGTATAGTATAGTATAGTATAGTATAGTATAGTATAGTATAGTATAGTATAGTATAGTATAGTATAGTATAGTATAGTATAGTATAGTATAGTATAGTATAGTATAGTATAGTATAGTATAGTATAGTATAGTATAGTATAGTATAGTATAGTATAGTATAGTATAGTATAGTATAGTATAGTATAGTATAGTATAGTATAGTATAGTATAGTATAGTATAGTATAGTATAGTATAGTATAGTATAGTATAGTATAGTATAGTATAGTATAGTATAGTATAGTATAGTATAGTATAGTATAGTATAGTATAGTGCTCCATTAGTGACCCTTTGGACCACCATACCTATATAGTGGTATATGTGTACCATTTCATTTTTGGCCATTTTTGACCACTCATCTTCTCGAGAATTTTTCACGTAAAATGACTTTCTTCAAAGGTATTTTACTTAACTCCCAAGATTATTCCAGACATCCCACTAAACGTGCTCCATTAGTGACCCTTTGGACCACCATACCTATATAGTGGTATATGTGTACCATTTCATTTTTGGCCATTTTTGACCACTCATCTTCTCGAGAATTTTTCACGTAAAATGACTTTTTTCAAAGGTATTTTACTTAACTCCCAAGATTATTCCAGACATCCCACTAAACGTGCTCCATTAGTGACCCTTTGGACCACCATACCTATATAATGGTATATGTGTACCATTTCATTTTTGGCCATTTTTGACCACTCATCTTCTCGAGAATTTTTCACGTAAAATGACTTTCTTCAAAGGTATTTTACTTAACTCCCAAGATTATTCCAGACATCCCACTAAACGTGCTCCATTAGTGACCCTTTGGACCACCATACCTATATAGTGGTATATGTGTACCATTTCATTTTTGGCCATTTTTGACCACTCATCTTCTCGAGAATTTTTCACGTAAAATGACTTTTTTCAAAGGTATTTTACTTAACTCCCAAGATTATTCCAGACATCCCACTAAACGTGCTCCATTAGTGACCCTTTGGACCACCATACCTATATAATGGTATATGTGTACCATTTCATTTTTGGCCATTTCGGTGGCTCATCTTCTCGAGAATTTTTCACGTAAAATTACTTTCTTCAAAGGTATTTTACTCAACTCCCAAGATTATTCCAGACATCCCACTAGGCGTGCTCCATTAGTGACCCTTTGGACCACCATACCTATTTAGTGGTATATGTGTACCATTTCATTTTTGGCCATTTCGGTGGCTCATCGCGCGAAGAGTTTTTCATAAAAAACACTATTTTTAAACACATTTTATTTACAATCCAAGATTGTATTTGATGTCGTGCTATTCTGGTTTCAATAAGGAACCTTTGGAGCACGATTTTCATATGGTTAGGTCTAGGAACTAGGCTTTACTTCCCTGTACTGACCTGCTTAATTAAGTGGATATTGAAAATGACTCTGCTAAAATTTTTGGTTTTTGTCTCTGCTAGTTAAATTCGTATTTATCTTCACACACATAACATGCGAATGAATAATTTACCTCTATCTTTAGTTTTAGTGACATCCAACACTTGTAACTCAATTATGCGGTGTAAATAATCACTTATGTGATTCATCAACTCTTTTGTATACATTTAGTTTTTGTTTTTTAATTTGTTTTTTTTTTTTTTTATTTTGTTTTTGTATGTTTTAAAAATTTGTTAACACTCAAACACGTAGATAGTAAAGTATGTAAATACAAATTTTTTTAAAGCTTTTTTGCGAAAAAAATAAATTTTCTTTTAGATCTAATCAAATAAAATTTATTTTTATTTTAATATAAATTAAAAAAGAAATATAGAGGTAGGTAATACAAAGGTAATTTCCATTTTCACTTAAAAACAAGAAAATAAGCAACAAAAAAAGTATGTGTACGTTGACGATAAATAGCAGTGAATGACTAAGAAGTCGCTCTTTAGAAAAATTAATTTTTAATATTTTGTGAACTAATTTTTGAGTGCACACATTAATTGTTTTATTATTTATTTTTACTGTTATCAGCTAAACGTTATATAAAAAGCTTGCCCTGATGTACAAATACATATGTATGTATATAAAAAGTTGAGACATAAGAACCTTTATAATTGATAAGACTAAACGACTAAGAATTAAAGCCACTTAATTTTTGGTAACACTATGCAACAAGCAAAATTACATTTAGTAACCATGGCGCAATTATGAGTATCAGGAGGTGGTGACTCTACAACAACAAAATTTGGTGAATAAAATTATCGTTTTTGTTGTAGTTTTCGTTGGCTCAGGTGTCAAAAAAAGATATGTAAAGGTAAACAGCTTTGACAACCCAGCCTCGATTTAAGCATGAAAAAAGTAGATCAGCTGTGCTCGTAACACCACCTGGTCACAATTATTTCACCATGTTTAATAACTAGTAAACTTTTTACGGTCCTCTTTCTTAGTACGGTCGAAATTCAAAATTCTATTAAAAAGTTTTTTTTTTTTAATAAAATTTTATAGGGTGTCTGGTGGAAAATTTTTATCTTTAAATAAGATTATTTTAAAAATTAATAAACAGCGCGGAGGCAGTGTGGCGTCGTTGGAATTATCGATTGTGCGGATTTCTCATTTACGATGTCGCAGTGGTCAAGTGCGCTGTGAAGACATTTTTGAAGGGTAATGATTGATTGTTCGTCGACAATTTTGTTCAAGGTTAGGTATTCGGCGAATACGTGATAGACCGATTATTAATTAAATTCGTTCGTGGGAAGAGCAATTCTGTGCAACTGCTTCGGCTATTAATGTCCCACGGGCAGGGCCCAGTCGATCTTCTCAGAACTCCAGAAAACATTGAACTGGTTAAAAGCAGTTTATGTGAAAATCCGCAACTTTCAATATACGGAGAAGAGCAGCCTCACTGGGACTTCCAAGAGCAATTATTCATGAAGTTTTAAAAAAGAACTTAAGGTCCATCCTTTAAAAACTCATATTGTTCAATAACTGAAAGAAAGCGACTTTGATTTACGCAAAAATTTTTGTGAAACAATGTTGGAGCGTTTTTGCACTTTTAACCCCTTTTTTTGAAGCGACAAGGCGCAATCTTACTTAAATAGCCAGGTCAACAAGCAAAACTGCCCTTACAGGTCTTCAAGAACTCGCAACCCTCAGTTGAAATATAAAAAACCATTGCATTGCCCCAGAATAACTGTTTGGTATACCTTATCCACCCATGAGATAATTGGACCATTTAATTTTTTTAAAAATTCTCGAGGCCAGGCGACGATGTCAACGGTAAAAATTATCAACGCATGATTATGGAATTTTTTTTCTAAACCATCGTACTTTTGCTTAGGGAAAATTTCCCCCAAAATCAGATCACTCGCTTTGGGGACATACCATGGCCACCGTGGTCGCCCGATCTAACTCCCATGATTTTTTATAGGGCTTCCTCAAAAAAAGAATTTATAATGACAATCCGCAATCTCTTGTGGTTTAAAAGGAAATTTTCATTGAGAAATCAGCTCAATTGAACCACGTGCGTGTGGCACAGAACACAAGGCTTCGTTTTGAACAGTGTGTTACACTCGACGGAAGACATCTGGATGACATACTCTTTAAAAGAAAAAAATCCAAATTTTCATTCTATCGTAAAACTTGGTGTCAATTAAAATTGTTTTTAGTTAAGTTTAAAAATATAAATGTGCCACCAGACACCCTGTATTTTAGCTGTGCATATATGTACTTTTTTAACATTCTCAACGGTTTTAGAATTATTTGGCCCGCATTGATTAAAAATAAAAATGTTTGGGGAAAAATTGTAGAATTTTTGTTTTTTAAAATTTAATAGAAATAGAAAATGGCCAAAATGTTCTATTTTTATTGCCTCACATTAATAACAAAAAGTTAAAAAAATCTATTCATAGAATTTCAAGTTTTGCTTGTTTTTTATTTAGGGAGGGGGCCATAACACATCAAAAAATATAATGGTCAACAAATGCCACCACAAAAGTTTAAATTTGTTGCACAGTGTTGCCTTAAATATAAACAAGTTTTTATTATAATTTTTTTCTCAATGGTCTCAATTACAGTGAATAACAGCGTGTTTTATAAATAAAAGCTGTAAATGAATTCTTTAATTAAACAAATTAAACGTTATTTATGAATGTGACCAAAAAAATAAACTCAAAACCACGTCTATGTGCATAATATGCACTGCATATCAGACAATAAAACAAAAACAGTTACAAATCAAATTCACTTTTGTTATGAGTCTTTTTTTATTTTAATGCTATTACACCAAATTATTCTTTGGATAGTTTTGATATTTAAAAAATGTTTAAGACTCAACTATGTGTCTACATCAGGGCGTACATCAAGGGTTTTACTTCTACTAATATTTACCCCCCTATTATGGTTTACAACTCAACGCATATGTATGTATGTATGTCTGAAATTGTTACGGTCAGAAACCGTAATGATTATCCCAAAATAAATATATTTTAAAACATACCTAATAGTTATTTTTAGATTTTATATAATTAATGAAAAAAACCAATTTATATTTTTTGACTTTTATATTTTTGTCAAGAAATATTATTTATTTTTTGATTTTTTTTTTTTGACAGAAATATTATTATTTTTATAAAAAGCAATTTTAAATCAAAAATTAAAAAAGCACCTGATTTTTCAAAAATCTCGTTTAATACCATTAAATTGGTATATTTCGCTTGACTTTTCGATATTTCCTTGTACTGATTTTTTTCATTAAAAATTCGAAAATGATTTTTATTTACAGGCCCTGGTAACGGTCCCCGATTAGCACAGGACTTTAAAAACATGTTACAGTATTGAACTTGTTACAAAAGTCTACACACAAAAAATTATCTAAGAAAACTTTACTTAAATCAAGCCATAGCGGTGTCAAAAGTACGGTGAGTACGGTTTTTCTTAAATCAAGTACGAAATTTCTTACTCCAAGTAAAATTTTTAAAGTACGAATTTCTTACTTTTAGCCACAATTAAGCCTAAAAAGGATTGATTTAAGTTCGAAACCGTACTTGATATAAGCCAAAAAAAGATTGATTTAAGCCATAAACGGGATTAATTCGAAAATGAAATGTCATTTTTTTGACTTATGGACCTTTATTAAAGAAGAAGAACTTTATATTTTATTTTTATTTTATAATTAATTTATAATTAATTTATAATTAATTTATGATTTAAAAATTTCATTTTTGTACTTACCGAAGCTGAGATTCGAACCAGGGATTTCTGCACTACAGCACAAGCGCGTTACCTCTAGGCCACCGAGACACTTTGTTTTCATATGTAAAATAATATATTAAAACAACAATATTTTTTATGCTTGATTTGTTGAAGCAATCCGAATAGGCTTGATTTAAGAAAATGTAAGTACGGGTCGTACTTGAAAATTTCAAGAAAGATTTTGGATAAAATCAAGAATAAAATTCTTGAATTTAGAAAGCCGTTTTTCGTTCTGTGTATTAAACTAAACAGAAAAATATAAACAAACGTTCAACCTATTGATTGATAAGTCACGTCGTCGAAAGAATATTAGTTACAAAAACTAAGAAAAAGAAGGCAAACGATTAATTTTTATCAACTAAATTGTAAACAAAATTTATTTACGTTTAAGTATTCTTAATATTTAATTTTATCTACTAAAGAATTAATTTAAAAGTTAACACACGAACATAACAACAATGTTATAATAGATACTTACATATGTATGTAGTTACTATAATAATATATATATTTAGACACACACATTCAAAAACACATGAAGTTTAATAAATTAAAGTAAGTAACAACATAAATTATGTATCAAGATATTATCAAGAACTATTAATAAGAGCAAGGTTAACGCATTTTTTCCAAAACTTTTGTGAAAAAGTATTATAGAGATAAAAACATACATGCAACATGAAAACATACACACATATGCATGTGTGTAGGGACAAATGTCTCCATGTCACTACTTTAGCGACTATTTTGGTGCCTTTTTGGCAACATTGTCAACAACGTGTCTACATTTTTATATTTAGCTTTGATAATAAGAAAAATAACTGCCAACAGCAAATAACCGCTACAGTTCGCCGCCAAACCTAATTATGTATCGGCGGTATAATGGTCTTTATTAACTGTTTATTTTTTTCAGTTGAGCTAAAAAAGTGGTTTACATATACAATTCCGGCTTATTTTCAATGACAGAAAAACGTTAACTGTCTATTGCAAAAAGACATTACCTGGGGTATAGCTAGACAGTAGTACTGTATATTATGTATATTATGTATATTATGCTACAAGGTACTAGTGATTCACTACCTTTAAAATAGGACCAATGTTGGATTTCCAATGACACACAAATGTTAAATACCTATAGCAAAAAGCAGTGTCTGGGGTATAGCTTGTCAGTAGTATTTTTCAAAGCCCTGAAGCATGAAACAGAATGAAAAAAAGCTTGCACAGAATAATTGTGAATGTTAGACAAACATTTAGTTTATTGTTCCTATGATATCCGATAATCACCGGACAACCCAATATAAATAAAGACAATTTTTAATCGAAACCAAGAGCTAGATGTTTATTTAAATTAAGGCTCACAATGCCGGAATCGATTAAAGTGAAACGGTGGTTTTACAAAAATTATTAATAAAGGTAAATTATTTTTTTTTTAGAAAGGCCATTAAATTTCCTGTGTAACGTCCTCTACACGTGCCATACTGGAGGTCGCTTAGTAAACCGTTGTATCAGAGGACCCAGCCGATGCAAAATAATCGTCGGCGTAAACCAAAAAGAGTCGGCAGCGGCTTGAATGTATAATTTTTTAATTCCATAGAAATTTTAAAAAGTAAAAGCTTTTTAATGCAAATTTTCAACAACAAGCTAAAACTATAGTATAATTAAGTAATACCAACATATAATACTACCAGTACTACACTACAGACCTGTGAACCAAATAACTAGATTCACAAAGTAGGTAGTGTTAAGCAAAGTCAATAATCGATTTTTGATTTAACGATCAACTACTTTAGTTCCCGAGTACTCCTAGAGAGTTGAATGTATGACCTATGGCATACCATTAGTTTTTTGCTCTCAACATTTTTGGAACAAACCAACCTCCTATCTTGACTTCTCATGAAGGCTCAAAAATAACATTTTTTATGAAATAAACAAGTTTTTATCACCGCTCCTGGAAAGTCCCCATACGTACATAGCAAAATTTGAGTTGTTTAGCTGATATAGTTGGCGGCTGGGTGTTAGCCGGCTTAGCTTTTAAGCCGAAACAAGTCGGCGGCGTCGCAGCTCAGTTAAAAATGACCGGCGGTAGCTGACCGATTGTATTGGTTTTCTGCGTTGTGCTCCAGATAATTAACAGGGTGGTAGTTAATCAAACTCTCTATAATCTTGGGGACTGCTTCAAATAATTGTTTGGATTTTTGTTGAGAAGAAAAGGAAGAGACGAAAACTAAATAATTTGGTAGGATGATTTTCGGTTTAATCATTAAATGACATTAAACTTTAATGTCATTTTCAGCTATCGTAAATTATGGACTAACGCTTGAAGCTTGGATAAAACAATTGATGTCATAATATGAAATATAGTAATAATTGAGCCATTCTGGTAAACCCTTTGTATTGGAGCTAGGAGAAATTATGATTATAAAAATTTAAAATATCTGGTGGTAGATTTATATTTTCAGACTTAAATAAAAAACGTTATAACTGACACAAATTTTTATTAAAAGCATTGAACAATAGAATGGAAATGCGGATTTTATATTTTAAAGAGTATGTCATCCAGATGTCTTCCGTAAAATTTTAACACACTGTTCAAAACGAAGCCTTGTGTTCTGCGCCACACACTGCAGTAAACTTGGTTCAATTAAGCTGAATGAAAGAAAAATTAATATTTTCCTTTAGGGCCACAACAGATTGGAGAATCGTCATTTTAAACTCTCTTTAAGGTAGCCCTATGAAAAAAATCCATGGGAGTTAGATCGGGCAACCTCGGTGGCCATGGGATGTCCTTCAAGCGGCTGATCAGTTTTTGGGGGAAATTCCCCCAAAGCAAATTGTTCGAAGTTCTGGCTGTGTGTGCAGTCGCCTCATCCTGTTGAAATCACGTGTGTAAAGAGTACGATGAATGAGCTTGAAGGTTTGGCAAAAAGAATTCCGTAATCTTGCATCGATAATTTTCACCGTTGACAATCGTCGCCTGTCCTCGAGAATTTAAAAAAAATATGGTCCAATTATCTCATGCATGGACAAAGCACTCCAAACAGTTACCCTGGGGTAACGCAATAGTTTTTGATGGTTCAACTGAGGGTAGCAGGTTCTTAGAGATCAGTAAAGGCAGTTTTGCTTGTTGACGGTGGCCGCTTAAATGAAAATGACCCTCGTCACTCCAAAAAAATAGGATTTACAGTGCGAAAATGCTCCAACATCGTTTCACAAAAATTTTTGCGTTAATCAGTCACTTTCTCTCAGTTCTTGAGCGATTTGAATTTGAAAAGGATGGAACTGCCGATTTTTTTAAAAATATCATGAATAATCCCTCTTAAGGGTCCCAGTGAGGCTGCTCTTTTCCATACTGACAGCTGCGGATTTTCACGTAAGCTAGTTTAATGTTTTCGGGAGTCCTTGAAGATCGACTGGGCCCTGGCCGTGGGACATTAGTAGCCGAAGCAGTTGCGCGGAATCTCTTCTCCCACGAACGAGTTAAATTTACACTCGGCCCATTACGTATTCGCCGAATGACGAACTTTGAACAAAATTGTCGGAAGCAATTACGTTAGAATTATTACTCTTAAAAAGTGTCTCCACAGTGAACTCGACCACTGCAACATCGTGATTGACAAATCCGCATAATCGATAATACCAACGCAACCTTCCCCCCGCACCGTTTATTACTTTTTGAAATAATCGTTTTTGAAAATATAAATTTGCCACCAGGCACCCGGTATTTATGCCAGTTAAATTAATTTATCTCCAAGATGTTTTTACTTCTGGTCACACTGTCTTTCATACTTGTCCTAAATAATATTAGTAAGTTCTCTATGCATCTTATGAAGACGAATAGCTGGATAAATATTTACAGACATTTTTACTCGTTAAAAATGTGTTAATTTAACCATTTTCATAAGTTCACAGTATATATATGTATATATATATATATGTAAGTTGTATTCGAGTTGTGTGTGTTTCTGTTATACAAAATAATGTAGGCGTTCAATTACAAAAACAAATATAAACAAAACAAAAGCAAAGTTTTATTTAGATTTAAACAAACAATAGAAAATAATGACAATATTTAAAACGTTTATCAGCACTAGCATCCGACTAGAAAAGTTTACACATCAGAGCATGCATAGAATGAGATCCTTAAACCGTATGTACATATATGTATATCTATGTATGTTAATTTGATACAACTACATGTATTGAAAATTAACACATGCATCCGCCTCTAAGAAAATTTAATTTTGTATGGCACGCCAAGTCCTTAACAGTCACAATTCAAAATTATTTCCTACTTGACAAAAAAAGTTTCCAGATCAAGCTCTCATTTATTTAAACTTTACTCAAATACGGCTTTTTTAACTGAACTCAATTTGGCGTTTCTGGTTTGTTTGCATAAACCTTGCTTTTTAGATATCTCCACAAAAGGAAGTCCGGAGCAGTCAAATTATGCGACCAATCAACATCATCTTCTTATAATCCTGGTTGTATTCGATGTGGCACCGTCTTGTTGATACCAGGTGTTAACCAAGCCCAAAGCATGCAGTTGTGGCATTAAGTTTTCAATAATATCACGATATCGTTTCCCATTGGCAGTTAACGTTGTGATCTACGCTTTGGCCCATCAGCTACAGTCCCTCTTTCTTCGAAATCATTTTATACACGATAAATAGTGCGTCTTGTTGGAACGTTGTTTCTTCCAAAAATTTTACGAAACTTTTTCATCGTCACAGTAATCGATGATTGATTTTGATGAAATGTTTTAACGATTAAAACACGTTGGTTTACCGGATATTTTTTAATAATAAATTTACCACGTCTCCACTTCACGACTGCCAAATATGAACTGTCACGACTAATGTTTACTAAAATGGCGGCAAAACAAAGTAGGGCTGTTTTCCTAAACGCAGTATGCTTTGCATCACGAAATTTCAACTTCTTCCCTTATACACTCCTTACAATTTTGACAACGCGTTTTGCTTCCGAGACATTAATATACCTGCAAACACTTATTTGGAAGCAGAAGATATTATCAAAAACCTCATCTTTGCCTTCATTAAGAACTTGAAATTTTGTGATGCAAAGCTTACTGCGTTTAGGAAAACAGCCTAATATACCTTGCCGGCGGACACCCTGTATTTTAAAACAGAAAATAGCTCCTCATGAAATTTGATAGTTCTGAGTTACAACTGTTTAGTGTTAAGTGTGCGATAAAGTCCCTACTTTGGCCTACGGAAGACAGCGCAACGATTTGACAGAATAAAATTATAAAGTTTTTATTTAATAATTGAATTTCAGAAATTTATAATTCAATTTCAGAACTTTCTTATTCTATTTCAGAAATTTCCAATTGTATTTTAGAAATTCATCTTTTTTTTTTTAATTTTCATCTGTTATTTTTAAAATTTTCGTTTGTATTTTACAATTTTCTATTTGTATTTAAAGGATTTTGTGTTTGAATTCCTGAGTTTTTAAGTTGTATTTCAGAATTTTTCATCTGCATTTAAAAAAATGATAAATCTGAAATAGACTTAGAGATTTTTTAAATTTAAAAAAATGTGAAATTGTGTTAGAAAATTCTGAAATTGTAGTTGTAGTTTTTGTTTAAAAAGGTTTACAAAAAAACTGTTGACGCAAATGTCTTAAATGGAAGTTTGAATACAGCAACTTTAACACTTGTGCAATACAGGATTATGATGTGTTTCTGCTTTTTATTTAAATCTTATCTTTTATATGAATAGAGTTATTGAAAATCTGCATAGACATCAACAACTTGAAATTCAAAATAAATCAAAAACCTTCTTTAATTAGATAAACTTCATGAAAATCAATTTTAATTCACTCCTTTAAATCCTTCTTACTAACACATTTAAAAATTTGATAAACAAGACAAGTGAATGGATGAGAGCGTATTTCCAAGGAGGACAATGAATGTCACAAACAAACTGCAATATTGTGATTGTGTGTGCGCGTCGTTGTGTTTGAATAGGAACAGCAGTAGGTGTTATTAAAACGTCTAGGTGACTGTAATAATTGCAAACTGTAGTATGTTAAATGTTTTGACGATGTTACTTGATTGGATAAAGTTGATGGGATGTAGTGACTATGACAACAATAATGGGATGACTGCGTTGAACTCAATTTAAATAATAATCATTTCCGTTTTTCAGGATAATTAAATGAAAAAGAGTTTTGTTATGTTTTTTAAAACAAAGAATTAAGAATTTACAATAATATTTGACTAGCTCCAGTTGGAAACACTCCCACAAATTAAAAATGTATAAACTCTTAAGTTAGAAAAAATATGCCAAAATATGCTGTTATTTACTAAGTATGCCCTAACAAATTGATACCAAAATTTTGCAAAAGTTCTGAAAAGGGTGATAATAATAATGGGTTTTTTTTAAATAAACAATTAAATAAAAGCCCTAAAAAAGATGACAATGAACACTTAAAAGATAATTTGTCTAGTTAAAAAAATATGCTCTTAAAGGAAATATATGCCAAAATATGATGTTATATGCAAAATAAACAAAAATATTTTGTTAAGGCATATTTTTGTTTATTTTGCATATAACAGCATATTTTGGCATATGTTTCCTTTAAGAGCATATTTTTTTAACTTGACAAAAAATCCTTCAAGTTTTCTTTGCCATCTTTTTAGGTTTTTATTTGTTAATTTTAAAAAAAAAACATTATTATTATCATCCTTTCCAGAACTTTCGCAAACTTTTGGTATCAATTTGTTAGGCCATCAATTCGTTGACAATATTTTGCAAAAATTCTGAAACCAATGAATAACGACATTATAGGTTAATGCGACGCGCAGAAAAATTTGGTTTTGCATATTTTTGGTTGCCCTGCCCATTACTATAAAATGACAATAACTTGTTTTTGGAAGCTATTTGCCCGGTAATCTGATAGGTATTCATTTGAAGTTGCCGTATTTAAGAGGTTTAAATTTGTTTTTAACGATTTTTTTCCCAAGTTGTTGCATATATTATAGAGCAACAGTTAATCTCAAGAACCACCTTAACTTCAAAAAATGTAATCTACAGAGCTTGGAGCTCAGTCTCATGCATTTAAATTTACCTTGAACACTTTAACAACAAAACTCCTGCTGACCTGTGTAATAAACCCCTATTTTACGTACTTGTCTTATATTTTTCTTATTGTCTCAACAATTAAAAAATATTAAGTTCAGCCGCCCGTAATTATACAAATTTTGTTAAAGGGGTAAAGAAAAACATCAACATTAGGGCTGCCAATAATTTCAAGTAAAAATTTCAAAATTATTTTGGACATCTGGACACCACCAACTTTTTTACTAGTAATACAACTAGTATGTATGCAAAATTTGAGAATAAAATTTCAAAAGAAAGACAGTGCTCAAACTAATATAACATTAATAACAAAATTAAGAAAATTAGATGTTTTTGAAAAGGTATGGTAGAAAAAAATTATTTTACAGTAGAAAATGGATAAATAATATAAAATAAACTTCAAAAAGTGTTTAGTTAAAAAACAGGTTTAGTTTTTTTAAGATAACGGCTTGCTTTGCCGTTTTGGTATGAATATATGAGCGTTAAACACTGCTTTCTGCCCCACGTAGCGCCTTGAAATTTTTATACTACACTACTATTTACTAATTTGAAATTTTTGAGCAACCCTAATCTACATATTGTACAATATAATTATACAAAAAACTAATTTTCAATATCTGCGGGCACTAGCTGGAAGCTTTCAGTTTCAGTGATTGCAAACGATTTACTAAATGCCACCATCATACATAAATTGTCAGCAACTATTTTTAATTATTATAGTCATCAGGCGTGGAAACAGTATAAGTTTTGGAGGAGATAAAGTTTCAATGAAAAACAACAAACACATTACTTTAGTTAAAAGAATATTATTTTTCCTACTCTTTCTCCGCCGCTCCTGATCTTCATAAACATCAATTATTGAATTAAAAATGTTGTTACACACATTATGAATCAGTATCAGATATTGCAGTTAAAGTTGCTGCTGCAACAAAAAACTGTTTTCATAAATAACAAAATTGAAATATACAAAAATTAAAACTGCCACTGCTCCTATAAATGCATGACAGTGTATCATTAATATTTTTGTAAAAAAATAAACTTTGTCACTTGATATTTTTTCTTCTTGTTTATTTTTTTTTTTTTGTTTTTTTTATAAAAATTATTTTTGTTGCGCTCTATTGACCTCAATTTTTCCGTGTTGAACATTTGCTAAACATATAAGAATATCATACAAAACTAAGAACGTATGTGTATACACAGATGCAAGTATATAAATATATAAATATTTCGTAAAATAAAAATTTATTTATAAAAGCATTAACCCAAGAAATGTGAACATTCTCTTTGATTAAAGTAATGTAAGAAAATATGATCTTATTTTTTCAATATTTTGTAACATTTTATAAACAAAATTATTTAGAAAATTTACAAAGATTGTCTGAGTTTGGTATCACTGCAAAACAAAAATGGGATTTGTAAGATGACTTCAACTTATACACCATCCCCCGTAAAATAAGAAAAATCCTTTCCGATCTTTTCAACATCAAACAGAGATTTAGGTCAGATTTAATATTGTGTGAATTTTTTAACATCCTACAAACACCCGGCGTTCGGGATTTGCCGATCCCAAAAAATCCGGGGTTCGAATTTCTGTTCGACATACCCAGTATCAAAGGGCATATTATCTTTAAGACTCGGATAGGCATTTGAAGTTTAAATCTGGAACTTTGAACACAGATTATTTGATTTTTTAAAGTCTATGAACCCTAAAATAACTGGATACACAAGGATATTGCAAAGCCGAACACAAAACACACAAACAAAATAAAATACCTACAACAAAGGTTAAAAAGCAGAACTAAATAAGCTTTGAAAGTAAACTGAAAAAAATTAAAACATCGCCAATAACGCAGCATACACACTAAAGATGCTTGTGAAATGATAACTTTAAACTGGTAAAAAAAAATAACAACTAAAATTCTTAAGTACCTATAAGAATTAAATACAAACAAACCCAGAGGTACATTTATGTTGTATGTAGGTAATAAAAAGTAAAAAAGGCAAATAGGTTAATATTATTATGATAAAAAAAAATTATTTACCATTTAGGTCCTTTGTTAACTGGGAACGAGTCGACATTTTAGGATCGTTTTATTTTTTTCTGTTCAGTTTGCGTGGCGAAAGTTTGGATGATAATAATGATGATGTTAACTACAGCTGGTTTAGGATTTCAAGATTTAAAGCAACAATAAGGTTTTGCTCCTGTTTATGTGTATGTTAACTTTTTTTTATTTTCTGCTTCTGCTTTTAAGTTAAAAACAGGATTTTGGTTTCTTTTTTTATACACTTTATTTGATTTTAAGACAAAAAATTTTGCAAAAGGTAAAGTTTTTAAAGTATCCGTATCAGACTTTTTTTATTGCTGTTGTATATTTGCTTTTTTAAAGCTCTTGTTACGAATTAAAATCGTTTTTCGGAGCAGCCGCCGCCCGCCTGGATAACACACAACAAAGTGGAATAACAACCAGTCACCAGACACTTTTTTTCCTCTTATATTAACAACAATTTTTTCATCAAAGGGTTTTTATAACTTAGCTTTTAGTTTTACTTTACATTTTTAGTTTTTTTTTTCGTTAACCTATAACAAAATTTTTGTTATTTACATTTTATTAATATTTTTATTTTATACAAACATTTCTACTTTTCTGTAAATCTTTTAATGTAAAAACAACTTTTTTTTAATTTTCAGCAAATTATTTCCACCCTCTTACTTTACTTTCTTCCACTTGCTTCTTTTCTAAATAGGTTTTGTAACGATTTGCAAAATAGAACAAATCGAAGCTAAATAACAAAAAGAAATATTAAAAAATAAAATGTTCACACATGACTAAATTTTAAAACGAATAAATAAGATTTTTACGATGGATTTAAAAACCACCATTGGAGTTATTAAACTTATTATTAATAAAAATTTCACTTTTTTGCAAATTAAGCAATATCTAATGGATAATTCTTTGTCCGCTTTCTTTCCAGCAAAATTCGCAGCTCACGGCAGTTGAGAAACAACTAAAATAAAACAAAAGAGCGATTTATAATTTTTCCTTAACTATGCTGCCAGATATTTTAGAGAAAAAGTGACCCTAAAAATTATATATAAAATTATAATCGCATCGTAGGTATTTTCATCTAGGTAGAACAGGCGGCTGTGGAAGTGATGAAGTGATAGTTGTGCAGCCCACTTGGGTCCGTTTCCTCGGTCCCTTTGTGATAGTAGGTAAGGTAAAGAAAACTAATAATAATTTAATAAAATTTTTAGTAGTAAATGTTATGGTATTCAAAATATTAGCAGTCACAGCGCCGAAGAGGGCGTTAAAGATTAAGAAACAAATAAGTAAAAGCATTTTACTAGCAGAAGTTTGCCCAGCAGCTGTTTTGTGTTTTTAAAAAATATTTCAATAACAAAATACATCTGCTTGCAAGCTTTGGGCAGCAAAGTTTTCATTTACATTTTATAATTTTTAAAAGTAAACTTTTTTCAAGTATTTACTGGAACTTTTTGATTTATTAAAATTTTGGACTTTCGGCACACAAACAAAATACGGAGGGTGAACCTATTGAACTTTTCTTAAGGCTCATTATTACAGATAGTCGTCATGACTACTATTATATATATAAAGTAAATGCCATGGTAGACTCGTGCATAATAACAAATATTATAGGACAATTTTTACAAGTAATATGTTTAGATATAAGAAAACATGCAACGAATATTTTTAGATTAAAGGTTAAGTAGGAACTTGCTTTCACTGTTTTATATTAATTTTTATCGTCATTGATATTTTATAAATGATGTTAAATAATATTCCGATTGTCAATTTTATATTTTTAAACAGTGTGTGTGGCATGTCAGTTGTTTGCTACCTAAATATGCAACACTGGCTAAAGTGTTTACAATTCTCTTTTCTTTCTCATTTTTATTTACTTCTTTCTTGAATTTTGTTATGAAGTATTTTCGTATCAAAACTCTCTCAGCTGTCAAACCTTGTAGTTTTCATTTGCTCGACTAGTTGTGAAGTCTTATCAATAATTGCAAATAAAGAGGAAATGGCAAAATTTGGCGCTTTAAATAAAATAATAAGATTGCAAATTAGTTTAAGTAACAAATGTAAGTTTTTTAATACATATACGCAAATAATTTGTTAACAGAAGTCAAAAAATATTTATTTCACCATGTCCTAAAAATAAACATGCATACATATTTTTTTTTTGACAATTCTGTTACGAAAGTTTTATTGCCAATTTTTTATGAGAGAAACGTGTGCTTGCATTTTTCGTTGACATTTGCAAAAGAAATTAAAAAGGAATAAATAATCAACAAGATCCACTTGGAACTGTTTTATTTACGTGATTATTATTTAAATAATTTTATTTGTGAAACTGTTATTATATAAATAAATAAAAAATTTAGTAGTTTCCTAATAAACTTTTTGACTTAAAGTTAAAAGTGAAATTAAAAAAATTATGTCTGATTTAATATTGCCGGGTGCTAATCACATGAGGGCCTTAATAAAACAATTAATTAAGGAGGAACAATACGAAGGAATAGCTTTGCTATTTACCAGCAATAGAGAAGCTGAGCGAAATGTACAATATTTGTCATCCATTGGCATGGATTTATATCATAAAGTTTGTTTGGTAAACTTAAATGATAAAATTCACGAAGAGAATGCGGCACTGTATAGTTGTGCCGAGGAGCTGCTTAAAATAATAGCTTCTCATGCTCCTGCCGAAGAATTATTACTTGAACTGATCGAATTGATTGAGGAGAATAAAAGTGAATTCGTTTTCACTTCGGCTTTAAGGGCTTTACAAATTGTGTTACTGCGGCAGGGGGATGACAAACCACGTGCTTTAGAATGGAGTTTGAACTCTATACGAACACGTATAGAAGATTTGCAACTGCCGGACTATTTAAAAGAAGGATATGATGCTCAACAACAGCGCCTGTTGGAACAAGATGATCAGATACAGAAATTTTTAATGCACTGCATAACTGTGGGATTGTTTTATGATCCACTGATCAATGCTCTGTGTTCCCTACCTAGGCCGGAAACTGAAAAATTTCGACCAGTAGGAATAACCAAACGTAATGTTTTGTGCTGCTTTCTAATAGAACTTTTGGGAAAACCACTTTCGCTATTGGACTTAACTTATGATGAGGATAAAAAATCCAATACCTATTCCTTGCAATGTGCTAAATCTCTTACCCAGGGAGCTACCAAGTGTATTAATGATCCAATCTTTCTGTTGTCATTTGTGGAAACTAGAGCTCGTTTTAAAAGGTGCAAAGATGAAGCAAAGGGTGTACATGAAATGAATTCCTGCAACATATTTCTTATCGACGAAAAGTTGCCTTTAGATTGTTTGGGCATTTACTACTACATGATTTTTGTTGAGGGCATAGACAAAATGCATATACCCTTAGTTTACAATCCCATATACATTTTGGAGTCATGTTTGTATATAAGCTATGAGCTACTGCTGCATGATGAACCAGCCTTACAAGAAAAATCTTTATTACTGATGCAAACTCTGTTACACAATATTAAACAGCAAATGATTTCAGTATCTAGCCTCGAACTAGAAATCCATAAATCATTTTGTCTCACTCTCTGCAATCTTATTGGATATTCTAATCAAAACCAAGTGCGCAAATTAGGATTAAAAGTTTTGCGTCAATATATACTAAGCTTTGAGGATGAAGGAAAATACTTGATAATAAAAAATCTAATTAAAACGCTTGATCATCATGGCCTCAGTGGATATTTAGCCACTTTATATAAGGATTTAGTAGCCGAGCGGCTTGAAAGCCTTAACCAGCTTCCCACATTCTTTAATGGTGATAATTTTCGTACAATTTTTCTTCAACATATCTGCCATTTACCTCAAGGGGTTGAAACGAATCTTTTAGAAACATCCGACCAAATTATTTCATCTCTTAATGTCCTGCGATATATTGCCATTAAAGACGTAAGCAATCGTACAGGTTTCTGGGACTTTACAGCCGAAATAGAAAGTCTATATCTTGCTCCCTTAAGAAATGCTTTAGATTTGTCGGTGGCTCATTTTAAAGCTGAAATTCATAAAATTGAAATTGGTGTGGAAGATCCGTTTTTAAAACAATTGGAATGCTTAGATATAACGCTACCAAATGATAAAAATAAAGTGTTGGACTTACAATTAGATAGAGAAAAACGAATAAGCATATTGAATCAAAACTTATGTACATTCGATTTAATCTATAGTCTGTTATCAAGGACTTGTGCATGCTTGGAAAACACTCCACAGCCTGTTAAAGCAAAAAAATAAGAAATAAAAAGAAATTATTTAATTTAATAAACTGTTTTCATTTTTATAGTAACTTGTTGAAGTAATTTTATTTTTTATTGCGTTTTGGTCAACACTTTACTTAGTAAATGGGAGGCCACTTCGAATATAGTTTTACAAATTTATTTATTTATTTAAAAGATGCTTAAAGCGAATCGTAAATTTAATTTTTAAAGTAGGTGTTCCATCGTCTCGACCTCGTCTGCGTACTCACAATGGCGGTTGTATTCAACCGTACCTGGTTTCTACTTAACCGACATTGACCTGGGGGCAAATTACAACATTCGATTCGAATCGAAATTTAAAAATTCTTATTAGAATTGCTATATTAAAAGAATTGATAACTCGCTAGATCGAGTAGAATTTCGAATCGAATGCCGAAATTCGCCCCCTGATGTTGCCGTGACCGGTAAGAACACCGGTAAGCAGCCTCATCTCTTTTTACACATGGACAAGAGTATCTTGGTCCCTTCGGCTGACGGTACTCTCCACAGAGATTTTGATACCCTGCGGCTTCAGTCCAGCACCTGATCGTCTTGTCCTTGAAGCTTCGCTCGATTCTACCGTAGTATTCGAACTGTGGAAGAAAAAGTAAGCATTTACTACTGTGGCATTTGCCCTTTCGCGCGAATCCATCTGCAGATTCATTCCCGTATATCCCAGTGTTTCGCAACCCAGCAAAGTGTAATACCTGCGAGACCCTGAAGCGCTGAACTGCAGCCCTGACCGCCTTTGACCTCACCGAGCTTGAACCCAGTGCCCTTACAACATCTTGGTTATGCACATAAACGGTAATGTATTCTCCCCTTACATATCTGTTCTGCAGAGATAAGTTCACGGCCCGCGTTATTGCAAATATTTCCGCTTGGACAGTGATCGTCCAATCTGAATGACTCCGCGATTTTAAGCGATTCATTGAAGATACCTCCTTCAGTCCCAAAATTCGTCTTAGACCCATTGGTGTACATTGCTGTCCCACGCTGATCCTTCCGGAATAAAGTCAAAATATGGTGACTAGTAGTCAGACTCACTGGCCATAATCCGCAGGTGTTCGATCCTTCCCATCTCAGTCAGTATGCTGGCATGTCCCGAATGGAAATCGCGTCAATACATATTCAAATTAGCATTAAAATTGTATTAAAATTATTATTTTATTTTCGAAAAAAAGTAAAATGTTTTGTACAAATGTACTTTCTACTAACCCATAAAAAATTCTTATTTCTTGTGTCAAAATAGATGTAAATAGTTTTGCGTGTCGAACGTTGATGACAACGCCAGCAAGAAATCAATTTTGTTGGAATAAAGAAAATAAAGATTATCTGCAAACGGCCTTAAAACTACAAAAACCTCCAGACCACCAAACATTTTGTACAAAATCTACAACAGAGACCACCGTAACTAGTATTGATGAATTCAGGGCGGAAGAAGAGAAACGGGAGGAAGAATTTAAACAGCAGCAGAAGGCCAAAGAGCAACAGGAAGAGAACGAGAAAAATGCCAAAGTTCATGCCATACGTATAAAAATCTTAGAGGCTGCGTTACAGCACGTACCCAGACTAGGCTGGACGCGCAATGCAATTGTACAAGGTGCTGAGGAAGCTGGCTATCCTAATGTTGCACATGGCATGTTTCCAGAAGGTGGCTTTGATTTGGTCTCCTATTTCAATGGCAAGTGTAATGAGGAATTGTTAACTATGCTGCAGCAAGAGACTGATAATGGCATCAAAGAAATTAGTAATCCCTTGGAGTTTTTAGTTCGTTTCGTTAGATTGCGCTTGGAAATGATAGTACCCTATAAAAGTCAATGGCCACAGGCAATGGCTCAAGTTGCTCTGCCACAGAATGCCTCAACAGCTTTAGCACAAATATTGACAGTAGTTGATGATATTTGTTATTACTCCGGCGATCGTTCGGTGGATGTAAGTTGATATATTAAATCTTTAAATTTTTAAATCAAATCACTATAATGAAAAATAACTTCACCGTTTTCAATTATATTTCAGAACAATAAAAATTGAATTACAAATTTCTGAAATAAAATAGCAAGTTCTGAAATGCAATTGGAAATGGTGTAGAAGTAATTTAAATTTATTTTTTTTTATTTTTCTATTAAAACAAAAAATTAGCTCAAAAAGAGTCAAACAAAATAATTTTTTTTTCATATTCGAATTACCACAATAGGTTGGATGGTATACCAGACGAATTGGTCTGGCAACAATAATGAAAATGACCGAATTATATATGATACAAGACAATTCACCAGATCACATTAAAACTTGGGAGTTTTTAAAAAATCGCATGGATGAAGCGATACAATTGCAAACGGTTCTACAGCAAACGGAAGGTGTTAAACATAAATTCCAAAGATCTTTTAACTCGGCTTTTATTACAGTAAGTTACAAATATTTACATACTATTTGCGCATACATAAGTTTTAATTTATAATATTTATAATACTAATAATAAATTTATTTTAATTTCAGGCACGTAATATTTTGGGTTTAAACTATAACAGGCCCTAGATTTTAAGTAAATCTTTAAAGTGTTAACTTTATACCTGATATTTTTCAAAAGCCTTCATTCAGGCTTGAAAATATTGATAAACTTGTCCAAAGAGGTTTTACTACTTTGTATTATAATTTATTTTATTTTTTGTTTTGTTTTATTTGTCGTTAAATTCTTTTTAAGAATTGACACAAAAAAGAAAATTTATTTAATGGTTTTACAAAATTTTAGATTGTCAAGATACCTTAAGCCCTTAATTGTATTAAATAATTGCTACTTAAAAAAAAAAACTATTTTTACTTTATTTTTTCCCCAGTGTAAATAAAGACATAACTCAGGAATTTCACAAGCTAAGCGGTTAGATCGTATGACATTTTTCTAAAAATTTTAAACTGTTTTAAAATTTGACAATTTCCGTTTAATATAATATTTTTTTAAAATAGGAAAAAAAAAAAGGGCAATTCGATTTGAGAAGAATTTTCGATTCGAAAGGCAATATAAACTAATGCAGAATTTGAACATGATAAAAATAACATAGTGGTACCTTTAAATTTTGCGGAAGCACCCTAAAACTGTCGATTATTAAATGAAAAGTTAATTTCTGAACGTAATCCAATTCCTACGAATTCGAAAGAATTTCGAATAAAATTCATAATAACCCTCCTTAATTTAGCAAACTGGAGTTTTGATTCACAACTTACCAACTTACTCAGAAATTTTGATAAAACGGTTCAGCAAATAGACCAATTTAAAATATTTAAAGAACTATAAAGAAGATATTTAAAATATTAAAATCATTAATTTACTTCCATAAACAAAGCGGCTTTAAATGCATTGTTTACCTTTTTTTATTTCGCGAAACTAAATTTATTGACGTCAACAACTTAAATATGTAAAAAAGAACTTATTTGCTTATTTATTTACATATTTATACTCGTATGTATTTACATATCAACAATAACACTAAGAATAATTCCAACAAAAAGGAAGTTTTTTATACATACATATAAAATTACCTACAAAAAATGTGTGTTTTAGAATTAAAAAAAAAAAAAATAAGTAATTCTCTTCCATTCCATTTTTTTACGCAAAAACTTTTAATTTTTCTTATTTTAATTGGCTTTTAGGTACGAATCATTACTGGAAATATTTTGTATGCTGAAATTAAGAAAAAAAAAACTTTATAAAAAGAAATACATTTTTAAATAATTATATTTTTCGAGTTATGACAACTGTCCGTATATTGCATTTCGATTACGATTCCGCATGGAAATACGCATACATTAAAATAGAAATAAAAAACAAATAAGAGATCTAAAGCTTGAAGAAAACAAGAAAAATATATTTTTCCAATTTTAGTATTAAGAAGCACAAAATTTTAGTACGAAACAACAAAAAATACAAAATATACACTTAGAAAAATTTATTTGTGGCCAAACTATTCCACATTGAAAAAGCCCGACACAGAAAATTTCGACTCAAATCGAAATGCAGAATAGAGGTCAGTATTAACATACATTAATAAGTAAATGCATTGATAAGTAAATGCACTGACAAGTAAATGCATTTACTTATCAATTTTTATAATTTAATATTTGTGTTAAATACATTTAAACATACCTTTCTTCATTTCTTTGAAAATCTTTATTCATTTCGGCATATAGTGTTGGATGATCTATTGGGTCATTAAGATTTTTGATAATTTCATTTAGTTTTTGTACAATATCCGTAAAAGTTGGTCTTTCAATTGGTTCTGCATTCCAACAGGAGTACATTAAATCATAACTATTTAAAAATATAATAGATTAAGGGTATCAATTTAGAATTTTACATACAAATTAAATGGGATCATTTTACACCCTGTAGTTTGAAAAACATCATTCGTGCATTAATACGTACATATATTGTTTGCGTGAATCATCCTGATCCAAATCGTCGCATTTGATTCAGATCAAAGTTTTACTCGATCGATCGAGTTTTCATTATTCGTAATATTTAAATTCTAATAAGAATTTTAAAATTTCGATTTGAATCGAATGTGACGATTTGGCGCCTATACGAACTTGTCGCGTTTTTTGCAGGGTATTTCACAAACTCGTGCAGCATGTTTTTTGGGGCTGCTTAACAGTTTTTGAGTTACAAGACATTAAAAATTTCTTAAAAGAGAGGTATTTGTATGGGGGCTACCACACCCCTGCTCCTATACAACCCAAGAAGTGCAATACATATTATACTCAAACTATTTTGTTGCAGGTTTGAAGCCGCTTTTCAAATGTTGCGCACGAAAAATGTAAGAAAACTTGTGCACTTTTTTGCCCAAAAAAAATTCTCGATTTGAGTTACCGCTTTTGAAGTATCTGTTCTAAGTTTTATTGCAAAATTGGCTATATTTACTAAAGTATACAAGGATATATGCATGTGCTTTGCCTTTAGAAATGGAGTAATTTTAGGTTTTTGATTATATCTCGGTCCGTAGTTATCGATAAAAAAAAATAGAGATGAAAAATATCGATTTTTTTAAACAATTTCTAGGGTTTTCGAGACTTTCGGTAATCACGTAAAATGTCTAAAATATTGACTGATTTTTACTAAAAAATTATATTAAAAATATTAAGCTTTAATATTTGATTACCCAAAGTATTGTACAAACTCTTGAAATATGTGTCTTTGGGCTGCTGTACAGTTTTCGAGTTACAAGGCATCAAACATTTCTTAAAAATGGGTTATTTGTATGGGGGATACCTCCCTCCTGCTCCTGTTTAACCAGTTGTTCCACAAAATGTACATACATGTTATACTAAAACTTTCTGTTGCAGATTTAAAGTCGATAGCGAACTAAAATTTAAAAAAAAATTTGCAAATATCCTGGATTTTGGTTACCGCTTTTAAAGTATCTGTTTTAAGTTTTATTGCAAAATTGGTTTATTAACTGAAGTATACAAGGATATATGCATAGGTTTTTCCCTTAAAAAATGGGGTTAGGTTTTTACTTATATCTCGGTTCATAGTTATCGATAAAAAAAAATAGAGATGGGAAATATTAAATCCCTGTGTATTTTCTGAACTTGCAAAACAATTTCTAGGGCTTTCAAAACTTTCGGACATCACATAAAATGTCTAAAATATTAACTTAACAAAAAAATTATATGAAAAATATTAAGCTTTAGTATTTGATTACCAAGAGAAAAATAATATTAACAATCGGTTTGATTGTTAAAAAATTAAGACTAAATTACCAAATCTACAACCTGTCGTAATTTTTAGACTGTTAAATCACAAGAGATTTATTATTAAAAAAAACTTTCATCTGATTTTAATAAGAGCATTTCATTGTTTTACATATCGCACAATAAATCGAAAAAAGTCACAACTCCAAATATTTTTTTCATGAGATTTTTCTTTTTTGTCTTTAAAATCATAGTTCTAATTGTATAACCAAATTAAATTCATCAGTTAAAGAACCAACTTAAAACGAAGTTTTCTAAAATGCAGACGAAACGTTCGTCTTTGTTAAAGATTTGATCTTGTAACTGGCTTAAAAAAAAGAAATGTTTCTGAAGAATTTTGAGTTGTGACTGTTTTTTAATTTAAAGTGCGATATGTACATAGGAAACTATATATAATACTTACAGCTCTTGACAGCAACCTTTAGGCTTCTCCATGCGATAACCACTTTTTAATAAATGTAATAAGCGATTTGTAGGTATTGAAGGATAAGGTGTTGCGCCCAGTGTAACAATTTCATATAAGAGAATGCCATAAGACCAACTTAAAAAAAAATTGGAAAGAAAAATTACACCTGCTGTTCACTTCTAATGCAGAGCATTGTAAGTAGTATGTATGTATAAGTTTTGTGCAAAGGAAAATATTTAAATAAACAAGCGAGTGGCTACATCCAATCGTATAATACTTATTGAAATATATCATTTAGCAATGCGGGTGCTTTAAAATAATATTATTTTAAACATCCTTAATACTTACACATCGCTTTTGGTAGTGTACATTTGGTGTGTCATTGACTCCAGTGCCAGCCACTTAATTGGTAACTTGCCATTTCCAATTTTTTTGTACATGTTATCTTGGTACACGTCGCGGCTTAAACTGTAACAATTTAATAAGTTTAAACTAAAAGAAAAGCAAGAAATTTTATAAATATCGCCCATTTACAAGGTCATAATTGAAAAAATGCATTTTTTAAAGTTGGCGATGCAGAACTATTGGTCATATTTTGCTTTACACTGTGTATAAATTTTATCTTTCAATTGTTTCTACTTTTTGAGTTTAAAAATTAAATGTCGTTTGCCTTTTCTAATAAATGTAAGCAAATCGAAAACTTTAAACGGGTTTTTATCGAAAAGCCTTTTTTAGTTATGACGTTGCTCTGGCAAATGAGCGATATGTACAAATGTATGTATATAAAGAATAAAGATTTTACTTACCCAAAATCTGCTATTTTCAAAGTTCTATCGGGTGCCACTAATACATTACGTGCTGCCAAATCACGATGTACAACTTTATTTTTAGCCAAAAACTCCTTAGAAATTAAATTATAAAAATTTGTGTTAAATTATGGTAAAAATTAAAAGCTAAATTTAAACAAAAAAGATAACAACGAATTTTTGAACCGATTAGATAATAAAACAAATTTAAGCACTTTAAACACAAGAATTGCATTGAACGCCAACCAAACAACAATTAGCAAGAATGTATAGTTCCGTCCCACATAGTTGATGTATGTTATAGGTTAGGTTAGGCTGCAAAGATAGTGCAAAGGATACCCGCCGTTTCCACCCAGAGGCGGCCCAAAGGCATATTGTGAATCGCACCAGTAAAAAAAAGCAATAAATTTCAAGTATACATACATATAAAAGAAAACACTCTGTTATAAATAAGAAAAGAATTAGTGTGCATCGAATCTTAGCTATTGCCCATCCATCCCACCTCTTTGATTATTCACCGTCACCGCTGTCGCCGGTTTAGCAGCCTTAGGCAGTGGAAGAGAAAATGACTCACAGAGTCTATTTCTTCATTATACTCGCACAATTATGCAGAAGTCTTGAGAACTCCTATTCCATTTAGATTAGGTTAGGTTATGTAACGGAACATTTCAGCTCGGCGAGGTTCGCCGACTAGCTATGGCGTACAACTCAGGAAGGTCCCAACCAAAATCATTCAAACTACAACGCTCAAAAACTCTACCAAATGAAGATTTCCGAGAGACTCATATTTGCTCTCATTTATCCCTCACAACCTTCTCGTTGTGCATCCGCATCACTCGTCTCTACAACCCACGATAGATGGTTGGATGTTGAAAGGGGCAGACCTCAAAGAAGAGCCTCAATTCTCTTAGCACATACACCTAAGCCAAGTGATTGGCTTGTTGTGCTCTCCTAGCAAAGGTCATTATCTTGTTTCGCAGTGCCCCGTAAAAGTCCTAATTATATAACTTAGATTCCCCTGCCCTCCTTGAAAGGCACGTTTCTACCATTTCTATCCAGTCCAGGCCACAGAAACCTGGAGGTCTCTCCGTCAGCCTTACACGTTCAGAGTTGGCCTACTTTGTCCAAGGCCCATGACAAAATAGAAACCCATCGGTGGCCGTTCTGGCTTACATTGCATCCCAGTATTCCGGGCCAATCCCCTCCTCGCTAGGTTAGGTAGAGCAGGCAGCCGTTTGTAGAAAGGATACAGCTCACTTCAGTCTTAATTCGGCACATTTGTGTTACCGGCAGCGGAAGAGTGAAAAAAAAAGATAAAATATTATCTGAAGTGCAGAGAAAAATTGGATAAAGCAGACTAGCCAGAGGCTCTAGCGGTAATCAACCCCGCAAGGTCTAGACTGGTAGACATGCGCACTTATCCACAGGTATACCAGGGCACTCCTTCTCACTAGCTTATCAGCAAGTTCATAACTAACATCACAATGACCCGGCACCCAACAGAGCCTCACATTGCGTACTGTCAATATCACCCGAGAGCACGTTTACATTGGCCAACAAATTTAGCCATTAGCGCACGTTCGTTCTCTTTCCCTCACACATTTTCAATTATTAACTCCGCGTATCTCATAACTGCTTTATTTGTCCGAAAGTTTGTATGGCACCCTTACTCCCGTATTCAATATATGTATAAACATTACCTTGGTGCCAATCTATGATCCAACAGTGAAAGCTGTAAACGCCTCAAACAAAGGGAAGATTTGCCTGTAGCCAGTCAAAGCCTCTGATCTTCCCCAGCATGCCAGCTTGTCTAACTGACCTTGCACTAAGAATGCCCGACTTACTTGAACAATATACACTGCAGCCGTACGCAAGAATCGGTCTGATATCGAATGTATAAATCCAGTTCACCATATATGGTTGTCTAATAGGGTTAAGTTTTAACCCTCCGTATTCGCCTTTAAAGATAACTTGTCGTCTAGGACGATACTCGGATACTTGCCATTCTCCAGTAGTCTCAGTTGAACCCCTTCAAACACCGGCGGCCCAAACTTGTATCATTTAGTAAAAAGTAATAGTTCTGTCTTTGCGCTTACTCCCAATCCCTTGGCCCAAGCAGATAGATCGGATAAGGCAGTTTGCATCACTTCACTATTACCGCAATATTGTTCCTTTGGTTTTCATTCCCCAAAGTGGAACTGCTAATTATGTTGTCAAGCATATATCGTTATTCCAAATGCAAAAATACGTAACTAACAAAAAATCCCAAATCGATCCTTTTAACATATTTGATTGATAGTTACCATTGCATTTAAGCTGGCCATATTTATAATATAATAATTTTTAATAACATTTTTTCTTCGCTGACTACAGTTTAAGAAGTGTTAGTTTAAAGGGTAACAATGTAAAAACAGCTTAATTGACTTACCATACCCACAGCCACTTGTCTTGCAATATGAAGTAAATCTCCATTTGTAAGTGGTACTCGTTCGGCAAGGAACTTGTCATCGCTAGTCTTAACAACAGTTTTAACGGTATTGTAATTGGAGTTATTTGTTTGATTTTTACATAATTTTTCGTCTGAAGAGAATATTGTAAAATATGTTTTGTTCTCAACAGGTTTATTAAATTTTCTACTGATTTCATGATTTTTGCAGTCGCAGCTTTTAATTTCAATCGTCTGCTGTCGCTGGCTTAATACACTCTCTAATTCATAATTTTGTTTGTCAGTATCAGTTGAATCAATAGTTTTAATTATCACATCCACATTACATTTGCAAGAGTTTGTGCAAAATCCATGGTAACCATAAGATTTATTCTCTGCTACACGAGATAAATCTTTTGATGTTACTTCCGCATTATTCGCGGTTTTTGTTGTGATTATTTCTGTTTTGTCGAAATTCTCAACATTTTCAAACTTTTGCAATAATATTTTATCATTATCACTACTATTGCTATTGATAAGTTTTGTTGTAGCTGCTTTGGTAACATAATTGTCGTTAGGTTTGATGTTGACATGTTGTACAACATTATTATTTCCGTTATCAGTTTTTGTGTCACAAAAATGCAAATTATTACAATTTAGTTTTTCAAAGTTTGTGGTTTCCAAGTCCTGGCTGCAACTATTTTCCTCTTGACTCAATTGGATGTAAGATATATTTTTATCTAGACATTGTTTTTTTAACTGTAGCTCATGCAAAAATTTCCATTCGTCTCTGAAAAACAAAAATAAGTATTAACAATTAGGAAAGTTGAAGTCGGTCAAGCCCGATCATTTTATACCCTATTTCAAATTTTTATGGGGCTACATAAAAAAATAGACCGATAATTTGTGTATTCAGTAAAATTTGGAGAAGGTAAAGTAACATTCAAGTTAGTTTTAGCCCAAGGGGCTTATTCCGGGGAGGCATTTGTATGGGGGCTATACCAAAATATGGACAGATCATATTTGTGATCAGTATTTTCATTAGTAACATAAATTTAGGAACATGTGTAAATTTTTGTCAAAATAGAAAGTTATTTCTGCCAAATTTTATCAATATATTTTGATCACAAGAATGCATGTCCGTCCGTCCGTCTGGCTGGACATGGTTAAATCGACTCAGGAAATGATTCCAAATCGATCGGTATACTTGCAGGGGGGTCTCAGACCATTACTTTTGGGCGTTACAAACATCTGAACAAACGCATAATATCCCTTCAACGAGAGTGGTGTGGGTATAAAAATATACATACATACATATTTACATACGTAATACTATGTTCAAACATAGACTTTAAATGCGTAATTATTACATTTGCGCAATTAAGGCCTTAATTGAGCTCAATTTACCAATTAGTTGTAAATTGGTTTTTTAATTGAGGTGAACTCGAAGTGCAACCCTGCTGATTTAATAAGAGCTGTGTTCAGTTGGTATAAAAGCTTGAAAGCTTTTAATAGTTGTGCAAAAAAGAAAGCGTATAAGAGAGTTATTATTTTTCATTTCCTGTTCAAGCTTGCCCGAACCTTTTCTTTGGGTTAGTTCGGAAAAGAACATTGAAATAACCTGATTTTTGTTAACTTCGAAAATTCAAGAATTAGTTGGGCATTTTGCATCAGAAATAACATTTTTATTTAATATTTTTGTAAAAATTTAAAGTTGTAGGTAAAAATGTATATTAAATTATAAATATTTGTTCCTTTCTTTATTATAAAAATATGCTTTTACAGATGTTTATCTTATGTTTGTAAAATGTTAGGCTTTTTAAGCCCATAAAAACACTAAAATAGCATTAGCGTTCCAGCTACCTTGGGTAATTTGAAAAAACAACTAAATCGCGATGTTATTTAAAATTTAATATGTTATTTAAGGTAAAATATGGCTAAAGGAACGCATGCCCGATGAATATAATCTCAGTGTGCTCAGTAAAAAAGAACAAACAGCGATGACCGTCAATGTTTAAAATAACAGTGATTTACAAATCACGTTCACTGTTCACAGTATTGTTTAAAAATCAAAAGATCGCTCATCTCTGGCACAAGTCATGTTATTTTAGCATCCACCTTTAATAAAACATAAAAAAAGATTCCATTCCTAAAATGGCTTTAAGCTTTAAATTTTAAATGCTTGAATGAAAAATACGGTCACAACCGTCTCAATGGAATTGCCCGTTAGTAATGTAAAAAATTTCAATTGAACAATTTGTTTTCACCAAACCTACCTTAAGAAATTTAATAGGTTACCAAAACTACAATACTCTGTTATCAGCATCATTTCATTACTAATACGTGTACAATGCCCCACAATGCCAACAATATTGGGATGTTTTTCAACCGATTTCATTACATCAATCTCACGGCGAAAAGCGTAAATGTCATCAACAGATGGATGATCTAGTTACATAAAAATATATATAATGATTTGTACAAATGTATCTTCATATAAATCAAAAATTTACATATAAAATAGTTAAATAAACAATAAATAAACCTTTTAACATTTTAACGGCCACTTCTTGTGTGGTGCCCAGTTTCTTATTGGTATATAAACCAAGTTTTACTAAACCAAAGGCACCTTCACCTAAAACTTGATAAAGTATTAAATCGTTTCGATCAATTTCCATGTCGTCGTCGTAGACTATGTGTTCATTATTTTCCACTTCATATGTTAAATTGTTGATTTTAAGATTTGCGCCGAACTCAAGCGTAGTTTTTGGATCAATTGGTGTTTTCTTTTCCAGTTCCTAAAGGGAAAAGTGAAAACAAATTGCCAATAAAAATTTTTATTTACAAGTATAGGTATAAAGGTAGGTATGTACATATGTATGTGTATGTAATTTTAATTTATTATATACTGAGATACTTAACGCATTCAAAATAATACTTATATTTTAACACTTACCTCAAAATATTTACATCTCTCCTGGTAACGTTTTAGTTTGGCTCGACGATGGTAAATGATAAATATTGTAAGAAGCAAAATGACGACACAAAAAATTAATGACACTATGACTGCAACTAATTTCACAAGTGGATTTTTTTCTAAAAAAAATTATATTTAGACAGTTAATTAAAAAAATAAATGCGAAAATGTAATTAAAAACAAGCAACTTGACAATAACAAAAAAAAATTAATTTTAAATAATACACCTTCTTCTGTGAGCCGAATTCAAGTAGATTTCTTAATTTCAAACCGAATCTGGACATTTTAGTGTTCTCTAAGCCGAAAACCGAGAGATCTATCGGTTTAGAGAATACGATGTAAACTCGACTCAATATACAAATCAGGGAAGCGAGAAATATGCTAAAAAAACTTAGAAATATGCTTTAAAACCACAAAAAAACGGTTGTATGTGATACACAATTTTTTTACAAAAAGAAACTCAATAAAATTTTTAGGTTATGTTGGTTTGTTGGGATTTTTTTAATGTTTTGGTTTGTTTTCAGTAATTCTCAATAAGTTCATTGAATTTATTGTATGTACTGACCATTTGGTGTAAGAACCAATGAAATAAATATAGACAAACTTAACCTACAACAAACCCTTTAAATAAACTAAGAGAATTGGGATCAAATCCTATATATAAAAAAATCGCTGGCGAAAATAGAAATTATCTTAAGTTGGCGACAGCTACCACGGTAGTCTTGTAGTTGTAGCTGCGACGTCAAAACCTGCCTCTTGATCTTGACAGACTGTGGTCGCAAGCCTGTTGCAAAAATGCAATAGAGTTTCTATAGCAGAAATTCCCCTTAAATTTTGCAATTTTTAACTTTTTTCAGGAATCCCGGTAAAAACCATCAAATATTAAAGGCTTCCAAATTTTTTACATATCATACATTAACATCATACAACTAAAAAATGTATGATAATTTATTATGTATCGAAATAACAAAAAAAGTTAAGAAGTAATTTCAGTACATCCCGAGTTCAAAGCACTGGAAAAAGTCATAAAAGGAAAAAAGCATAATAACAAAAAAACACCAACTTATATGTTTAATCTAATTGGCAAAATTACTTAAACAATTTAGAAAACAAATTTGCTATAATAAATTTTAATTTAAAGCATTAATTACGCAATTTACCTTGAATATGAACTACAGTTTTTGTTATGTCTGTTAAAGATGAAACTGTTTTCCCACCCCTGGTGTATGCCGTAAGGATAACTTCATAGAATATACCATAGAGGTTTATTTGCGGGATATAAAAGTTATAAATATTCTGTAATGGTTGAAAATGTTAAAAATAAAATAATACAATATATCAAATTCAATTGTTTAACAGATAAATAAATAACATAAAAACATAATTTTTAAATGAAAGGAAGTTTAAAACATCTACTAAGTTGCTAGAAAAATTAAATTTTACTGATCTTAAAGAAATGGTGCTTTTTTCTTCTTATTTGAGGTTATTCAAGTTTACTAATTTAAAATTAATTTGCTCAATATATTAAAGTCGCTTCTTTTTTTTTGGGAAAAGTATTTTTGGGATTTCTCCGATTAAACATACAAAAATTAGTTGTTTGTTACCAAAAAAAATTTCTAATTTTTTTGCTTCTTTAAACGTAAATAATATTAATGTTTAATAGGTATGATTTTAAAAACTTAAAGCAAAAAAAAATTGAAATTGGGCTGATTTTTACGATGATGTTTTTCATGAAATCACTTCCATGATATGTTTGTAGACAAAAGCGGTAATGAAGAGCGTACTTTTCTACACCCCTTGCCTAAAGACATGAAAAGTGGTTTCATAAAAAATATCATTACGTTAACTGACCCAATATTAAATTTTTTTTTATCCTTCACATAGTGATAAGAGTATGTATTTATATACATAAAAGTTTGCCATTTCATTTGTAATTTCTACAATATTCGCTTTAGGCCCCATAAAGTATAAATATTTTAGATCCTTATAGATAGGGAAGTCGATGTAGCCATGTGTGTCTGTTGAAATAAAGTTTCCGTACTCAAATAAAGTCGCAAAGCGAAAGGTTTTGGCATCAAACAATCAGAAATATCCCTGAGACAATCGCTATTTAAAATTAGCAAAATCGGGTCCTTATGGGCCGAGATATAAGCGAAAACCCAAAATAACGCAATTTGTTTAGGATAAAATCCGTCCATGTATTCCTATATATTTCAGTAAATACAGCCACTCTTGCCACAAAACTTAGCACAGCTACTTTTAAAATAGTGTCCTAAATTAGAGTAAACAGTTTTTCAGGTAGGATCAGGGGAAGTGGTATTTCTCCTACAATGGCATAAATTTTGTGAAATATTTCATGCGCTTAATCTTAGATATTATCACAGCTATCGGGTTCGAATGTTCTACAAGAAATATTGGTTCAATAGTTCCTACAAATAAACCACTACAAATAAACAAATTTTATTAAAATTTTAATACGAATAATGTCGAAAACTGTTAAAACTCTCGACCCCAAACCTTCTTTCTACATGGTATTTCTACTGTACATATAAACGTTAAAATTTTCTTAAGTTTTCTATTTAAAAAAACTAGAAAAGCTATCGACTTCAAACCTGGCACAAAGTGTTTTTATTACAATATTTGTAGTGCAAAATAGCTCGGATAGACCAGATGATTGGATACATAAAAATACCAATGTGAAGGGTATATAAGATACAACAACTACTTACCCTGGGTAGTTCAAAATTTTTTGTTTCACCTTCCATTGACAGGTCTAGAATTTGTAGGGTATAATTATCGGGTAAATGTTTAGGCAATTGCCAGCTTATGTTAAGGGAATATAGATGTTGATCAATAAAATTTTGTTCGGCAACTAGATTTTGTGGAGCTTCCGGTGCTTAAAAAAGAAACAAAAAATATAACAAAAATTAAAACTTAAAGAAAATAATTTTTTAAGAAACGCTTCTTAACCCGAATTAACCCACGGTTACCATATGGTAACACAAAACATGAAGTTACATTTATACAGAAAGATCCACAACAAAACAACATAATAAAAAGACAAAAACGTTATTTTGTTCAAAACATTTGTAGTTTGTCAAATAAAAAAGATTTTATTACTCTGGGTTCAATTAGGAAAGTTGTGGCGTGTAAAATTTAAGTGACAAAAAAAATTTATAAAAATTCGCGTTTTTAGATGTGACACATCGGTTAGATAAAGCATTTATTTATAATTTTTAATAAATCATAAAAAAAAATTAAAGCAGCTTGTAGCTAACAAAATAAACTATAAAATATAAAAAAAGTTGTATTAAAAAACTTTTTTTTGTACTATTTATTTACATTTTACTTAAGGCGTTACCATATGGTAACCGTGGGTCGCCTAGGGTACAAGTTTTTTTCTTTGTGTGTGGTTCTGAGCTTGTTAAGTGTTTTAAAAATTTAACAACCCTTTAGATGTTTATATTTGCAACAAAAGGCTCGATGAAGCAGAAAATCAAGCCTTCTATAGACGTCAATATGTATGTCTGGCGAAGATGATGAATGTTGGGGCATTCCAGATAATGTTTGCCCAGCTCAGATGAAAGGTAGCTGTGAAGTTGTAAAAGATAGCGAGCAACATTTGCAAAATTTTGATGTAGAAGATGAAACTAAAAGTATGTTAAAAAACAGTATTGGTTTATAAATTTGGAGAAAATCCGAAATTAATGACATGGCGTAATTCTAAGGCGAGTGCATACAAAATAAATGTACCCCGTTCTTTGCCATATAGAGGACAAAAATGGTGGTCTAGTGTTTTTACTTGGCTTATAGATGCTTGTATTCAAAACGATTGGCAGATTCAGTGAAAAGAGCAGTTGAAAATGACTCAATTTGAATTTCGATGACAATTGGCAGTATACAATTACAAGCATTATGGAAAAAACCCAAATCATTAGACCCAACGTCCTCCCACAGACACGCAACAACACCAGGCCTAGTTGACCACACTATTCATAATGATCAGATTGGACGTTTTGTAGTGTCATCCAATCGAAGGCATTGTGCCAGCGAACAATGCAGTTAACGGGCAAAAATTTTGTATAAAATGCAACATAGGACTTTGCGAAAAGTACTTCGCCGATATCCTACAAAACTCTTTTATTATTTAATGAATTCTATTTTACTTATAATTTAATAAAAATGTTTTTTAACCGCTATTTTTCGTAAATTATAAAAAAAAATGTAACAAATATTTGTTTTGTTCATAAAAAAAACATGTACCCTAGGCGACCCACGGTTACCATATGGTAACGCTAGTTTTTCACGTTTTCCGGAAAACCGTAACAATGTTTTGAAAAACTAAACTAATTTTAGTGCTAAGGAGGCTAAAATATGTAAGCGTTACCTTTTTCAGAAAAATTTAAAACAAAAAAAGTTCTGGGAACTACCGGGTTAAATAAGTAGTTCTGAACTGTGCCAATTACTTATTTTTTATTTTTAATAATAAAAGTAATTCAAAGTATGTTTCCTATAAATTTCTTTAAAGTTACCTTTTATTTAACAGTCAATGGTTTAAGAGATTATTTTATATTAGGTTACTCGCACAGTTAATTTTCTTTAAACAAGTGAATTTTTTTCAACCTGTAAGCTGTAAATACGTTTCACTTAAATTGTCTTGTCGGTCAGATTGTTAAAAAAAGTAGTAAAAAAGGCTTCAAAAACAGGATTTACACATAAGCCTAGGAACTCCGACATTAACCGAGCTTTATGAATTTTCGAAACTAGTTCTTCACCATTATAATTTATTTCTCGTATTTTTATGCTGTAAAACTAGGTTGAGGTCCAAGTCTAGCAAGACATACACCTAATTTTAATTCGGTGATACGGACAAATTCTCAAAATTTTTTCATCATTTTATATGTATGAAATTAGACATAAAATATCGTTCTTTATTTTAAACATGCTATTCTGCGCAATCCCCATTTGATGTCGGCATTCGATCTCCTCATTTTATTTAAGTTTTTACTCCATTTTATGATTTCCCTTGTTCTATCCTAATTCGTGGTACCCCACCCCAAAGAATTCTCGGCATTCTGTTAGCTGTTGCATTGTTGCGCTGTATTTAGCAATACTTTTCTTAAGACTCCATTTAATAAATATTTTTAACATTTAATGAAAAAAAGTTTTTCCAAAGATTTTTTTATAAAAATGTGTTTGTTATTCCCAAACACAGTAAAAAAAAATAATTTTTTCTCATATCGCACTGGTTTCTCTAAAGGGAGTCAACTCAACATTTTTCAAGTCTCACTTTTTACAAGAAATCGATGTACAGTGGTAATATCTACCCAGTGTTTTGCTCTACTGAAAATTTGTAAACTTTGAGTTGACTCTCTTTAGAGAAACCAGTGCGATATATAAAAATAAAAAAGTCAAGATTTTTTTTTGATTACTGAAAAAGCATTTAAACGCACTGTGGGAAGTTGTTAAAAGAAGACTCTCTTTTCAAAAACGGGTATTGCATTAGAAAAAAAAGCACCTAAAAATACCCCGAAAGCGCCAGCGCTGATTGCCAATGCATTTTTTGTTTTTAAAAAAGGCAAAAGCCAGTGAGTGATATTAAATATTAAAAATTTTCTACATACCACAAATATTAAAATTATAATTATGCCATTCGACGCATGATGGAACCGCAAATGTTTTCCAAAACAACTCACTTTCTCGCATGTTCTTGGTGTTGCATGCCCTTATGCCCACCTTGTACACCGATGAAAAAGTCAAATTGTATAATTGGTGCTTGTAAAGTTGACGTGCCTGTAATATTTTAAAAATAATTAATTGATCTATTGTTAAGACAAGCTGCAACAAACAAAAACATAAAAAAATAAATACATAAGTACATAACTATGTATAATTATCTTTTTTGCAAAACAATGTACTAGTGCGGACAAATTATTGAGTGGTGGCTACTGAGTACTTTGGTTACTTAATATTAAAAATCAGTTGCTCGATACTTTTAGAGTTGCATTTTAACGCTTAACTGAATACTATAACGGATAAAACATAACCGTTTAAAAAAATAAGTACAGTGAGCTCGCGGAAACGTGAATATCCAGAATCGTGAACAACCCAGAAGCGTGAACACTTTTTATTTAACATTAACTACTCTAAAACGTGAACAAACATTGAAAGTTTAAAAACGTGAACATTTTTTTCTGAGATTTTTTTTGTTTAAACTAATTTTATAAATTTTGGGAGTCCCAAAATTATGTTTTTTTTTTGTAAACACACTATTTTGTTTAAAGTTTTTCTGTGTTGGTTGCAATAAGAGGATCTATAAGCGATATACATAGCTTTATTTTCAAAAGGTTGATTTTTGTTTAATTTTTAAATTGGACTTTTCGGGTTAAAGCGTTGCTAAGTTTTGACCAGATTTGGATGTTTTTGAACTAGTAACAATAAATTGATAAAAAAAAGTTAAATTCGTTGGAAAATAATTAAAAAATATCCAATCGGAAACGTGAACAAAATCGAAAACATGAACACCCTTGGTAAAAATTAGTTTAAATATAAGTTTAACATTAAAATTACAGTGAACTCGCGGAAACGTGAATATCCAGAATCGTGAACATCCAGAAACGTGAACACTTTTTATTTAACATTAACTACTCTAAAACGTGAACAAACATTGAAAGCTTTAAAACGTGAACAGTTTTTTTTTTAGTTTTTTTTTTTGTTTAAATTAATTTTATTAGTTTTGCCAGTTCCCGAATTATGCAATAAAAGGATCTACAAGCGATATACATAGTTTTATTTGCAAAAGGTTAATTTTTGTGATCGGATAAATGAGACAATTAAATGTTACCCAAAAAACTAAATTTTAAAATTTTTAAATAAAACTTTGTGGGTTAAAGCGTTGTTAAGTTTTGACTAGATTTGGATGTTTTTGAACTAGTAACAATAAATTGATAAAAAAAAAATTAAATTCGTTAGAAAATAATTAAAAAATATCCAATCAGAAACGTGAACAAAATCGAAAACATGAACACCCTTGGTAAAAATTAGTTCATGTTTCCGCGAGTTCACTGTAATTATTTTAGAAGAACAAAAGCAATATCTAAAGGTTGTATTTTTGTTATTCTTTAAAACGAATTCCCTTTGCTGTAAAAATATTAAAGAAAGTTGTTAATTTTTATTATTAAAAAAAAGAGGTACATATTAATTAAGGGTGAGATCGAAAAGTTTAAATTTAAAAATGCAATAAAACAAAAACGGTTTGAAATTTTGTCAAATTTATTTTTTGTTGTGGTATACAATTGTTCCGATTAGAAATGAAATATAACTTCTTATAGTTGCCGAGGCTGGCCTCACAGTTTCTTATTCGCTCGAACCAATTTTCGAGCACTTTTTCGAGTGTATTTGGCTGTATCTCGGCAATGGTGTCACGAATGTTTGCCTTCAAATGCTCAATTGTCTCTGGTTTGTCAGCATAATACTTGTTCTTAACGACACCCCACAAAAAGTAGTCCAGTAGTGTGAAATCGCAGCTTATGGGCGATGATTTGACACTGATCATTTTTTTTTTTTGCAAAATCGACATCATCGTGCAGTTTCCCCTTGGCCTATCTGGCAAAGCGAAAACGAAGCGGATGGTCATGCGGCTTCAACTCTTGAACCAATTAAACTTTTAAGGGCGTTTTCACAAAATTCAGCGCAAACTGGTGCGTAAAATGTTCGATTCTTGAAAACGATGATGAGTTGATGTTGATGGTTTCTCACGCACACTCTCAGCCTCAGTTTTGATATTTTCGGGTATGCGCACTGTACGCATGCTTACGTGTTGGCGCATCAACAATGAAACCAGATTGTGAACTTTATCAATAACCTTGCGTATACCGCATCCTCCAACAATGTTTATGTTAAGTTTATAGGGTTTGTTGTAGGTTAAGTTTGTATATACATATGCCAGGGTACATTAATACAGGTAGTGTCAAGGCGGATTAAAAAAATTCGCCCTCTGCATTCCCTTTTTGTGTTTGAGAAAGTGACTGTCAAAATTAATAAATTTGACAATCACTTTCACAAAATAGCAATGCGAATTTATAAGCAGCTGGGTTCTTAACACTACCTGTATAAGTGTACCCTGCTATATGCCTCACTTTGAATATAATTCCAGTATTTAAGTTCTATAAAAGTTTAAGTCGAACAAATTAATATTTAACCCACGGTAGTACCGAATAGAAAGCGTGCTGATGATATATTGTAGCTGGTTTCGAAGATGCACTACACTCGGGTAATATTGGAATTACTTCATTTAATATAAATTTCCATTTTCAAAAATTTACTAAAATCGAAATAAATAGAAATTATTATAAGTAAAGAAAAAGTTAAAAAAAAATTAAGTTTAACGATTAAAACGAAAAATTTTTAATTTCCTTAAACATGTCAAGTTTATATACATAATCGGTTATAACCGATCTATAGATAAGAGGTGCAATTTTATATTTTTTCAGTTTTAATACCTTAATATAAAAAGGCCCTAACACGTACTTTTTTCGGCTTAAAATTATAAATAAGAGCATTTCTATTTTAAGGTAACGATATGTATGTCTAAGGCCTTGTTTTATAAAAAACAATTGTTTGAAAAAAATCAAAATTTAAAAAAATTAATACAAGTGTTTCTGCTTTTAAAAGATGCGTTTTATGAAACATGAAAGCATGTTAATAAATTAAAAATCGAATAGTTTTAATCAAACGACTACGATCAAATTTGCTCTTATCTTTAAATTCAATATGCAGCTGGAAAATTTGTAACATAATGTATATATGTATAATGCTTTGTAAGCCCTCGCCTTTGTTTAAATAATTATTTTATTATTCCTAAAATATTGTAAGACGTAATTTAAATCAGCACAAATATATTGCCAAGAAAATTGTAATCGTAATTATATTTATAGAAAGTTTTAATGATTAGAATTATTGAAAGGTTGCAATTGAAGGTGTTTTTTTAACACATTTACAAAAACATAAAATTTAAATTTAATTATCAAAGTTTAATAACGAATGAGAGTATTGCCAGTGATAACCCAACAAACAAAAGTCTGTGCGAATTAAAGACATTCTGTAATAATTTTTTTTCAGATGGGTTATTACGTAAAAAATTCTATTCAAATAAATAATTTCGAATTTGAACAAATTAGATTACGTAGTAAGATTTTCGAAAATTTATTTACAAGCGAAATAAACTTATTTTTCAATCCAAATTGACATTTACATAATACATTACATAAAACTTCCAAAATGCTGTCATATTTAAACGATGGATCCTTTAAATGTACTTTGAAAAGCGTTTTGAAATTTAGAAGACATATCGATTTATTCTTATAAAAGTTTGAGCATACTCTTTCAGATCTTTAACTTAAATACTACTCTGCAACGATTAATGGATTTCTTGAAGGTATTTTAACTGAATGAAATCCATTAGAAATCTTACAGATATGTCGTTCATTAAAATTTTTACACATGTCTAAGAGAAATTTGTAAGACTTCCGTACAAATCAATTCAGATTTTTGTCAGATTTATCAAATACAGACATTTTTAGCTAATTTTGCACACTGGGTTGTTTGGCTGATTTTTTGATTATCAATAAGTTCGCGGAGCGTGCGAAATCTGAATAAAAATCTATATAACCTGCGGCACAAGGAAGCACAAAAGCAGTAAACAAATTAAAAAAAAGAACGACCTTTTCTCTTTCACACACATACATTTTCACGGTGCTATAAAAGCAGCATGTTGATCTTCATTGATTGGCAGTTATCAGAGAAAACTAAACAAGTCAAGTATTTAAAGGGTAACAAATACTATATTTTAGTAAAGCAGACAGGCACAATGCATAAGTATTTGGTATGTAAAAGGATTAATTAGCAAAAGTTGAGCTAGAAGATTGATTTTCTTGTGAAATGTTTTTCTACTTACAGGTGACTTTAGTTGCCCTTACAGTTATAAATTGTACTGTTACTGGTCTTCCTTATGGAAGTAAAGTAGCTACTTATGGTGGTGGTGGCGGAGGAGGAGGAGGCGGGGGTGGCGGAGCTGGTGGAGGTTTTGGACCTGATGGCGGTCATACAGGCGGTGGTCCAGGCGAACATCATGGAAGTTTTGGTGGAGGTTTTGGACCTGGAAGTAATTCAGGTGCTGGATTTGGACCAGGTGGTGGGTTTGGAAGCAGTAAAGGTGGTGGAGGCGGCCGTGGATTTGGTTCTGGCTCTGGTTCTGGTGTAGGAGGTGGGGGAATTGGTCCCGGCATAGGTGGTGGTCATGGAGGTAATTCTCTTTCTCAAGGAATCGGAGGTGGACATGGTGGAAATAGTCTTGATAATGGCGGTTTTGGTCCAGGAGGTGGTTCTGGTGGTGGATTAGGTGGCGGAAGAGGAAGTGGTATTGGAGGCGGTTTTGGATCTGGTTTAGGCGGGGGTTTCGGTTCTGGTGGTGATTCCGGACGTGGTGGCTCCGGAGGTCATGGCAGTTCCAGTGGTTTTAGTGGCTCAAGTGGTTTTGGTGGCTCTGGTGGCCACGGTGGAACAGCTGGTATAGCTTCCGGTCCAGGCTTTATTAGCGGAGGTCACAGCAGTCCTGGTGGTGGAGGTGGTTTTGGTGGCGGTAGTGGTGGAGGAAGTGGATTTGGTGGAGGTCATGGCCTAAGCGGTGGTGGTGGTTACGGAGGTGGTGGCTACGGAGGTGGTGGTGGAGGTGGTTATGGAGGAGGTGGTGGTAGTGGCTATGGCGGATATAAAAAACATGGCTACTAAACAGGATTATATATTAAATAAACTGTGATATTTAATACTTTATTCAAGAAATAACCAGGGATTAAGCCTAAAATATAAAAAAAATTACGTTCACACATACATAGGTATTCATCTATTCCAGGGTGGTTTGCAAAAAAAAAATCAGATCGTTTTCCACATCCCAAGAGAAGCTGCATTTCTCAAATCCTAAATTTTTAATAATAAAAATAGCAAAAAAAACTACCATTTTCTACATATAAGTACTACGAATCTGCATCGGTAGTATCCACTCAGCACTACAAATTTTAAGTTTTAATACTGAATATTATATACTATTTAAAAAAAAAAAAAAGTTCAAATAAATTTGCAATTTGTGGACCATTTTTTTAGAAATTTAGCTTAAATTAAAAATAAATATCTCAAATATAAAAGAATAAATTCTTTTTTTAAAGAATTAAGGTAATCTGCGTTGCTTTCCTTATTAGCTTATTTGAATGTGTTAAGAATTCAAAAATAAAAATTTTTAAGAAAAATTCTAAGTAGAAAACAAACGAGAGCAAAATCAAAATGATAATGAAAAAGGCGGATAGATTAAAGTTAAAAGGAGCTGCAATGTATTTCAGACAGAGATTCTAGCATTTTTAAAACATAAACTGTATGTGTTTAAAATGTCCTTAAAAGTCCTTTTGTGTAAATTTCCAAGCATAACATTTTTTGCGAATTAATTTCCGAGTTTCTAGCACTTGTTTTATATTAGCAGCCCATTGAAAGGTTTATGTCTTACCAATGGAACATTTTTTTCTAAGGCTTTTTTGTTTTAAATTTGCTTATGCAAAGCTCACCTCAAGTGCAGTTGCTAGAGTTTAATTTTTGAATGTGGAGGTAAGGAAATAAAACTAAGGTTGACACTGTAAAAATAGAATGCCTTGTTGGATGAGCGGATAGAGCGTACGCTTGGCTTTCATATGGTCCACGATTCGAGTAGTTGTTGAGACTTGTTATGTATACTTAAATTTAACATAATACATACAAATATATTTAAATTAAGTAAGCATAAATAAATAGAAATAAGCATTACTTAAACCAACAAAAAAACCAAAAAAAAATATTTAATTTTAGATTTGTTTGTGTTTTGATTAAATCGATTAAATCATTTTTTAATTGAAAATTTTTTAATTAAATTATTTAATTGAATATGCGAATTTCTTGATAGGTTGTAATCTAAATATTTTGTTAACAAATTTTTTAATTGAAATTTTTTTTTATTTTTTTCTGTGTATTTGACGCTATGCATACGTACATATGTACTTATGTTAGTGCATACATTTATATTAATGTTTTAATTTTTACTTACGTTGCGAATTTCTAAAGGCTGCAAATCATAGTCCTCACTTTCCGGAGAAAAGCATATAATATCATAATGACACGTCATATCTGTAAGTAAAACAAAAAGGTACAAATGTTTTATCTCTATTGTAAAAGAAAATTATTTAACATATTTAAAGAATTACTATTAATTTTGGTCCTTTTTATTATAATCAATTTTGCAACTTTATAATTGGACTCTTAAGTTCATATTTCTACAACAAGAAACAGAATGTATTTACTAAAGGACTGCACAAGAAAATTACAGTTAGAAAATTCTGAAATACAAATCAAAATTTCTGAAACTAAATTTAAAAGCCAGGGGCCAAATCGTCGCATTCGATTCGAATCGAAATTAAAAAAATTCTTATTAGAATTCCTATACTCAAAGCATTGAAAACTCGATCGATCGAATGCAATTTCGATTCGAATTGAATGCGACGATTTGGCCCCTGAAATTAAATTAAAAATTCTAAAATTGATTTAGAAAGTTATAAAAATGGATTAGAAATTTCTGAAATACAATAAGAAGGTACTAAAATACAATTGGAAGTGGGGTAGTATCAAGTGGTTTTCTACTTTGAATTTTTTTAGATACTATTAATTACCAACAAATAAAAAGTAAAATTTTACCTGCAGCCGGCTTCCATGTCATCATTGCTGTTAGATGCATCTTATTAAATGTATCCTCGGTAAAATGTGTAATTTTTATTTCCGTCACATTACCAGGGGTATAACTACGACGCAACGTTTGAAACTGTTGCTGTTGGGCGATTACAGAATATTTATTATTTGAATGCACCGCCAATACCGTAAAATTGTAGCTGGTGTTTGCCATTAATTTGTCAATTTTAAAAAAGTTATCATCAGACTAAAATTGAAGAGGGAAAGATAAATGATTCAAACCAATTTTTTAAAGAAAGCTTACACACTAAAAACAAATAAGTAAGGCAAATATGTACTTTATTTAGTATTTTAAGCCATACCTATTTACATACATTTGTAATTCTGCTAAAATTTTGCATATTGCACGACCTTTAAAATTTTAAATAAGGCAGAAAGTAATCAAATGTTTTATTTTGGTTTTATTTAAAATTATCACCATTTTGGCCAGTAATTCTCGTAAAAATTAAGCACGAATTAGTAAAACCGTATTTATAACATTTTTTTCTGCTTTAAGATATTTCAAAAACTATTTCGGGTTATTTGCGCTCTCAAAAAAAAAAGGCAAAATGCTAAGGGACCGTAATAATTATGTCAAAAAATAATAATTATTTTTTAGAATTTAAATTTTTTTTTAATTATTTATTTTTATTTTTTTTATTTTTATTTATTTATTAATTTTTTTTTGACAAGATAAATAAATGTTTTTGGCAGAAATTATTATAGTTTTTTTTAATTTTATAAAAGTCAATTTGATAACAATGATCGTTATTTTTTGTTTTTATATTTATTAAAAATATAACAATTATTTTTGCTAAAAATAATAAAACTAATAAAAAAAATTAAAAACTTCTTTTCGCCAAATATAATAAAAAATAAAAAAAAAATAATTTTTTATTGACAAAAACTTAAAATCAAAAATTTTAAAATCCCTTCATTTTTAAAAAAGTTCTAGTTTTATACCATCAAGATGGCGATAATAAAAAGGCTTTTTTCTTTTAAGCTTTGGATCTTTTTTGAATATATTAATTTGCCTTAATTTCTTTTATTTTTTATATTCAATATTTCGTCACTCCATTGTGAGGCATCATCAGAAAGTTACTTTTGAGTTTGTTTTTTTTTGTTTTGTTTAAAAAATTAGAAATAAATAAATATATTTTAAAAAAGATTTTAAGCTTAAAAGAAAATAAATTAATAAAAGTAAAAATAAATAAATTTAAAAAGGTCCAAAAAACTGGGGCCAAATCGTCGCATTCGATTCGAATCGAAATTTCACTCGATCGATCGAGTTGTCAATGCTTTAAGTATAGGAATTCTAATAAGAATTTTAAAATTTCGATTCGAATCGAATGCAACGATTTGGCCCCTGATATATTCAAGTTAAAACAAAAAATAATAATATTTTACAAGTTTGAACTGGAACAGTAAACACGGATGTAAAAAATTAGTAAAAAAAATTGTTTATACTTAAAATTTCAAACACATTAAACTTACCAAAAACACATAAAATTTATCCGCATCATTGGCTAAATTCATTTTAATCACAAACACAGTTTCGTATACATTTTCATGTGCAACATTCTCGCTTTCTAATGCAACATTAGAGCCTGGTGAATGTTCTCTTGCTTTTGTTGTAACGTCTGTTAATATATTAATATTAGTTGGATGACTTTGGTTGGATGATGTTTGCAAATCAATTATGAAGTTTAAAGTAGTGTCATCACGGCAAACTAATTTTAAGCTATAGTTTTCATGGACTTGCTTTGGTGGTGGTTCACGGCTTGTGGTATTTGCGGATGTACAATTGTCCATGCAAAATTTGAGAAACTGAAAAATAAAGTTGAACGCCTTATATTGTAAACACACAACGATTAAAAACAACAAATATTTTATTTTTTGTTTTTATTTTGCGTTGAACTAATTTTTTCTTTATATTTTGGTTTAAGTTATTTTACCGATACTAGCCGAGTATAGTACACTTTCGTAACTAGTGATAGTGTTTTCGGCTGTAAATATCACCTATTTATTTTCATATTATTCAGAGAGGTAAACGGAAACTTGGGGACGAACTTTCCATTTTTCCAAATACACTATGCTTTGTGTTGTAGTCTGTATGGTGGCTGTTAAGCTTCATGGATATTTATTAATCAATTCCGTTTACCTTTCTGGATAACATGTTAGTTAAATAGGTGATGTTTACAGCCAAAAACAGTAATCACATTCAAATAGTACTCGGCTAGTATCGGTAGAAAAAATTTGCCACACATAATTTTTTGACATAGGGACAAGGCCTATTAAAAGTAAAAAAATAACTATAATCACCTGTTTACTTGACCATCAAGTTGAAAGGCGATTTGAATGGCAAAAATTGATCATCAAGATTTTTTCAATTTCGAAAGTTAAAAAATTAAACCTGGTCGTAAGAATATTCTTCACAACTCGATCCTAAAGTCAAATTCTCTAAAATTCAAATTTTTAAGACCACATCCGTTACAGTCTTCAAGTGATCATTGCAGCCATAATTTAGTCCACCTACTATTAATCGCTTAAAAACATTGTATTCTTGAAAATCATAGCTTTTTCCAAGCCAAAATTTCATACTGTTAGAGTTATAGGCAAAAATTTGAGCCAAATGGTCACACCCGTCACAAATGCCCATAAACATTTATTTAAAAGGCATATATTAGTGCAATGATAGCGATGAAAAAAGTGGAAAAGAAGGTTAAAAATACACTTAATAGGGAATAATGTTTTAATGATATCATAACAGGGGCCAAATCGTCACATTCGATTAGAATCAAATTTAAAAAATTCTTATTAGAATTCATATATTAAAAGCATTGGCAACTCGATCGATCGAGTGAAATTTCGATTCGAATCGAAAGCGACGATTTAGCTCCTGCATACATTTTGTGTGCTTGACATTTTTTAAGGATTTTTGCCAAAACATCGTATATTTGGTTTTGCTTTGTTGTAGTTGTTGCCGTACTGCCTATACCTTGTAAAATTTTGTATAATGTTTTAGTTACTATGTGTGTGTACATCTATATTTTGCCAAACATTTGCCTTGTGTAAACCAGACTTAAAAATTATGCAAATTTTATAAGCACATAGGTATCATACACACACATACATATATGTATATGTGGGTACATATTAGTGCTAGCAATGACAATTGAAAATAAAAGTTGAAATTAAAATGGAATTGAAATAACAAAAAGAGGTCTTTTAGATAATAACCTTTAATAAGAACTCACCATATTATCTGCATTCAAATTATTCCTTTGATGCTGCATGGAAGAGGATGTTGATGTAACATTCGTTTTATTTTGTTTTAAGCACTGTGCAACACAAACCTCTTGTGGCAGATGTTCATAGTCAAAACTTTGCAGTTTTCTAGAAAATTCTTTACCTTTTGATTGGAAGTTGGATAACCCCACGTAAAATAACAATGAGTGGGTATAGTAAAGCAATAACATTTTATTGTGTTTTTTTAATTTTTATACCTAAAACACCGTTATAATTCAATTATATTTATAAAACGTGGTTTTATTTTTTTAGATTTAACTATTCTTAGGTTTAGTATCTACGCTCAGTATGTTTTTTTTAAAACTACTCCACAAATGCACTTTAATAAAACAATTTTTATATAAAAAATATTTAGTCCAACTAAAATTAATATGTTATGTTTTGTTGTCGTCAGTTTGCTTTATTTATTTAAATGTTAAAACTTTTACATAATTTAAGGTTTTCTACAAAATAGTTCAATATTATTGTCAAATAAAATATTTATTTTTAAGACAGCAAGGAGGCTTGGCTGTCTGTTGTACTTTGTTTTAACCCATTTTAAATTTTGTTTTGTATACCTTAAGGTAAACAACTTTTAATATTAATGGCGGGTTTTTGTTTAAATGTAATGTAATTGTTGTTTTTTTAAATTATTTTAAATCCTTTGATGTTTAAACAAAATATGCGAAATGCTATAAACACTTTGGTGTTTAATTTACTTTTAATTGGGTTTAGTTCTTTTTCTTTATTTCTTTCTTTTTTTTTTTTTATTCAAATTTTGTGGTGTTAGGTATAGTGAGAGCTTTATTTAATTTATTGCTATTTCTGAAATATTTATACTTTGTGCAGTATTGTACAATTTTTTCAACCGTGAAGAATGTTAACTTACAACTTTTTTTACTGAAACAAATCAAAACTTGTCAAAAAAAAAGGGGCACATTTATCGTAAAACCTACAAAAATTATTTTTTTCTCAAATTTTTTTTAATAAAAATATTTTGTTTTATTTTCTTGAATATTTTGATTTTTAAAGAAACCTTGCTTTTGCACAATTTTTTTACTGCAAAATAACATTTTTAATAATTTCTAATAATTTTGAAATTGTTTGGTCTAAGTATTATACAAGATGAATATAATTCCAGTATTCAAATTCTAGTAATAATTTTTTACAATAGAACAAACTAACATTTAACCTACAGTAGTACCGAATATAAAAAGTACTGAAGAGAAATCGTAGTTGGTTTCGAAAATGCCATACACTCGGTCAATATCGGATTTACTTTAATTTTTAATAACAGTTTCCATTTCAAGCTTGCACAATTTAAAAAACGATTTTCAGTCCAAATAATTACAAATTATTACAAGATACAGAAAAAATTCAAATTAATAATTATAAATGCATTAAATAAAAGTTTTTTTATTTTCTTTTAAGCTTCATAATTCGATAAAAAAAAAAGTGGTATATTTTTATTAATTTTAGGTAAAAAGTAGTTTTTTATATAAATCGACGATTTATATATTTGTAAATGAAGTTTATAGATTTGTAGCCACTTGTTTTTTGAGTCCTACTACCTTTATGCGTAAGTACCTTTTATTTCACTACCTGTAAGCAAGTAATAACTAGATATTTTTAAGCCTAGCGATAAAGAAGGAATAACAACTTATAATTTAGCATTTAAGCTGAGGCTTGGTAATTAGTTATTTGGCTGATTTTGTAAGCACATTTGTAAACGGGGATCGTGAACTTCGGAACAACTCAAACAAAAATATCTAGTTGTTCCGTCTAAAACTAACTAGTGTTTTTTATCTCCAATATTACCTGCTAACTTATCAGGTAAACCAAGGTGTTTCTGAGTTACTTTTTACTAACTAAAGCATAGATCAAATGATTAAAAATTTAAATCTTTTTTTTTGCTCGCTACTGTATGAATATATGTTTGGATTATTTGACAAGAAAGACTAGCCATAAATAATTAAACTGAATTTTTAAACTAACTAAAAAATAACAATCGACAAGTCACCCTACGCAAACTAAAAATTAGCAAGATTAGAAATTAGAAAGTCCCTAAATCGTGTTTGTTTTTTTCATAAGATTTTCGTTTATTTCGGTAAATACATATATCAAAATACCCCAAAAAAATCTCGACTTAAAAATATGTGTTATGGCCTTTTTATACCAAGGTAACGATATACTATTTCAAGGCGAATTGATACAATAAGGTAGTAGTGGTTTTACAACTTAATTGCGGCGAAAAAAAATTTCGTTTTTGTTGTGGCTTTCTTTGGATGATGTGAAAAAATATGCAAACATAAGCAACCTTGACCAACCAGCCTCGACTTACCCATGAAAAAAATAGATCAGCTGAGCTGTTAACACCACATGGACAATGAATTCGCCTTGCACGATTTCTGTCAAGAAACATATAAAAGAAAGAATTAAATTTAATAAATTTATCATATGCGTTTAGAGAATTAAAAAAAAATATTTATTTTATTTTTTCATTATTTATTTATTAGGTAAAAAAAAAAAATAAAAAGAATAGTTGCTAATTATTCTTTGTTGAGCTAAATATCTTTCTTTTAAAACAAATTTTGCTTAATTATTTTTAGTTCATTTTTATTCCATTTTTTTTTACAAAGAATTAAATAATAATTAATATTTTTAACAATTGTAACTGAAAGAAACTTATTTCAAAAACTAAGCTTTCTTAATAACACCAGCATTTAGAAACCAGCTAGATTTTCTCACATTACCCTTTAAACGGCATCAATGATTGGCTGTAAGCGACATATTTTTAACTTAAATGCTTTTAAAAAAGGGAAACGGGATTGCTTTTTATTTGTGAACAGCAAAGAAGTTTACTATTCTCAAAAACACTTGTTCAAAAATCTTAACCTAGGTGTTATGTAATGTGTTACGCTAAACGTTAAACTTTATGTTTCCCTTGCAGAAATTTACTAAATGTTATCTTCTGTTTATTTAAATGAAAGCTCAGCCAAATAAATAAAAAAAATTATAAGAAAAAGTAAACAAAACGTTTAGTTCGTCTTTGAAATTCTTAGAGTTAAATAGGCTGCGTTTAGTTTAATGTGTTTTCAATAGCTGAACTTAAGATTTTTGAATGCAACTTAGGAGAAACATAATAAATGTAACCAGGGGCATTCAGTATTACTTTGCGTGTTGCGTTCAATTAAATTAATGATTTTTTTTTGGTAAAACATTGTTTGTGCGCATTAGATATACATATCTTAGTGGATATTATTAGAGAAGTAGTACATTAAGATCACATTGCACAAAAGTGCAAAAAGTAATAAAATTTTCACTGATTTTTTACTACCACCAACCACTGTGCAGTGTAGTTTAAGTTCGAAGAACTTTAAAGAATTTTAAATAATATATGATAATATATATCATACATATGTAGAAATGAAGGTTTAAAGGTATATTATTGTCATATACAACACGTAAATACATGTGGTCAGTTCCACGTAAAACCGCCCGGAATTTAAAACCCCGTTAATTTTACGCCTAAAAGAAAAATAAAATGGTCGAAAAATAAAAAATTTGTCACATATTTAATTTTTAATTATTTGGCAAGAGTTTATAATGATTACGTTTGAATAATTTAATGTTTTTTTTTTGTTTTTAAAAAAAAAATATCACAGCCGTTACATTTTCTAAAAGATTTTTTATGTTAATTTTTATTTATTGTTGAACTAATTATTTTTAATACAAATTTTTGATTTTTAGTTTGGCTTTAGTTCATATAATTTCTTTTTTATTAGAAGAAATTATTATTTTCCGTTAATGTTGAAAGAAACCTTCAATTTGAAAAAAGCTGATTCTTCTACCGCTACTAGCCGAGTAGAATGCATTTTCGAAAGCAGCTACGCTATTTCATCATCAGTACTCTTTGAACGGTAGTAGTGTATATGGTTGTAAACATCACCTATTTAACTTACATGTAACAGAGAAAAGTATACGGTATCAGTGTTTTTCCTTCTGTTTTTATTTTGTAAGTTAGGACGAAGTTTATTTTTCATATAAACTATGCTTTTTTCCATTAAAAGTCTCTTTGGCAACACTTGACTAACGGACAAGCATTTGTCCATCTCTCAGATGGAACGAAACGCTTTTTATTATTGTATATCATACAATAGGGGTAATCACTTTTTAATTTCTTTTATTGTCAACGACAAATTGATAGAAATTATTAAAGATCATTTTGCACCGTGCCATGTGTGAGTTATATGTTAATTTTTATTTATTGTTGAACTAATTATTTTTAATACAAATTTTTGATTTTTAGTTTGGCTTTAGTTCATATAATTTCTTTTTTATTAGAAGAAATTATTATTTTCCGTTAATGTTGAAAGAAACCTTCAATTTGAAAAAAGCTGATTCTTCTACCGCTACTAGCCGAGTAGAATGCATTTTCGAAAGCAGCTACGCTATTTCATCATCAGTACTCTTTGAACGGTAGTAGTGTATATGGTTGTAAACATCACCTATTTAACTTACATGTAACAGAGAAAAGTATACGGTATCAGTGTTTTTCCTTCTGTTTTTATTTTGTAAGTTAGGACGAAGTTTATTTTTCATATAAACTATGCTTTTTTCCATTAAAAGTCTCTTTGGCAACACTTGACTAACGGACAAGCATTTGTCCATCTCTCAGATGGAACGAAACGCTTTTTATTATTGTATATCATACAATAGGGGTAATCACTTTTTAATTTCTTTTATTGTCAACGACAAATTGATAGAAATTATTAAAGATCATTTCAACATTAACGGAAAATAATAATTTCTTCTAATAAAAAAGAAATTATATGAACTAAAGCCAAACTAAAAATCAAAAATTTGTATTAAAAGATTTTTTCTTAAGAAAAAATAACTCTTTGAAAATATAAAAACAAAATGGCAGCTATAAGAACAGCAATTCATCTCTCTATTGGTCGCGCTGCAAAAACACTAATCTGTACTGATAGCCTTAGTGCGATTAGGGCTTTAAAGAAAAACTTCAACGGTATCTACGATGATATATAACGACTGTAAGATGAATCAGAAACAATTTTGTTACTGTGGACTCCATCTCATAGTGGAATCCCTGGTAACGAAAGTGCAGACTATGGCGTTAAAAAAGCCTTAGAAATACTTCATGTTACGGAAGTCCCTTGTTTTCCTAGGGCTATAAGCAATCCATTTAAAATGACCCGAAGGCAACAAAATCCAATTACCGATAGATTAAAATATAGCATAAATTTAACTCGATCCCAATGTATTATGTTGGCCCGACTTAGAGTGGGAAAATGCATTTTTAACTCCAAACATTACTTTGAAAAAACTGATCCACCCAGATCTTCCAACTGTGATGAAACGCTAACTATATCTCATCTTCTTACCGTTTGCTCTTTGTCAAAAATTGGCTACCCACTGGACGAAATACTAGACTGTATAAGATCTGACAATGTACAGCGAATAAAAAGAAGTCTTCAGAAGCGAGGCATTAAAGATGTTTAGAAACTTTTAATTATTATAATTAATAACAATACGAGCGCATATGGTCTGGTTACCGGCGTCTTTTTGTATATATTTTATAAATTAATTTGTAAAATATATTATATATAAATAAATAAAAACACATAAAACCCCCACGTTAATTAAAAAAAATTAAGCCTGTTTTAAGAACGCAACGCAATCTTAAAGTCAAAGTTAATTTAAATTAAAATTTGTTAAATCATACATTTAACGGTCTTCTAGTAGCCATTGTGAGCAAAAGTATTTGTTTTAGTGTCAACCTACTATAAAACGTTTAAAAAAATACCATTCTTGGAAATCAAAGCCTTTCAAACTAAAATGTTGGGTTACAAGCAAAATTTATAAAAAATGGTCATACCCGTCACAATGGAATCGCCCATATGTAGCTCATTTTTGCTATTGTTTGCTATGTGTGTGCTTCACAATTTAATAAACAAAATTTGCAAAAAAATTTAACTTAAAACAAATAAATAAAAATTACAAATAAGCTTTTTAATTTGATAAATATTTCAGAATTTAAATTTAGGGACTTTGAATTATAAAAATAGGATTTTTTTTTACTTTGGCTTACTAACAAATCAAAACACCTAAAATGCCGGCCAGCCATTGGTAAAATAAAGAATGATATTCGACGACAGGCAGTACAAGAATCAATACGAAACAAACGTAAAGGTAACGATACTTATTTGCAATTCATTTTTAACATACTTCCTCCGTAGACGCATAAAACAATTCATTTGAATACGGTAAATGCAAAATACAAATGGATGTATAAAATAAAGAAAAACGAAACAAAATAAACTTAAATAATATTGATAGTAATACGGCATATCATCTAGAGATGTCAGGCCTAATTCTTAAACCCTCTTTTTAGAAAGCACGTTCAAATATGGTTTTTTAATATCGAAATGTTTCTGTAAGGAAATATAGTATTAAAACCTCAAAAAGGTAGTTTTAAATTGGTAATATATAAGTTAAACCGATTCGTCTATTAATCTGTTTTTATTGGTAAATTTGTTTTGTTATTTTAGCGGTCGAAAAATCACAATGCATGATTCGAGTTAAAAAATAAATTTCTTTTTGTATTGCTACCACATCTTTATATAGAAGAAACATTCAATTTTAACATCAACTAAAATTTAAAAAAAAAATAAATAAATTATTTAATTGCAAAGTCAAAAAATTGGACTTTGTGGCAGAGACGTGTCTGTTGTTAAATCGTGAATTATGTCGTGGAAGCAATTGCAGTCAAAGCTGAATTAAAAAGCAACCACTTAATACTTTTGTGTAACAAACTTTCAAATTACAAGTTTTAAGTTTGAATTGAAATCAATATGCCAGTTTAGAAATTAAATCAAAATTTCAAAGTTTTATGACACTGAAATATCTATTGATCAATTTTAAATCCAATTTCGCTAGCTATTGATCTCCATGACAACCCCGATGATATTTTTCTATATTTGTTGTTGGTGATTTTCATGGACAGGATTAGGCGGAATTTACAAAATTGTCTGCATTTGGCATCTTTGGTATCATTAGATTTCAAGATATAAAATTTTAAAAGATACACTGAAGTTAATAGGGTAACAAGTTATTTTTATACAATTTTATTTTTAAATTACACAAAAAGAAAAGGCCCGACCCAATACAGAACATTAAAATTTATTGCTTAATTATAATTAAATATATACATAATTTAATTTTATTTTAATATATTATATTATATTGCCGGTATTTTTTTGATTTTAACCACAGTTAAAGGTAATGAAACTTATCTGTTTTCTTGTATTAAACACTTAAATTACCGCTAAGAAACAAATTTGTTTACCACTCTATGTCTTTTGTTCACCCTTAAAACCAGTTATTTTCTCATTTAATTAACATTGAGAAAAATTACAAGGCGTTTGCCCATCCCTATAGGCAGATACAAAAATAACAAAATTTTCTCAGCCATATAAAGTAAATAAAATATTAAAATATCTTTTTTTACAAAAATAAACAAAAGCTTTAAAAAATGTTGTGGTTAAAAGTTTAATTTTTCATTTCTACAAAAAACAAATCTGTAGATATTTTTAAATTTTCTAAAACAGGCTTGGTCCTATTTGAAAAATTTTTTTGCCAAGAATGTTCTAGCCAGTCTAATAAAAATCTGTATTGATTCGTTCGGATATCTTAAGGATTTCTGTTAAACAAGCCTGGGAATATCGATGTAAAATTTTTAATCGATTTCCTACAGACGTGTCTGTTATTTTTATTCCGCTACGCTTTGTCTTTGATTTGGTTTATGTCTTCACTTTAACATATCCTAGCCAACAAAACTGATCGAAATCTGTAGGTCTTTTTACAGAAACGTCGATCAAATTGCATCTCGGTCACATTTCTGACCGCGAAATATATATTTGACACAAAATCTGTTAGACAAATTGTGATAAATTTTCGGCCGACATGTCTTACCGAAATCTGACAGTTTTGATTTAAAACCAATTAAGACTCTGTAAAAAACGAAATATGCACATGCATATGTATATATTTTTAATATTGGAAATTGACATGACGGGGTCATTTCAGACCCTACTTGACACTCTGTGTGTGATGCAAGGTATCATGTAAACCAACCTTTAATTTTAAATTGTTTTCGATCATATTTTTATAAAAATTTGTTTTGACATTTTTTACATATACATACATATCTTTTCAATTTTATGTTGTTTTAGTTATTTTTTTTGTTTATTATGTTTATTTGTAAGACTGAAACTGAAGTGGAATCGTCGCCTTTTCTTTGCTGGTATAACGCGCTTGATGCTAATGTCCCTGTTGTTTGCAGTAAAAACAAAATACTAAAACACAAAATTAGCAATTCAAGATTTTCGTCAGACTTGTCTGATCCTGAAATTTTTGGCCTATTTTGCAGGATAGAATATTTTATAGCGAAGACATAAACCAAAGCAACGGGAAGTAAACAAATTTTTTTGCCTGGAAGGCGACAAAATGTCCTCCCTTCTTGTTAAAAAGCTAATGCAAGACAAGCTATTTTTTCTTTTTTCCTTTCCGTGCACAAGTCCACATGGAAATTAGCCGTGCACACATGTTTGTTTCTTTTTCTGGTTTCGATAACAACTAAACATGCGTAATTGAAAATAACTCAGAATTCGGTATACAAAATAAGCGACGTTCGGTTGCTTCTTCATTTGATTCTCTAAAAATTTTATTTGAAAAAAAAAAATAATTAAAGCAAATTTATAATTCGGCGAATAAACACAATTTAGTAACTTCTTATTGCACTTTTATTAAATTTATCTTTAATTTTTATATGTAAACTTCGAACTAAACTTATACATACATACATAACTTGAAATTGTCATTTTATTTTTATTATTCAATAAAAAAATTAAAATTAATAAATAATACTGTAAATATTTATTAAAGTTATAAGTAGTATAATACGGAAATGGTTTTTTATATTAATTTGTGATTATTAATATTTTATTCGAAATAAAATATTCACTACTTGGAACAACAAAAATGTTTGTAAAATGTATTGATTTATTTTGTTTTTCTAAATAAAATAATTTTAAAGTCAAAAATAATTACTTTTACTGCTTAACCTACAAGTTGTAAGTATAATGTTTAAAAAATAATTACAAACATACATTTGTATAAATTTAAGATGAGTATTATTTTATCGCCATGTCTTCAATTATTAAAATATTTTTTCTTAAGGTATATTGTATGATGTATAAAAATTTAATTAAGTATAAATGAATTTAGTGATAAATTTTAAAAACAATAAATGCATAAATGTGAATCATATTAATAATTATTTACTATCTTAGAGTATGATACATTATATTTGATGCTTTCATTTGTGTCATTATAGTAAGAACGTTATTATTGTGTTACTTTTCAATAACTTAGAGGTGAGTCCTTGACTTTAGTATAAGCGATTTAATTAAATATTGTTTTTTATGTTGCTTTTGACTTGTCTGTTTAAATAATAAGAATAGCTAGAATTGTTTATCTCGTATTACACAAAATATTTAACATAACTACTAACTTTGGCCGCCAAATCCACAAAAACGGGTGTTAGTTTTATAAAAACATTTTGCCTAAGGACAAATTTCTTAAGTTTACATACAAATAAACTTTTTTTTTAAGTTTGAGGCATTGCAAAAGCATTCAAACAAAATATTTAAGGCATAAAAAATTAATGCATACTTAATATTTTTCAAATAAACTTTTTTAGAAATTACTTTTTCACATTCAAGTCAAAAACTCTTTTTCCTCTCTTTTCCTTTCTCACTCAATAAATAAATTATATTAAAATCTCGCTTGTTTTTTTTTATATTTAGTTAATTTTTGAGGCATCCCCACTAGCATTCATATTTGTGACTGCAGCTGTGCTATAAACACGCATGCGTGCTTCATGTTCCTGCAGGCAAAAACGCATTCGTTGTTCGTGGATTTCGCTCATGCAACGTAACTTGAGTTCCTGCTCTTGTTGTTCAAAGCGTAGCTTCTGTTCATGTTCTTTGCGAGCGTAATCTATTTCTGCCATACGGGCCCGTTTAATTAAATCAAATAATTGCTTTTTGTATTTTTCATCTAAGCAAAGTGGTGGCGAAAGGGGTGGCGTATTTAGGGAAGTCGTTTTTGTTTCGTTGTTATGAAAGTTTGTTGTATTTGAAACTGTATGTAACATTATGCCCGTAGTAGAGACATCCGTCAATGAAGACGATGATGTTGAGTTTTCACATTTTTGCCTTTTGATTTTCAAGCCTATGCTGCCACCAGAACTAGATTTTTCCTGCAGTTTAGCACTTAACAAAGGACTATTTGTTTTTTCTAGCTTTTGTTTTATTTTCGGTAAAGACTTTTTCTTTTTTGTGCGTATATTATTGATTTCCATTAGCTGCTGCTGATATTCCAAATGTTGCGATTCAGTGGAGGTGGGTGGTGGTGAAGGTAGTGCTAAAGTGGAAGTTGGTTGGGTATCTTCGCTATTGCTGTGATTCATAAGTGCATTAGGTAGAGCGGCCAAAGGTGTATCCTCTTCCTCATCTTCCACATCATCAGCTATTTCTTTTTTAATTGTATTCTGTATAGTAGAGTTTCTTGTTTGACTGCGTGTGCCGCCCATTATAGGTTCCTTTTGCATTTCCTCCATAAACTCTAACATTTGTAAACCTTCCAACGGAGTATTGGTCTTTGGATGCTTTTGTTGATATTCCTTCTTGGCTGAATTTTTCATACTACGCCACTGCACTTGTATTTGTTCCAACGAACGATGGCGAAAATTTAAGGAATTAAATCTAAAAAATGTTTGTTTTTGGTTTTTATCTTAAAAAATTTAACAATTTTTTAGTAGTTTTCGTATAACAATTACTTACTGTTTGGTTACATGTAACCAAGCCATACGTTTCGACTTAATACTTTTAGCATCGACTGCTTTATTTTCCACAAACTCTACTTTAGGTTTTATAACCTCAACTAGAAGGCTCTAAGAAAGAAAATATGTAAAACTTTTTGTATTTTTGCACTGTAAATCAAATTATACACAATGATAACACGACACCCACAATTGCAAATAATAGTGTTAAATAAAAATTTACTGCTTGCATTAAAAAAAATATTCATTTACCGAAAATAATGTTAGAATAAGTGGATAGGAAACTAATTAATATAAACACAAAATGAAAAAAAAAATAATATGAGCTATGGGATATATTTGTATATGTACACATGTATATTTATGATATTTAAGAGATTTAAATAAAATGGATTTGTTTCTAAATGGCATGCACATATTTGGTCTTTTTTTTAAGACCATGTCGAAATTTCTAATTTTTGATTCTTAGACAAACGACATACATAAGTCGGTCACGTGCAATGTATTAATTGTTGATATATAAAATAGTATATCGCTTGCTCAATATAAAAAGCTGGTACAAACTTGGTTTGAAAATAAGCTATTGGGTTGTTTTTAAATTGGAAAATTACACAAATCAACAAAATGAAATTTTTTTCGTTAGATCAAATGTTTTGTAGTCAATTTCTAAGCACTTGGTACTGAGCATCAATGCATATAAATCACTTTTTTGAATTGACTCTGTATCTTGAGATTTTCGCTTATGAAGATATAAGAGGATGCTGCATTACATAACTGGCATTTGTAGGAGAGCTAGGTCTTCTATTAAATAACTAGGAAACACAGGTTTTTTCGGGAGCTAGGGGCACTTCACGGCCTCTGGATCAACACTAAAAGCTGCGCATTTTTACATACAACCATGAAATGTTATAAACTAAAACCCTAAAGAAATGTTACATACACCTTGTAATATTGAGCAAGCGAAATAATGAAAATGTTAACCTGATTTAAAGTTAACTGCGGAACATGTATCGGGGATAATATATATTTTTAAAAGGCAGTCTGGAATTTAATAAAATTCAAGCTCGTATTTGGGGTTTGCAGTCCTTTACGAATAAAAACTTATATTAAATAATGAATATGTATATGCAGCATTTGAAAAATAAAACACAAAATTACAACAAACCACCAAAATATAACCCGAAGTTTAAACAAAATAAAACTAATAAATGCAATAAAACTAATAAGGTACACAAAATTAGAGTGCACACATTTCATTCACCAAAAGCAAAAAAAAAACTTGCGGTTCCGTGCGTAAGGTTCATTAAAAATGCTCTAAAACACTTACCCTTTCCGCTTCTTCCCAGTTGATTGAACGTTTTTTGCGTACACCCTTCTTTTTGGCACCAGAAGCTGAGTCTTCTTCAGTTTCCACTGTATCATTATCAACACCTGCAGATATGCCAACAGCAACCCCCTCAACAACTTGAGCATTTCTTATTTTTGTAACAATCTTGGCGTCTTCTTTTACAAAGCCAGTCAACGCAACATCTTCATCTTTTGTAGAGTCTTCTTCGTCGTCATCGTCTGGAGAGTTATCGTAATCTTCATCATTTGCAGCACAGCTATCCGAAAAATCATTTTTTTGAACTGGCTCCACCTTTGCTAATTTTTGGCTCAATACAGAGGAAATTTTAAGTGGTGTTACAACAGGACTCCCACCAACAGGCTCATTCAACTTCATTGCACACTTTTTTCTTTCTTTGTTAATTTTTAAACGAATTCTAAAAATTTTTTTGTTAAATTTTTTGCTAAATTTCTCACTGTTACACTATGTAAAACCGCAAAAATTTTCTGCACCTAAAGGTTTTTTTTGTTTATATACGATAAATTTTCGCAAAGGCTTTGTTGTTTATCTTTTATCTACCTTTCTTCTTTGCATACCCTTTTCAAAGAGAGCTTAATTACCAGTGCTGTCAACATCTTTAGCATTTGAAACCAGAATAAATATTTACAAAAATTTTAACTATCGCCTTTTTATAAATTTTAACATACATATTTTCAAAAAAACACTAAGAATTCTTTTCAAAAAAATTCTGTATAGGGACTTACACTTTATGTAGATATACATATTTTAAATTTTTTGAGCGTGCAAATTTAAAAGCCTTTTATAAAATTTTTGTTATATGTTAAACTTATTAGTTTAATAGTTTCTACAAAACAAAAAAACTGTGAACTTGAGCCAGAACGGAATATCTATCAATAACATCATTAAAAAAATATGTTATCCAGTAGGCTTTGGAACTTTTTGAATATATTCCAACCAAGTTTCTTGTGGCTTAAGCCAGTTACGATGCGGCCACAAGTTCAAGTTTTCGCGTTAGCTGTAAAGTGCCATAAACGCGCTCTTCATAGAAACTTTAGTGGAATTGGAAGAATGAGACAAACCCAGAATGTAAATCTAGGATTTGAACTGATAAAATCACCTAATAGAATTAACACTCGAATCATTACACAGAAAGGCAAGTCTCATTGTGATTCTAAATGGGCATTGTAATGTGACACATGTAACACATGGTCAACGAAATGAATAGGAACACTTCATATCCTTAAAAGTAATGAGAGGATGAAAAAGAAATAAAGGCTTTGGAAGACTTCCTCTGCCGCTGCCTGTTGATGCAAAAACACATAATCATTAATCAACAGTTCCTCTCTTACTATATTAGCAGTTCAACATACAAATCACAGAAGAAAAATGTTATTACACACCTTTTTTAAATTCAAACAGAAAATCATAATCTGTTTTAAACAAGATACATATATAAATATAGATAGTCATAAAGACACAACTGAATATGGATTCGTCTTGATATAATGTGAATGTTCATGTCAGATATATTAATTTTGTTGGATTTTTAAACATCGCAAGCTAGCTCGAGTAAAAAATATTCAGCTGTTAAATCGTTTATACCTTGTTGGGATGTTGTACCGTGACATTAGTATACACTTACATTGTTAAGTACTTTATTGAAAGTCCCAAAACTAGGTTTTTTTATGTTACCGTTAAGATTTTAAAATAAACACCATGGTTTCACTTCATTCAAATATGTACATCAGGCATCTTCGTTAAAGCTTATTGCGGCAGCACTGTAATACTTTTTTGATCAACCGTGTAATTTTATTGGTGGAGTTTGTCGGTTCAAAGGTTTTTATTGCTAAAATTATTAAAAGATTAAATAAATAAACCTCAAGACAAATTAAGCAGCTTAATACATGTTACTGGTAGCCAAATAAGATATTTGTTTAAATAATAATTCGTGAAATCAAAAAAAAAAAATATAGCAACAAAAGTTCACCACATTATTTGGGGTAAAATCGATTTAACTGTCAAAATTTTTTTTCAGTTTATCGATTTTGTGATAATAAAATACACTTTTTTCTTGATTTCTGTTAAGGCCCGTGCAATCGCAATTGGATGTAAACTTTTTTAGAAGAAACTGAAAGCAGTTTTGTACATTTTGGATTAAATAACAAAATAATATACAAAAAGGGAGGAACCTTGTATAACAAACATGAATATAGATTTTGCTAAGCTGTGCGGCAAACATGGTGCGATTTATGAGGCCTACTATAAACAGGTAAAAACTTTAAAAATCAATGCTTTACCAACTCTTATCTATTGCGGAAGAGCAAATTGAATACAGTAATCATTAATTTTAATATGTATTAACATAGATGGACCCTAAAGGCCTGGGAACCATAGAAGCAATGGCTGCTGCAAAGTTTTTAAAGAAATCTGGCCTTAGCGATGTAGTTTTAAGTCGTGTTTGGGATCTATCAGATCCCAATGGCAAAGGATTTTTGGATAAGCCAGGATTTTATGTGGCTCTTAAACTAGTGTCGTTGGCTCAACATGGTCATGTCTATAACATGAATAATATATATATGGAAACAGAAAGGCCACCAAAAGTGGTAAGTTTTGTAATATTATAAAATATAAAAGCAATAAATACTATTTTCTACATTTTAGGGCGAAATACCCAAAATTGTTCCACCTCGAGTACCACCATCGCCAATGGTGGCTGGTGGAGCACCCGTAGGAGACTGGTCCATTAGTGTTATTGATCGATTAAAATACGAACAGTTATTTGAATCTTTAAAACCAGTTAGTGGCATATTGCCGGGCAATAAAGTTAAGGGTGTTTTACTTGAATCAAAATTACCAATGGATACTTTGGGAAAAATTTGGGATTTGGCAGATCAAGATAAAGATGGAAATTTGGACAAACATGAATTCATTGTGGCCATGCATTTGGTCTATAAGACATTAGAGAAACGCACTGTTCCAGATGTTTTGCCAGCAGAATTACGTAAACCAGGTGCCGGGGGACCACCCACTAAACCTGGCATGCCACCACCACCTACTGGTGTGTCCCGGCCTCCAGGTAATCATGGGTTTGGAGATGGCGGGTTTGTTGCTAATTTTCCAAAAGATATTGCTCCACCTCCAGCCATACCATTACCCGTCACTGTACCACCAACTATGCAACGTGTTCCTCCAGTTGGTGGTCCAGCAGCAGTCGCTCCTCTAATTTCTTCAGATCCTCTTATCCCAATTGGTGCTCCTCCTTCTGTTACTGCCAATGCCGACTGGGTGGTTTCCCCTGAAGAGTTGAAAAGGTTCGAAACCATGTTTAGAGACGCAGATCGTGATAAAGACGGGTTAGTTTCAGGTCTGGAGGTCAAAAATGTCTTCTTACAATCGGGTGTGCCACAAAAAATGTTAGCTCATATATGGTAAGTAAATTAATTGTCGTTCTTAGCAACGGTTTATAAAACAAATGGCCCTATGGGGAAATCAAATAAGTTAAAAAAAATTCTATTCTTGATTGAAGATAAAGTACGTAGTATATAGTTTTTTTATTTTGACAAAAATGCCTTTAAATATTTATAGAAAATTATATTTTTAGGGCACTTTGCGACACTAATCAATCGGGTAAATTAACTTTAGAACAATTTGCGTTGGCCATGTGGATGGTGGAACGCAAACAAAACGGAATTGATCCACCACAAGTTTTGACTGCCAACATGGTCCCACCTTCAATGCGGGCCATTGTATCCGGTGTAGATGTGCAGGTAATATTTTAATTCATTTTTAAAAAAGTTTTACTTTAGTTTTATTATTTTCAATATACCAGGAATCAAAACCGACTTATTCAAATCCTGAATTGGAAATGATTTCTAAGGAAATTGAAGAATTAGCTAAGGAGCGTCGAGCTTTGGAAACAGAAATAGCTCAAAAAGAGGCTGATATACGCATTAAAAATGGTGAAGTTAGAAGTTTGCAGGTATAGGTCGAAAAAAATTGTACTTAAATTACATTTTAAAACAATTGTTTATGTTTATTGCAGAGCGAACTAGATACCTTGTCAGCCACATTAAAACAACTAGAAAATCAACGAGGCGAGGCCCAGAAGCGATTGGACGATCTTAAGGCTCAGGTTAGTAAAACGGAAAAGATATTTAGGTATTGCTTTAGGTAAGTTAATAATAATTAAGAAATATAGATTTGTTAGCTTGTATTTAAGTATACTATAAATTTTATATGCTCTACAATGGGGTTCCTAGAGTATTAAAGAAAATTATTAAAAGTATTTTTGCACGTGTTCGACCTATTTATGGCATTTAAGGTTTTTTTTAATGAATAGCCTCAAAAGTTTTTTGCTTTCATTTGTTTAGGTTAATAAGATACGTGAGCAATGCCAGAAACAAGAAGACACTATAAACGAACAAGAGGGTGAATTAAATGCAAAACGTTCTGAATTGCAAAAGCTAAAAGATGAGGAGATTTCATTGCAAAAAGAATATGATGAAAATAACCGAGAACTCCAGAAATTAACTAACCATTTACAAAATACCCAGTTGCAAATAAGTTCGGTAAGTTTAACGAAATTCCCCCCCTTTTCTGCATATCGATTCGAATTGAAATTTGCTGGGTCGGTCTTTACTGTAGAATAGTTTTAATATTTTGAATACTTTGTCTTTTCGTACTTAAATCTTGGCTTCTTAACAATAAGATGGAAAAAATATATTTTTGATTTCTATTTTGAAAAAATGGGTAGTTGCATGCGGAATCGTAATCAAAATGCAAAATAAGGGTGAATAATTTTAAACTGTGCAAGCAAAAACGGTGCTAGAAAATTTGTTTTATGTGGTAACACTTTGATTAAATGCGAAGTTTTCTTCAATGAAAAAAAACTGTAAATTTTATAAGAAGTATTTAATTTAAATCAGAGTTTATATATTTAAATTGGAAACTGCCAATGAAACTGAAATGCTATATAAAGTATTTGAAATACTACTTATTATAATAACAAATATAAATAAATTTAATTGCTATTTCAAATCAGCAAAATCGGTTTACAATTTACCGAGATACAAGCGAAACTCCAAAATAACACATTTTTTAGGGTCAAATCCATATTTCTTTATATCGCAGTAAATACAGCAACTCTAGCCACAAAGCTTAGATACTTTTAAGATAGTGACCTAAATTAGGGGAAAAATTGTTCACATAGGAGCACAAATTTTCTGAATTATTTTATCCAATAACAGCTATAGAAAAAAATGCCTATATATTGGAAAACAAATTTTTTGGATTAGAGCAGGGAAAGGAGCAACCCCCATTTAAATTAACAGTTTTAGTAAAATTTTTGATACGCTATATCTCGGAAACTTTAGCGTCTATCGGTTTCAAATGTTCCACAATAAGTAATTGGACAATAAAAAATCGCGCACAAAATAGTCAGCATCTTGAATCTACTATACATAACTCGTAAGGTAATTGCACCATGATGGACTCATTTAAATTGGCCTTGCCAACTATATTTTATGACGTGAAATCGAATTAATCAGGTAGAAGCGATTCTACAAAAAAAACTAAAACCGTCATAAGAATGTCAGACAAATAACAAAAACTCACAAAATCGTTCTTCTTCTTTTTGAGCTTTTCTTACGATACTACAGCAGAGACCTGCGCCGAGCACTTTTTGTCGGCGGTGGCGGCTGACAGTAAAATAGGTCGGCGGCGGCTTCAATTCGGCTCTGAGCCGGCTGAAAGATTTATACACAAAAAAGTCAAAAGTCTTGCAATTCTTCAAACACTTTTTAAAGAAAATTTTAATGAAATTACTTTAAAAAAATAATATACCCAAAGTAGTTAGTTTTGCTCGCTAAGTCTTCTTGCATTTGCAAAAATTTTCAAAAATAATATATTAAAGTCCAAAGTTTTCATTATATCATACATACGTACATGCAGATGTTAGATAACATGCAAAAAGGCGTTAACAAAAAAAAATTTAAAATCAAGTTTTTTATTTATTGTTGTGAATGTCACTAAACTACAACAGCAGGTTTTAACTACAAGGTGCTTGCTTAGTTAATGCTTCAGCCATTTTGCATTTTTCAAAAAAATATAATAAAATGGTATTTTTAAGCAATTGTTTGGAAAATTGCATGAACGACTAATCGATGCATGTTTTTCTGATGTTCGTTGTATTAAATTAAAAAAGATTTTCACTTCTCGTGTAGAAGAATTAACGGATTTTCTTTACATTAAATCTATGTGTATGAAGGGTTTTTAATATTACATCCAAATATTATTTACATATACAATAAAATTTACAGAACTTTATTTAAATTAAAATTATGTAATTGTAAGTTTCATAAAATTTAGGATAGTTTTTATATACGACTTTGTTAATTTAATAATAAAAAAGGCTTGTGTCAACTTTTTGTTTACTGCTCTTGTACACTTTACATATGTACCCTCAGCCCTGCATAAACCAAACTTCCCTATTGTTTTGGGTATTAGAATACCTAAAAACCCATCTTTGAATAGCAGCCATCAAAAATTTTTGTAATGTACAGATTAGTCTACTGATATACTTAGGTAAAATCAAATCGCTCTGTTAAGCAATCCGCGTAACTACTAACTGCAGAATAGATTATTTATTCTTAAATAAAATGAAGTGGACAGTTATCATGAATATACAACATTTTAACACATAAAAAATTATTTAAAAAAAAACCCAATAAAAAATAAAAATTTGTATTTGATAGGATTCCAGCATATGCACAATTGGTTATTTGACAAAAATTAGTTACATCCAAATATCTAGGACGATTTGATTGATTTTTTCGACATTATGCTTACGATCACCCAATGACACGCTTGAAAAGTTTGTCAGTTAGTGATACTATAATATTTTTTGCTTTAATTATAAAGCTAAAAATTGTTAGTTTTAATAATTTTTAGAAAATTATTTTTTTTGAACTCCTCCCCTTATATCACCGTGAGCAGTTTCGAGAACTTTTTAGAAATTTCTCAAAATCTTTTAATCGGTCAAAATTAGTACAGGCAAATTATGAAGTAAAAAAATGTTCTCTGTTAGCTGATTTAAATAAAATAAGTTTTGAGTTAAGGTTAGAGAAACAAGTTTTTTTTACCAATTATATAATGTATCATCTTGTTTTCTCAACTATTTATCCCTCTGAACAATATTGCTTTTCATAGTCTTGGTTTCCCTGATAACTACATAACAAAATCCCAAAACAAAACTTACAGTTCCAAGAAGTTTCGACGCTTTTAAAATATAAACCAAAAAAATATTATATCCCTCACAAAAAGTTTTAACAACATGAAAAATTTTAACCGGTGACTAAATTTAAGCCGGCATGAAGCCGAAAAAGTCATCGGCGGCGGCGGCTTGATAAGACTGATCGGCGGCCTGGGTGAGCCAGCTATCAGCCGTTCGGCGCAGGTCTCTGTACTACAGTTGTTGCCTGTAAATAGAAAGAAAATACATAAACAGAAACAAAATTTGACATTAATAAAACGAAATACCGTTATTCACAGGGTACACATATATCAGGTAGCCTCAGATAAACAGCTGAGTAACGGTATTTCGTTATGTTAATGTCAAATTTTGTTTATGTTTATGTATATATCATCGTCAGATAAATCTGACGAATCTGACAACTTTTGATTTGTGCCACTAATAAAATAACTTATATGTAATATATTTTTGCGACATATTTCTCTTTTACACTTTTCAAGTATATTTAACGGCTAAATGTGTACATTGTTCTAACTAAGTTTAGACTTACATTTTCCATTTAAATCTTCAATTCTTAAACGCCTCTAAATAATTTGAAAGTGTTAACTGTGATTAGTCGCAAGAAAAATTTAATCGGCTTAGCTTTTAGCCGAATCTAGCCGTTTAACTCTGCGGCGGCTGCATTACATAAACTGAGGCCGGCGGCAGCTTAGCCGCGGCTGTTAGCCGGTCGGCCTTGTTCTCTGTACGTGTACCCTGGAATTAATGAACAAAAAAAAACGTCAAAAAGTTCTAGAAAATCAGAAAGAAAAGATAAACGGCACAGTTGAAAAAAGGCGTTCAAGAAGTCCATCAGAAAAATTTCTGCTCTTAACTAAAAAAAAAAATTGTGAAGAACTTCTGGAAGTTTGTAATTGAGCATAAGCAGTAAAGAAGAAAAACTATAGCATCAAGCAGTTTTCTTAAGTAAAAGTTTTGCATTGAAACAAAGTGAAGTCGCGGAGAAAATGTCTGTAATTGGTATTGATTTTGGTAGCGAGTCTTGTTACATTGCTGCGGCAAAAGCCGGAGGCATTGAGACATTAGCAAATGATTATAGCTTAAGAGCAACTCCATCGTGTGTGGCATTCGATGGCAAAAAGCGTATTATTGGTGTGGCTGCCAAAAATCAGCAAGTCACAAATATGAAAAACACTGTGAGTGGCTTTAAACGATTATTGGGGCGCAAATTTAATGATCCCCACGTTCAACGTGAACTCAGCAGCATTCCAACAAAAGTCGAGCCTTTGCCAGATGGCAGCATCGGCTTCTGTGTAAATTACTTGGATCAAGAACAAAGTTTTACTCCCGAACAGTTAACTGCCATGCTGTTTACTAAATTAAAAGAGACCTCTACTAACGCTTTGGGAGCCCAAGTAAATGATTGTGTTATTACTTGTCCCATATACTTTACAAATGCTGAACGAAAGGCTGTTCTTGATGCTGCTCAAATTGCCGGTCTAAATGTTTTGCGTTTAATGAATGAGACCACTGCTACGGCTTTGTCGTATGGTTTCTATAAGCAGGATTTGCCTGACGATAAACCACGTAATGTGATATTTGTCGACTGTGGCTATTCATCACTGCAGGTCAGTGCTTGTGCCTTTACAAAGGGCAAACTCAAGATGTTGGCAAGCAGTTGGGATCAGGTAGGTGGCCGAGATATTGATAATAGTCTGGCTGAGCATTTCTGTAAGGAATTCAATGACCGCTACAAAATTAATGCAAAAACAAATGCTCGTTCTTGGCTGCGCCTTATCACTGAAATTGAGAAGATTAAGAAGCAAATGTCTGCCAACAGCACTAAACTGCCACTTGGCATTGAATGCTTCATGGATGATATTGATGTATCATCGAGCATGCAGCGTTCAAAAATGGAAGAGTTATGTGCTCCAGTTTTTCAACGGGTAGAGCAAACATTTAAAAAATTATTGGTGGAATCGAAACTCTCTCTGGATGAGATACACTCAGTGGAAATTGTGGGCGGTAGCACCCGCATTCCGGCTATAAAGCATTTAATCGAACAGGTATTCAGAAAGACAGCTAGCACAACATTAAACCAGGATGAGTCTGTTTCTCGTGGTGCTGCCTTGCAGTGCGCCATTATGTCGCCGGCTGTACGTGTACGCGAGTTTGGTGTTACTGACATTCAAAACTATGCCGTTAAAGTGACATGGGATGGAGAGGGCTCTCTACCAGGTGGAGGTATTGAGGTATTTCCTGTATTTCATACCGCACCATTTAGTCGCCTGCTGACCCTAAACCGCAAGGAGCCATTTACTATGACAGTTCAGTATGCTCAGGCTGTTCCATATCCAGATCCAACAATCGGTCGATGGACCGTTAAAGACGTAAGGCCAAATGATAAAGGGGAATATTCTGAGGTCAAGGTTAAAGTCAGGATTAATCATCATGGAATAGTTCTCATATCAAGTGCGTCCTTGGTCGACAAAAAGGAGCTGGAAGAACTACCTACTCCTCAAAATCAGGAGCAACAATCAAATGCTGAACAACCAGCTACCGGTGATAATCAGCCGTCATCAAATGCTGGGGAACCTATGGATGTCTCGCAAGAGGGGACAGAAAAGAAAAAGAAATCATCAAAATTAATTGAATTACCAATGGATTTTCAAACTCATGGATATTCAGCAAACGATTTAAATAATTTAATTCAACAGGAGGCTAAGATGGTGTCTATTGACGCCAAAGAAACAGAACGCATTGATGCTAAAAATACTTTGGAAGAGTTTGTTTACGATATGCGCAACAAATTGCAGGGAGGCCCTCTAGAACGCTTTGTGGTAGAAAGTGAACGTGATGCTATCTGTTCTCAACTTAATGAACTCGAGAATTGGTTGTATGAAGATGGAGAAGATTGTGAACGTGAGACTTATGTGAACAAGCTTAAAACATTGCAGAATCAAACAAACCCTATTAAAGAAAGAGCCAACGACTTTGAACTCTGCCCGAGTGCATTCGAAGAGCTAAAACACTCTATAAACAATGCTCGTGCTGCAGTAAATGAATATAAGAAGGGATCTCCTAGATACAATCATTTAACTGAAACTGAGTTTATTAATATAGCCGAAAATGCTGATAAGGCTCAAAAGTGGCTTGACACAAATGTGGTCAAGTTTTCCCAATCTCCAAGGACTATAGACAGTCCTGTCAAAGTCACTGATATACGCCACGAAATACAGACGCTTAACGTCTGTGTTAATTCGGTAATTAATCGCCCAAAGCCGAAACCAGCTTCAAAGCCCACGCCAGCCAAAGAAAATACAGGCGGATCTGAACAACAAAATGGTGAAAATACCACCAAACCTGATGTCGGGAAATCAGCGCACACCAACAGCGTACCAGACGATTCGACGATGGACGTTGAATAGAAAGACAAGTTCCAGAAACAAGGATGCAATTAGCTAGTATAAATTCACAGAATTTGTAACACAAGGATATATAAAACACCAGACGATGCATCCAATAAATACACAACTTAAACAAAGCAAGCCTAAACCTATAAATCACTATTCTTTATTTCAAATTTCTTTATGGAATTAAAAATAATAATAAATAAATTACAATTCTAAACAAAAAAAAAAACTAACCGGAGAAAATTGCTCCACAATAGCCTAATAAAAAAGAAAATATGCAAAAAAAAAAAAAAACCCCACACCGTATCCAATTATATTTTAAAATTTTTTAATTTGATTTAAAAAATATTTAATTCAGTTTAAAGAATTTCATTGTCTTAAAAAAACTTTAATTTGTATTTAAAAATTTTTTATTTAAAAAAATTTTAATTGTCTTTGCCTCCGAATTTTATGTTTTATAATTTTTGGCTGTATTTCAGTATGAATGAATGAATTCATATAATAAGTAATAACAAAAAATAACAATGATTAAATCATGCTAAGACATAATATTAGATGTTGTGTGTCTGATTGGCATAATAATAAAGATAATAAAATATCATATGCTTAACAAAAATTATATAAATACATTTTTTTTCTATAGAAGTTCAGATAAAATAAGTTCTCTGTATATCAAACAACTCGATAAAAATTTGAATAAAAGCATATAGTTTTCGCCATTTTAAAGACTAAAAACTTCTTCATATGTAAGAATTCTTTTACCAAAAAAGAAAAATTGGATCCTAGAAAGAATTGGGCATCTGCCTATAAAGTGATATGTGTTTTCCTGTTCATTAAAATTGCACAAGGGACACAAATCAATTTCTCTACCGAAAAGAGAACAAGCATTAAGGTTTAATAAACCACCTCTAGCTTTCAAACTCAAGCTTATTAAGTAAGCTGAATTATCATCACAAAAATAGGGGGGACAGTCAAAATTTAGCGTTAGATATATATCATGGAGACCAAAACGGGGGTTTCTAGCACTAGATACAAAATTATTATGTTCTAGTACTTTTAAAGAATTAAGTAAAATATCTTGATGATGATTTAAGTTGTATCTCCAAGACTGAATGTCTAGAATAATACTACATTCAGCACATTAAGATAACGAACCCGAAAACCAGAAGGTGTTCTGCTGAATGGTTACCTCAGCCAACAAACGGGGCAGTCTATTTATAGGAAGATTTAAAACTTTTCGGATGTAAGTAAAATGCAATTTTAAAGTCTCTAGATATAAGGATGACAGACCTGTTTCAATATGCAACATGTAATTAGGGGTATTCATAGGAAGGTATAAAATTTTCTTCAAAAAATATCTTAGTAATTTCTCGACTTCTTCAAACCTATGAAACCTCCAAATCTGCGCACCATAAAACATTATAGACTTAGCTGCTGCATGAAAAATTTTTAGTTTGTTCGCCAATTTTATTTTAGGGTGGTGAAGATAGCTTAACCAAGTGGCATTAATAGCAGTTTTGGACGAGGCAAGTTTAGCTTCAACATGTTTCCTAAAAGAAAGATTGAATGTTATAATAACACCAAGATACTTGTATTCATTGACTACATCTATCCGATTGACACCGTACCTCCAACCAAGTTTATTATTGTACCTAGCGCCTGTTCTGAATATCATTATTTTTGACTTATCTAAATTAATTTTTAGACCCCAAACTCCGCAATAAATATATAAGACATCAATCATATTTTGTAAAACGTCCGGAGAGTCTGACAATAAAACAATGTCGTCAGCATATAATAAGACTTTTACTACCGTGTCAGCAACAGAAACACCTCCAGGTAAAAAGTCAGGAAGGTCGTTTAAATAAAGCGAGAACAAAACTGGGCTAAGCAAACAACCTTGTCTAACACCTTGAGAGACCGTGAAGGACTCAGAGAGTGAACTACCGTCCCAGACGCTAATAGTTGTATTGTCATATAATTTTTGTAATATAAGCACCATTTTACGGGATAGACCGACGCGAGAAAGTTTGTAAAATAAAGAATTGCGTGGAATTATATCAAAAGCCGATGAAAAATCCACTAAAAATAAGTTGATTCGTTTACATTCCCAGGAAAGTCCAGTAATTTAGCAAATACTGCGTAATTTTATGAAATTTCTCTCACTTAAAATTTTTGAAGTAAAAAGTGCGCGAACGGAAAATTTTAACATAAAGTTTACCTACTCAAAACAGCTGATAGATTAAAATATATTGCAATTACTTGATTACTTGAAAAAATGCATTAAATTTTTTTAAGCAAAAACAAGCTGCCTTCTGTAAGTGGGGCTAACTTGGTTTTGGGGTTAAAGTCTATTACGATCACCACCACAAACAATGGGCCTGCTTCCTATTCCAAAATATTTTTTTTTTCCAAAAATGCTACCTTTACTTTGACCTCACGAATATATGGATACCCAGCCAGACAGATAAACTTAAATTGGCTAAAGAAGTGATTCCGAGTCTGTCGGTATAATTTAAGTTGAGTCTCAGACTATTTTTTTTGTGCGTTACTTGGAGCAATACATACTGCTAGGAAAAGAATTAGCGTTAATAAAAAAAAAAACGAATATTTAATTTTGGGTAATAATTGACTGCACCGAGTACCCAAGTATTCAGCACTTTTTCAACTGAAAAAAAAGGAAATATTAAGAACAAAAAGCCGCAACAAAATTGATTTGGATATTCTAAAATGTGTTAGGAACTTAACATCCGTACATGTAGGTCGGGACCGTGTCATGGAAGTAGCTTTAAACAGAATTGCGTAATACTCTTTCCGTTCTTAAACACAGGTTAGGGTGAAAAAATCTTGGTTTTTTTTAACATTTTAAACAATTCTATTAGATACAATACTGCATTTTGCACAACAATAGCCATGTCTGGTTACATTTACTCTTTCCCCTAAACTTAAAGTACTAGCTATGTATATCTCTTAGCTGTTCTATTGTTTTGCCTAAGAACATTAAATTACTTTTTATACCACTTTAATTTTTTTCGTTATTTAATTTGTTAGCTGTTTTTTTTTACTTTTTTCAAAATACATATGTTTTATTTTACTAGTAATTTTTACTAGTAAAATTTTGTCTAGTAAAAACTTTTAAATACTCAGTAAGACAACTGTCACTTTGCGCTCTCAATTTGTGTTCTTAGTTACACGAACGCAATCCAGTAAAAATATTAAAAAATTTTTAAAAACTTTGAGTAAACGAATAAACTTAATAATGCATATGTTTTCTTCTGCTGGCTAAAACCAAGGTTTACAATAGATGTCAAATTGAACAAATTGTCGATCGTAGAATATTCCCCGCGAAACCCTGCTTGATATTCACTTAATATACCGTTTAAATCTAACCAACTGTTAATACGATTCAATAACAGCCCAGTAAAAATTTTATACAACGTGTCTAGAGGAGATAGCTCTCTGTAGTTCGAAACAGTGTTGATATCACCCTTCTTAAATAAAGGAACTATAATTGAGTTATGAAAAGATTCAGGTATGTCTTCATGCAGAAATATAAAATTAAGCAATGACAGAATTTCATTTAAAAAACTATTCGGAGCAGATTTATAAAATACATAACTGTGTCTGTCCTGACCGGGAGCTTTATTGGGCTTGGTAGTCTCCGAAAACAGAGTAAGCTCTCTAAACTCAAAAGGGGAATCTAGAAAAGGGTCAATTAAGTTCGGCAAATTCCAAGCAACCACATTCGTAGAATCAGCCGCAGATGAAACAGATTTAAAGTAATTATAAAAGTTGACAATACACAAATTATTACCAAGTCTCGGTCTGGAATTCATCATAGTATGAGCAAGTTTCCACCATTTAGAGCTGTTTCTCACATTATTTGGACTATCAATGTTTTTGATTCTTAGTCTAATCTTCTTCTCCTCACATTATTTCGAATATCTAGACCTATATTCGACATAACCCTTTCTATAAAAAATCTGTACCATTCACACGATAAATATTAAGTGCATTTAGCATATTTTTACGAGCTCTAGCGCATTGAGAATCAAACCAATTATTTTTAGTAGCAAAACGCTTCTTCGATAAATAAAACCAACAGCTGTACGAATTTTCCCAATGCATATAGTTATCTTTTCCTGAATACGTAAATCTGATTGTATATAGCTAAGGTCAGAAAGATTTTCGAGAACATTTACGTTTTTTGCTTTATTGCTTGGAAGCCATGAAAGTTTCTGCGGAAGTTCCAATACTAGAGAAGTATTGCAACCATTTGAGTAAAAGACCACAACAAGCGGCATGTGATCTGAGTAGGGCTTACTCAGGACATGGAAATCAGACAATAATTTCAATAAATCAGGCAAGCAAATACAATAATCAATCACTGAACTTCCCATAAGCTGTATTTCAGTATGTTTAATTTGTATTTCTAATTTTTTAAATGAATTTTAACTTGAAAAATACCATTTAAAATTAAATTTAAAAATTCTGAAATATAAATAGAACATTATAAAATACGTTAGAAAATTCTGAAATGCAAATTAAAATTTCTCAAATACAATTGGAGAGTTCTAGAACCGAATTAAAAATTTTATAAATTGAATATAACCAGACTTACGCGGTGATATTTTTTATGAAAATACTTCCACGAAGTTTTATGTTTCTAGACGAGAGGTGTAGAAAAGTAGGCCCTTCATTACCCTTTTTGTCTGCAAACAAAAATTTCGAAATTTCATCGTATAGGTTTTTAACCAATTGTAGTTCTACAGGGGGCGAATTACGGCATTCGATTCGAATCGAAATTTAAAAATTCTTATTAGAATTCCTATACTAAAAGCATTGACAATTCGATCGATCGAGTAGAATTTCGACTCGAATCGAATGCTGTAATTTGCCCCCAGGACATATGTAGAGCATCTTATGCGGAACTAAATTTTAAAACTCGTTTTTTTGAATTCAAACTGATTTAATAAAACAACCCGTGTTAAACCTCTACTTTTTATCTTTATATGTATAAGTCAATGGCACAATCACAACAGTGATTTTTGTATAGACTTCTAAAAAAAAGATATCGTTCTAAATACGCCAACTATCTTAGCGGCATAATGACATTCGCTCTATTCCTTTCATTGATGCAATACCAAATACTGCAAAACACAACTGGCAAGGGGAGTATACTTGAATCTTTCCTTGAAGTCTTTATTGCTGTAAACTTGACGATAATAGTGCCAAGTTTTTCATTTAAATAATTTCTTATTAAAAAATTGGAAAAAAAATTTGTAATTTTTTTTTAACAAAAAAAGTCAATTTATTTTAACTATTTAAGATTCGTTCCATGGTCACACAACTTATGGAAACTCAACGTCAAATGACTGATGCTTTACTTATGTGTCGAGCTGCCATAGATGCTGAAAACGCTGAACTAGTCTCAGAGTATCAATTAAAAATTGAACCGGATTTTGATGAGGCACGCAAAACCTTGAAAAAAGAAATCGACATACCTAAAGATGATCCATTTAATGATAATAACACTGCTTTACACAAAAGTAATGCCTTTAACACAAATGGTTTTGAAAGTGATTCTTTTTCAAGCAGTACGATAAATACCACAACAGCAAAAGGAGGTTTTGATGACAGTTTTAATCGTGGATTCGATGCCAGTTTTGATGCCTTCGGAAGTAGTGGTTTTGATAATACACAAAAGGATCCATTTGGTGGCGATGCATTTGCCAATAAAGCAGCAGAGGTATAAGAAATTTAGTTAAAAGAAATTATATATTAATTTGAAAACTTTCTTATTTTTATAGCCTGCCAGAGATAACTTTGATAGTGATCCATTTGCTTCTTTACATGCACCCACTGGTCAGGGCCAAGTGTTAAGTCCCAATACACAAACTGCAGCATCATTTGGTAGTACTACAAAATCAGGGCCCCCACCCAGACCAGAATCGCCTAGCCCTGCTTTACCGCCCAAAAAATCAAAGGTACCACCGCCAAGACCAGCTCCACCTAGGCCTTTGCAGGTATACTTTTGCTTTTATTAGAAAATAAATGAATAAATAACAAAACAAAAAAAATAAAAAACACACGTTTAAAATATAGAAAAATAACACCCTTACAATGTTTTACAATTTTAGACACCAAATCGTCCGGCACAACCAGATGCTTTTGAATCATCTTCTAATCCTGGAGGTTTTGCCGATTTTACTGATTTTGACAATAAGGTTGGTAATCTTTCAGTAAATTGGAATCGGTGGTAATGCATGCACATCGCTTTGTCATTTAACAATTTTATATTTTGTTTATGTTAAGTTTATTAACGCACTAACCAAAGTTGCCATATTATATTTTTCAATTATTTTTTTTTTTAAATAATTATTAAGAGTTTTTCTTCCTTTTGGCTTTTATATTTTAAAATAAATGCGCTAAAATTGAGTTTCTTTTATTTTCTAAAAAAAAAAATAAATTGTCAGACATTTAAAATAATTTTTTTTTATTTCCTTAAATTCATTTTTGGCTTTTGTTGCTTTTTTAACTTGAGACCAAAACCATACTAACTGTATGCTTTTAACATATTTTTCTACAAACAATTCTATTTTCAGTGAACGCCATAATATCGTATTACATTAACTCGTATACACATGCATATACATATAACTGTGTCTCTAAAACTCTCTATGCTCTTCTATTTGTATACATTCATATATAAAAAGAAACCAAACAAAGTAACAAAAAAATATTCGTTTTTTAAGTAAAACATATAAAGCAAAAACAAAAAAAGCTTATCAAAACATGTTAAGTGTTTCCTTAGTTTTCTTTATAAAAAAATATTAGAAGAATTACATTAATTATCTAACATGTATAATAATTTAAAATGTAGCTAATCTAATAATTAATAATCAATACAAAATACATTTATCATGTTCTAATACATATTAACGAAACAATTCGTTTAGGTTTCTAAAAAATTATTTGTTGGTTTGTTTTCTAAGCTAATATTAAATTTAACACCTAGCAGATATGTATAGATTTTGTTATTATAAAATAAATTTAACTTATTTAATAGATAAATTGGTAGTTAACGAAAACATCAATTAAACTTTAATTTAAATAGTCCAAAATTATTTTGCTATTATTTTGAAGCTTTCCATAAATTTTTCTTTATTTTATTTTTATTTCTTATTTATTTTTATTTATCTCAGATCTCTTTTTTCTAATATTTTGACTTTAAAAAACCGTCTTAATTGGATTTTTTTTTCTATAAAAGCCTTTACACTTAAAAAATCGTTGCAACATATGAACGAACTCTTTCGTACATTGTACGAAATCTTTCGTTATTTCGCACCACAAAATTCTTGCGTAGAATATACAAAATGTACGAAACTTTTTTGTATACTTTATAAATACATTTATTACTTCACGAAGAAATTTCGTAAATATTTAAAAGTACAAAAAATGTTTGGGGAGTTTTTTTTTTGTAAAATTATAAAACTACAATTTATTTTTGTAATCGTAAATATTACGAAAAATATATTACAAAAGGTAATCGCGAAATATAAAAAACTACAAATTTCTTGTCTAAAAATTGGCTTCTAAAGGAAACTTTCCTATAATTTACGAATCAAAAGAGCTTACGAAAATCTTTCCTTACTTTTGTAAATTTATTATATTATTTTAGTAAATTTGTTCGTAAAAACTACGAAAGTTTCGTATATATTACGAAAATAAAAATTACGAAGGGCTTGTATTATTTTTTTAAAATTTGAAAATTATAGTCCAAATTTTGTTATCATATGTACGAAAATTTCGTATATTCGTCGAAAAAACTACGAAAGTTTTTTTTGTATATTGTTGCATAGATTTTTTTTAGTGTATACAAAATTCTCATTGAAAAAATTGTATCTGCTGGGTTATGCGTAAACATTCTAAAACTTTTTTGTGAACATTTCTTTTACGAAACAATTTGTCTAGTTAATTTAATACCATCTTCAAACATACATCATAAATTGAGACAATTTGAAGTAAAGTGAACAGTTAGGTTTTCTGTTCACACATAATTAATTAGGCTTTTACTCAGCATACGACAGCTAAAAAAATATTATTTTCATTTTTAAAGGAAATTAAACAAGGAACTGATCAGCTGGCGTAATTCTAGCTTAGATTGTCAATTTTTTTATGTTATATTATGGTTGTGTATACCGTATGTGTAGAGTGACCATTCGTACTGATTTCATCGGCACATGTACTGATTTTTCATATAGTGTACTGAATGAAAATGTGTGTACTGAATTGTACTGAGTTTTGAAAAAAAGTACTGATTTTTCAAGCTAGTTAATATTTTACATTGCTGACGTACAAGAAATTATTAATTTTCTGCATATCTAGGTATTTTTCCAGACGCTAAAAATTGCTCGAAACTCTCATAAGTATTTAATTTTTACTTAATTAACAGCTGTTCCTAAATTTTTTTTAAAAGTTATTTTTTTCCAAAAAAAAAAATCTTGTTCAGAAACTTAACACAATATTTTTTATGAATAATTTTTGAAGTAATCAAAAGAGTCAACCAGTGTAAAAATGTTACAGATTTCTTTTTTGAACAAGTGTAAAAAAGTTTGTCCTGCATTGCTAAATAATGTTCGAAGGACCTAAAGCGTTAAAGACCAACACTAAAATTAGCTACTTTCATAAATAATAAATAATTATTAACTTAAACTAGGAGCAAACATTGAGAAACAATATATCAAAGACAAAAAAAAAAAAAAAACAATAAAAAGAATATTACAATTACAAAAAATACCAAAAAGCGTACTGATTTTTAATCAGAAATTAATGGTCACCCTACGTATGTGTGATATCAACATTTTTTATAAAATTGCACTCAAGAAATAGTATACTTTAAGATTTGAAAAACTTAAAACTAAAACATTTTATTTATTAATTTTGTATTGCTTTAATAATCTCTTATACCCACATAAAAAAAATTTTTGAATTGTTTTTTTTTTTTATTTTTGGATATATTTTACGAAAGCCAAAAAAATTTTTAAAAAACAGTTTGCAAAAATAGAAAAAAAAATAGAACATGTATCGTTTTTTTGCCGCAGCGTCGTCATATTTCAAAATTACTATTTGCATGGTAACACAAAACACTGTGCACGTTAAGAATTTTTTGAGAAATGTTTTTCTTTGGTAAAGTCTGTATTATATCTAGAGTTTAAAGAAGGCACCTGGTTAAGTAAGTGGCAAAAATATAACCACAGCCTTTTACTTGCTTATCAAGGCGAATGTATATCAGGTGGCCTCAGTTATTTAGCTAAATAATAGTATTTTGGTGTTTAAATGTCAAAATTTGTTTATGTTTATGTATCTTTTTCTTGTATACAAACAACAACTTTAGTATTCTCATCAAAGCTCAAAGAGTGTTCATAAGGAATTTGTGTACTTTTGTTAACTGTCTTCAACATTTATGTGACAGTTTGGTTGTTTTTGTAGAACTAATGCCACCTGATTGATATACATGCGCCTTGCTTGCCTATTAATAGAAAAAAATTGGATTAAACTCAATGTTATATTACTGTAATCTCCCTAACATGTAGGTAAATGTAAAATGGGCTACATTTTTTTTAATTTAACTCAAAAATTTTTAGCTATGACAACGTTGCCACATACGAGCGATATATGCACACATATAAGCATTTAATAAAATATCATATTCAGCATGCACCCAACATATTTAAATGTTACTGATTATACAAATTTACCAACTAAACATGAAAAATAAATAAACAATAATCTATAGATTTACAAACAAAATTTCTCGTTATCATTATGAAATATGAAAAAATGCTATAGTTAAATTGAAAAATTGCATAAAAACATTAATAATTAAATTTGAATTAATGTAATGTAAAAACGAAAATAAATTTACGCATTGAAATCAAATAAAACATTAATAAAAGTAAAACAAAATTAAGTAATTAAAAAGAAAAAAATTGTTTTTATTTAATTTACATAAATATGCATTAAAAAGTTAAATAAAGATTTAAATAACCCTTCAACCCTGCAACAAATTTGAATCTTATAGGTTTTAATGTTTAAAATAATTTGAATATTCCAAGTCAAACATAAAACCGATACATATATCTTAAATTGGTTATTATTTTGGATTCAAATGTACCTACATAACTTTATTAAAATTAAACCCTTTTTATTTTTTTTTTCTTAATTTTAATTCTTAATTATTTAATTAAGTTAAATAAATATTCGGGGTTGTCTTGGAAACCGATAGTTGTCAGAATCGGACTTAAAAGCGAATTATAAAAACTTTTGGCTAACGACTTTTTAAATTTTTAAAACCAGCGTTTTTATTTAGAAATAAAAACATGATACTTAAATTTAAGACTGTGTAATATCTATAAGCCATTTTCAAATCCGCTTCCGACAGCTATCGGTTTCCAAAACAACTCTGATTGTTTTATTTTATTTTTTGCAAAGTTTTTTATGTTTCTTAACTTGCAAACAAATTTGACTTTAAAATCGATTTGGATAGTTTTAAAATTTATAGGAATTGGATGCAGTCCTTTAATACTTAATAGTAAACAATTTTTATTTGAGTTTTATTTCTTTATTAAACTAATTTTTTTAATTAATTCATTTTTTTAATTTTTGTTTTAATTTTGTTTACTTTTATTTTGAACAAACATAAAGGCTCCCATTTTGCCACCACCAACATTTGCACCCACAATACCAACAAAGATACAAACTCTAAATACGGCCACAAAATTAACAACATCTTCATCATCAACAACGTCGTCGTCTATCACAAATCTATCACTTTTTGATAATTTCACATTACCACCAACATCCACATCTACTATCACAACTTCACCCAATTATACATCCACATCCTTATTTGGCTCGAAAACTGCTTTGAATAAAGACATTCTAACAGAATTATACAATAAGACAAATGCAAACATTTCCATATCGGCCACTGCCGCCACCTCCAACACTGCTTCAACTTCCAACATTAATAATCAATTAACACGTTCCACTACACCAAAGCAGCTGGCTGCAGCAACAACAACAACCACAAATACATGCAGTGCATTTGATGCATTTGGAATACCAAAGGCAGCGACATCGTCGGCGTCTACAACGTCCTTAAATAAGGCAGATCATTTCAGTACAATAAAATCAACATCTTCGATTATAACTGGTCCCACAGACTTTAAAGATGATCCATTTAAAAATTATCGTTATGAAGATCCTTTTAACATTAAGGATCCCTTTGATGATGATGATGATAAAGAATTTTCAACAGATCCACATACAGTATTTAAAGATGATGTAATTGTGGCTTCGGATGGTAAGGCATAGAAAACATTTATTAAAAATTATTTTACCGTTCTTGTGAACCCCAATTTTTGAATATAAAATTCACTCAAAAAATGCTGCTGTTTTTGTTTAAAAATTTTAAGATAAAAAATGTTTTTTCTTAATTAAAATTTCTTCTGCAGAAAGTTTTAATATTATTGTTCAACAGACATACATACATTCTAACAAATTAAAAAAACCTTAGAAAATCACATGTTTTCTTAAAAAAATAGTAAATATTTGTTAAATAAACCATTTAACATATTTTTCTTTTTTGTTTTTTTTTTTTTGTTACTTCAGACGACAAATCCAATTTCGGTCTTTACAAAGACAATAACAACTTCACTTTCGATTCGTTTCAAGCAAACACGACAAGTTCAACAAGTGTTTCGAATGCCTTCAGTACGGCTAAGTCGCATTCTACTGTAAGCAGTGAGTTTTTAAATAAATTTGAGAGTTTTACACTACATTCAAACCCAAGCCCAGTACCTTCTCACCAATCATCAACGTCATCAGCAGTTATGGGTGCAACTGGGTCGGATTTAGATAAAGACGTTGTCACTAAACCCAAAAGTAACACACCCGTACCAATTAGCAATACAAATCCAACCACCTCAAGTATGTTTGATAATTTTGCCGATTTTGATGCTTTTTCAATAAAATCCACTACCTCGACTTTGGAATCGAATAAAAAGTCGTCAAAGGCAGATCCTTTCTTGGATGCATTTAATGACAATTTCGAGACAACATCCTATAAAAGTGTGGACTCTAATTCGAATAAATTAAAAACAACTACAAAATCTTTAACATCACTTGATGCGTTCGATACTTTTGGCAATAATCCCGGTAAAAACTCTCCTGCATTTGATGCTTTCGGCGATGATTTTGGTAAGACTACGACGGGTACCGCTCAACAAGTTTCTTGTATGTTTGATGCTTTTAATGGAAACAACTTTGAAGATGATTTCTTCAAAACGGCAAATCTTGCAAAAGACATTTCAAATTCTACTTCATCAAAAGAAACCAACTTAAACAATCACAATTTGAAATTCAATAAATCTTCTTTAGCCTTAAGTGCAAATAATTTTGCTAAATTCAATGCTTTTGATGATTTAGATGATATTGATGGTTTTAAAAATTCTTCAACTACAGCATCCAATCTGAATAATTCTAGTACCAAAGTAAAATACTCTTCAATTAAAACTGATAACCTAATAAAAGTAAAAAATAAATTAACCATTAACAATAACGCTGACTTCAATACAGAAAATGGTGCTAAATTGCCAGAAAAGTTTGTGGCCGACTATTCAAAACCTGAAACATTTGATGAAGATTTACAGGAGGCCATAAAGCGCAGCATGGTGGATCAATAACCACAAAATAAACGCGTGTCAACACAATAAATATATTAATATAAAAAAAGTTCTTTTCGACATAATGTTCATACAAAATTTTGAAATTCGCTGAAAACTATAAATTAAATGCATACATCCTTTTTATTTTGCTAAATTTTGCTTTATTCGAAAACACGAAAATCTAATCATCCCAAAGTTTAACTTTGTGTTTTTTTGCATTATTATTTAATTTCGAAATGTTTAATGTATATTTTATAACTTGCATAATTACTATTATATTATTTTAAAGTATTCGCATATATACGTACATATGTACATGAATTTTCCATATCTAAAAAATGTTTTTTTATTTATTAAAAGTGAAATGCGTTGTCATTTAAAAAAAATCGTAAAAGATCAAATCCAAGTTCGAAACATGAGTTCAAAAAAAAAGTTTTCCCTACGTTCATGTACATATTATTTTGTATTATTAAAATATTAAACTTTATGTATTATTTACGATATTCTTTATAAAATTTATCTCAAAATATAATTTATAAAAACGATATACCTTTTTAACAGAAATAAACATGAAATATGTATTAATACTTGTTTGTATTAATTAAAATTGATTTGATATTTTCTATGGTACATAAAAATAGTTTATGATTTTTTTAAAACATTTTCAATATATTATAAATCTATTATTTTTGTTTTTTTTTTTTATTTACATATTTAACTTATTTGACATACATAGATGAAGTGGTGGATTTAAAGTTTTAGCCACAGAATACTTTTAGCTGTCTAAATTATCGAAGGCGGGGCAATGCTAACATAAGTCGGCGGCAAACGTTAACCGATCGGCTTTATGGTTTGATTGTTTATTGTATTGGTCAGTTGTTTAGTTAATTCTGCTATTAGATTTTCGTTTCATAAAATTAAAAAAGGTATGTACGTGCAAATCCATGTGCGTTATAGATAACAGAAAGTGAGACAAATATAAATTAAAGATTATTAAAAATTTTGTGAATTTAAGTTGGGGTGTTTAATAAAAAGTTAACTTGCAGATGTTGTTACGTGCCGGTCTACGGCCAATACTGAATACTGGGAAAGAAAATTTAAAAAAAAATAATTGACCACGCCAAATATGGGTTAAGGGCATGAACAGGTGGATTGCCGGCTAGCTCGAGCTAGGAAAGTGGTTCTTAACCCCGGGGTATTTGGCACGTGAACATATAATCATACTCCACACGCCTTGAAGTATGATGAAAATTACGAAGAAAAGTACAAAACAAACCGTACGCTACGCTACGTTAACACACGAATGTATCTCTTCGAGTCGAAAGCAAAAAAAAATGGTAATAGTGACGCTTTCGGAACTCCGACTTCGTGTGTAAACGCCAAGCGATTCCCGTCCGAAACTCAGACGCGTCCATGGCTAGGTGTCATGCCAGGTGCGGTACTTCTTATTGTCCCACCCTCTCCGATGACAGATTGGGTACCGCTGACGTTAGAATCTGTCCCTTGTTAGGTAATCAACCTACCGATCAATGCTTACCTTTCTCACCACCATTCCTCCTCAATGACAACATTTTAACGAGTCATTTTTAATTTTACAAAATTTTATTGGTTGATTTCGAAATTAAATATTTAGGTACAAAACAATTTACCATATCTCTTCTTTTATATAAGAGATCATTAATATAAATTTCTTTTCATTTAATTAGTAAATTTAATAATAATATATGTGTTTATATATATGAAGAAAAGATAGGAAAAATATACTTAAATGTAACGTCGGTTTACTGCGCCGCCGTTGACTGCCGTGACCGCCGTTGGATGATGTCGCCGCTGGTATATGACGCCGAGCGTAGCTGCAGCGAAGGTTGTTGTTGCTGGGATTTGATGTTTAAATTAATGTTGCAGTGTTTGTTGGTATCGTTTGCTTTTCTTTTTGGGTATATAAGAGTTTAAAGTTTAAATTTTTTTTTCTTTTTATATTGAACTACATTTTAATCATTCTTATTCTTTTTTCTTTTTTTGTACTTTAAAATATTTCGTTTTCCAATCAATTGCGGGTTTTCTTCTTCCCTCTATTTACATTCATACACTTGGATCACTTTATAGCGAAAATTCTACTTTATTTGTATGTTTCTGTTAAGGCTAACTATATTGTTCTCTTTACATTTATGTTACAATTGTGACCACGGCTGCCAGATTTGACAATTTATCGTCATTTTGACGATTTTTGGTCAGTTTTTATATATGTACAATTGTACCACTATTGCAAATTCTTTTTTTTTTCTAGAACTTTTGTTTTTTTTTGTTAAAAAGTAAGTAAAAGATATAATTTCCTTTTTTTTTGTTACAAAAGAACGACAGAATAATTTTTTTTTCCTTTTTATTTAAAAGTTTGCACAAGAAAAATTTTGGGTTTGCTTTTTTATATGCGCGGGGATGGTTTTCTGCACTTGATTTTTTTTTTCATATAAAAGTTATGTTAAGGAAAAAAATCACAAAATAAGTTTGACTTTCTTTGTCTAAACGACATTATAAAGATTTGATTTTCTCCTTGTTTTTCTTCGCGGTTGTTTTAAACTCTTTTTTAACGTTTGCTTACAGCACAACGATAAGCTTTAGTTAATAGTTTTCCTTTTCGTTTTTTTTTTTCCTGGACTTTTCACTTGAGATCGCTCCGATAGCTAGGAAACTACACAAAAACTTTCCACTGTTGCGAATCTTTTAAAAATTGTTCCTTTGAAACACCGGTATTGATGATAAAACGTTCCCATCACTTTTCGGAACACGTGTCCACAAAACGATTCTTAAAACAAAAGGAGGAACCCACCGAGCGCACTTGTTGAATACTGAACAGCAACTCCCTGTTGCTTTCAAATCAGTTTCCCTCTATCCCTTTCAAAAAAAAACTTTTACGCATTCTCATGCGCATGCGCTGAAAACTAACGGTACCCTTATACGTGGCGATTTGTCATTCATCGCCGCCATCCATAAGAAAAGAGACGGTGCGATAACAGGAGGAACCGCCGATATCTGCAAGATAAGTGTTGCATTTGCGGAGGGTTGCCACTACGTTTGTGGGTTAAACAGATCCCCACTTTTGCAAAAAAAGGAATCCGTAACAAACCTGCTTGGTTTTTCGATTTTATATCGAATAACGAACAGGAAAGGATCAATGTTCCCAGAAACCAAGGTATGGAGGGGATCTGGGAGAACGTAATTAAATAAAGCCGATTGATGGTTAGACCAGAAGGTCCAACGTGTGGCACGACCCACGAACCTGAGATAAGAAGTCTCATGCTCTACCAAGAAAATACATAGTCAAAACAAATGCAAAAATAGCAAAAAAAAATTACAAGGGAGTAAAAATCAAGCACGAATGTCCGAAGCATGGTATTTCCCTACATAGTTGCCCTGTAGGTCCTCGACCTCATACAATGTGTTGCCAACTTTCCTTCTAATCCGGCATTTAATAAACTTGGGGTTGAATTTCGCATTAATGCCCTTTTTGAAGTCGCTCTGTGAGTGATTCTTCCTAAAGACTTCCTGGCCTTCGATGAAATTTACTGCTCTGGACCTGGTGTCATAGGTCCTGCATGCCTTTTCATGCGCCACATCCAGATTCCTTGCGATTTTGTCCCGAATAAGCTGCAGTCTATCATTTTTTATGACCAACGTGTCATCTGAAAGCATGTTCAGGCGGTCCAAGATGGGGTAGCTGGATCCGTTTAGAATCATATTTTGGCCAAAAACCGCAAAATATGGCGAACATTTAATTGCCGAATGAAAATCACTACGTAAAATTTGCAGTATCTTCGGTATTTCTCTATCCCACTCCGTGTGGTCCGCTTTGTCCGTTAGAAAGTACCGAATTTTAGAAATCACCTCTCTATTTGCCCTTTCAGATGCGTTCGCCTGTGGGGAGTAGAACCCCGTGGTCACATGGGTAATGCCGTATACTGAGAAGAATTCCTCTATCTCCCGGGAGGTAAATTGTTTGGCGTTATCGCTATGTACGTACTGTGGTACGCCAAAGGTGCAGAAGATCTCATTCTGCAGGAACTCAATAACGCTCAAGGAGGTTGCCGATTTTACAGGCTTTAAGAATAAAAACTTTGTAAGATGATCCAGCACAATCAGAAGTTGGCAGTGTTTCGCCTTCGTGCAGGGGTATGGACCCAAAAAGTCGCAGTACAACCTCTGAAAAGGGCGGCTTGTTACAAATTGCTTACCCATAGGAGGGCGAAGTACTCGGTTTGTGGGTTTAATAGTCTTGCAGACATCGCACTGACCAATGAATTTCCTTACGTCACGCGACATTTGTGGCCAAAAGTACTTCTGCCTAATTCTAAATAAGGTCTTTTCAAAGCCCCCGTGGCATCCTTCCTCGTGTGCTAATCTGATTGTGTTGCTAGCAAGGGATCTAGGCAACCAAAGCCTCCAAAGATCTTCTTCATTCACGTCACCGTCTCGGAATCTAACTCGTTTGTACACATAATTCCCTGACAAACATAAATCCGGGAGTGCATCTCCACCTTCGCTTACCCTAGTTCTTAATTCGTTGTATTCAGGGCCGTTAAATTCCGGAGAAGAGATGTCAATTTCGGGGGGGTTACAATTCAGCTCTAGGGCATCTAGATCGAAACGGGAGAGTGTGTCGGGTACTACGTTCAAGGAACCCTTTCTATGCTCCATCTCAAAGTCGAAGTGCTGAAGTTTTAAGCTCCATCTGGCCAATCTGCCAGACAGGTCTTTTTGCTCCATGAGCCATCGCAGACTCGAGTGGTCTGTAACGATCTTAAAGGGAAGCCCTTCGACATACTGCCTAAAACGTTTCACGCAAACAATGGCCGCCAAGCACTCCAGCTCCGTTACCGTATAATTTCGCTGCGCCCTATTAAGTTTTTGCGATACGAACGCAATCGGACGCTCCCTACCTTCGTCGTCGAGTTGGTATAAAACCCCTCCCACTCCAATGCTTGACGCGTCACACTGTATTATGAATTTCCTGGTAAAGTCTGGCTCAGCCAAAACTGGTGCCTTGCACAAAGCAGTCTTGAGCCCATTAAAAGATTCCATCGCCTGAGAAGTTAAGCAGAACGGTTTGTTCGATTTGCGTAGGCAATCAGTAAGTGGACCGGCGAGATCAGAAAAATTTCCTATAAAGGCGCGATACCAATTTGCCATTCCTACAAATCGCCTAACCTGCCGAGGAGTTTTAGGAACAGGAAAATTTGTAATGGCCTGGACCTTGTCGGGGTCGACTTTCAAACTACCACCGCCTATTCTATAACCCAAATACCTTATCTCACGCTGGCAAAATTTGCTCTTACTAACATTAATAGTCAAGCCTGCGAATTTCAAGCATTTAGCGACTTCGGAAAGTAATTCCAGGTGAGCATCGAAGTCGTGACTGCACACAAGGAGATCGTCAAGGTAGACAAAAACGTTTTCCCTAAGCCTCGCCGGAATGACCTTGTCCATCAGGCGGCTCATGGTCTGAGGCCCGTTACAGACGCCAAAAGGCATTACCCTGTATTGGTAAAGGGACCTCCCCGGTACAGCAAAAGCTGTCTTTTCCCTCGAGGCTGCCGATAGCCTTATTTGGAAAAACGCATCCTTTAAGTCGATACCGCTGATGTAGTGCGTATCCTTTAGACGACTAAGTAGGCCATTTATGTGCGGCAAGGGGTACGAATCTTTCTTCGTTAGCGAGTTTAGCTTCCTGCAATCTAGACAAAGTCGGACCTTCCCGGGTTTACGAACGGTCACAATTGGACTACACCAAGGCGAGTTTGACTCTTCAATTACACCGAGAGCCAAAAGCCGGTCAAGCTCCTCGTAAACTTCCGCTTGCCTAGGGGGTGAAAGAGGGTAATGCTTCTGTTTGACGGGGTTGGCATCGCCCGTATCGATGTGGTGTTCCAGCAGATGTGTGGACCCGAGACCTAATTTCTCGTAAGACGGAAAATCAATAATAACGCGCTCCAGGCCTAGTTTCTGCTCCGGGGTCAAATCATGAAAAAGTGTATTGTCCTCGCTGGTGAGTTCCAAGCACTCAAGCGTAGGTAGAATTTGGGGGGCGAGAGCATATGCTCTCCAAAAATCCACTCCTAGGTAGCCAGATTGGGACAAACTTGGTACCACGTAAAACACGATAGATTTCGTTACCCCTTTAAACGTCACAGGTAGTGTACAATACCCCATTATTTCGTTCCTTGAACCATTAGCGGTCATTATACTAGATTTAAAATTCTGCAAACAAATATTGTTTCTGCTGACAAAGTCTAAACTACCTTTTCCCAAAACGGATACGTTGGCTCCTGAGTCCAATAAGCAAAGTAACTCCTCATCAAATATTCTTACCAGAGCAAAGGGTCTGCCATCGCTTTGGCTTGACAAAGAAGTAGATTCAATAACTCTCTTAAATTTCCTTCTCTTGCAATACCGCTGCCTACATTTCAGAATCCGCTGTGAGATTTTAGAGATTTTGGGGGTGGCAAGGCGTTTACAAAAAGTAAGGTTTTGCCTATAATCATGCAGTGATAACGTCGATATATCAGGTGGTTTCACTTCGGCGAGTTGCGAATTAGGTGGTCGTAAATCGGTTGGTCGTAAATCAGATGGTCGTAAATCAGAAAGTCGTAAGTCGGTTGGTCGTAAATCAGGGAGTCGTAAATCAGGGAGTCGTAAGTCGGTTGGTCGTAAATCAGGGAGTCGTAAATCAGGTGTATGTACCTCAGGTACATGTTTGGCCAGGCTGAGAGGTAAGTTCTCCTGTGGAGGCTTACACTCTATGCTGGAATCATACTCGGGATTCATTTGGGGGAACGAGCATCCCCGGTCGCCCACTCGCTCCGACGCCTGTTTCCCGCGTGAGGACTGCTGCATTTGGGGGTAGTTACCCCTCTTTGTCCGCATTTGTAGCAGAAAACATGCCGAGTCTCGTCGGGACAATAAATAAAACTATGCCCGCGTTGGAGGCAATTCCAACATTTTATTTTAGAGAAGTCGTTCCTGACCCACGTCTTGTCCAGCTTCAGGGCCTCAACTTGAGGGTCCGATTCGATATCCGAATCCTCGGGAGGTTTATCCACAGCGATCTCGTGCACCTGCCGCTGTCTGCTAATTGAGGGTGTCCTATTTTCCGAAAGAACCTTTTCGGCCTTTCTAGCCAAGTCGCGAAGTCCCCCCAAATCGGCCGGGTTTGAAATAAACAACATTACCTTCAGTTCAGGTAATACATTTCTCTTAATAATTTCTATCAAGGAAGTGTCAGGCATAGGACTGGACAGCCTTAAGTTTAAGCGAGAAATGACCGAGTGGAAGTCATCGTATGTTTCCTTTGGTAGCTGTTTTCGGGTCGAAAGTTTTAGCAGGATCTCGTGATCACTCTCGAGGGAGCCAAATTCCTTGGACAGAGCCGTTCTCAACATCGAATATGTAGACCCTCGATTCTGCTTGATATAGTCCCAGTAGAACGTTTCAGCCTTTCCCGTAAGGAACAGATGAAAGTTTGCCATCAGGTGTTCGTGTGGACAGTTTGATCTTTCCGCCAGGGTATCGATTTTAAAAAGGAAGTCCGAGACACTACTTGCCCCATCGTACGACACCTTCCAATCTTTAAGCCCATGTCCCACAGCTGAGGAGGCATACGAAAACGAATTCGCCTGGGAGCCGAGTGGCCGAGCACCGATTCCGGATGCTGCCGAAGTCGGTCTACCATTATGTCCCGCACCCAAAGATTCCTTTAAGGCTGTTAATTCCCTTCGGAATTCATCCTGAGTATTCCTCATGACCTCTTGAAAATATGCCATCATGTTCTGAACTGTGTCGTCGCCTGGATTTGGCTGGTTGCCCTCCTGACTAGTGTCGTTGGTGGCCATTGCCGTCGAGTCTTTAGGGGACACTAGAGGGTCGGAATTTACCAAACCTTCCGCGCCTACGTCGGGTAATAATGCAGCAAGAGGTGCAAGTAACTGCCCCTCCGGCTTAAAATGAATACTGTCCGAGGAAATGGACTCGAGTGAGTGTGACACTGGCGATGCCCTTAAAGCCCTGATACTTGTGCTAGATCGCGAATTTACCGAGCCTACACTAGACGAGAGTTTTCTAGCTTCCGGAGTCGATCCCCTTCCTCTACCTGTGTGAACTGATAAGCTGCGAGACGTGACTTTAACGCCGCCTTTTCCCGAGAGATCGATCAAGTTCGGATTGGCAGTCGTGATACGAGTGGATTTCCTGATTGCACCCTGACTAGGATTAGGCTTGTGCATAACGTGCCCAAAAGGAGAACGAAGTAGTATAGACCTGAAAACACTTATCTTGCCCTGACAGACGGACTATTCATATAATTAAATATACGTGTCCCGTTTAGCGCTCTATCGTGCGGTGAAAAATCCAAAAAAATATATATTTTGAAATAATAATTATTCAAAATATATTAAATAAAAGCAAAAAAAATGGAAAAACAAGGAAAAATTCAAATAATAATGTTGCACCAAAAGAAAGTAAATAAAAATCCAATTAAAAAAAAAACGCAAAACAAAATAAGAAGTTTTAAAGCAATCCCAAAATTTAATAATAAAAAAAACCAAAAAAAATTATATCACACAAAATCAAAAGAAGAAAAAAAAAATAAAAGGAAACGAAATTATAAAAAAAAATAATAAAATAATAAAAAAAACAAATAAAAAGCAAATTTAATTTTAAAAATTGAAATGAGAAAAAAAAATAATAAAAATAAAAAAAAATAATAAGAAAATAATAATAATAAAATAATAATAATAATAAAAAAATAATAAAAAAAAATATCAGTAAAAATAAAAATTTATGTGGGGTTTTTGTTTAATTTAGTTATTTATTTTATTTTTGACAATACAGGTTAATGGTTTGAGGAGGAATGCTGGCGTTAGCGGTAGCCAGACAGTAATCACAAAACTTTGGTTTAGAAAATATAAGGGTGAACATGTGTTTTGTCTTACCAACGTGAAAATGGCCCCCGCAGTGTCTTACCAATATTGATGCATGATCGCAACGATATCTGCACGACTCGGTGTCGTCAGCTCGGACTTATCATGTCTAAATATGGAAGAAAATTTTGCAGGGCCGCCATTTGTTTACATAAATGTTCAAGTTTAATCCTCCCGTTCCACGTCGCAAATGATGTCAGAATTCTGAGTGCCAAGCATCATGACTTACGTGAACAAGAAGTCATTGAACATTTCATCCTATTACTCTTCCGTCCGGACGCCGCAAATGATTCCAGATTTATAACCCAGGCCCATGACTTACGTCAGAACAGAAAGCAAGTACCCGAAGCAATCGTTTCCCGCGTCGTCTTCCCGTTCGTGCCTCTCCCCCTACGTTGGTAAAACATAACACGTGCACTGTCTCGTAATTCTGGCCGGAGACCTCCCCACATTCTGCACCGCAAATGAGACCAGGAAAAGGTTTCCCAGTACCCATGACTTGTGTCAAAATTTGAGAAATCTCCGCCCAAAATACAAGTCAGTCCCTGCAAAACTGAGTTGGATTTTGAAAAAAAAATTTTGGGAAAAGAGGGGGTAAAATCCCACTTCCAATTTGCTTTGTGCTGGAAAATTTTAAGATATTCTGGCCAAAAGGTGGCCTTTTCGTTGGGCGCCATATATGTTACGTGCCGGTCTACGGCCAATACTGAATACTGGGAAAGAAAATTTAAAAAAAAATAATTGACCACGCCAAATATGGGTTAAGGGCATGAACAGGTGGATTGCCGGCTAGCTCGAGCTAGGAAAGTGGTTCTTAACCCCGGGGTATTTGGCACGTGAACATATAATCATACTCCACACGCCTTGAAGTATGATGAAAATTACGAAGAAAAGTACAAAACAAACCGTACGCTACGCTACGTTAACACACGAATGTATCTCTTCGAGTCGAAAGCAAAAAAAAATGGTAATAGTGACGCTTTCGGAACTCCGACTTCGTGTGTAAACGCCAAGCGATTCCCGTCCGAAACTCAGACGCGTCCATGGCTAGGTGTCATGCCAGGTGCGGTACTTCTTATTGTCCCACCCTCTCCGATGACAGATTGGGTACCGCTGACGTTAGAATCTGTCCCTTGTTAGGTAATCAACCTACCGATCAATGCTTACCTTTCTCACCACCATTCCTCCTCAATGACAACATTTTAACGAGTCATTTTTAATTTTACAAAATTTTATTGGTTGATTTCGAAATTAAATATTTAGGTACAAAACAATTTACCATATCTCTTCTTTTATATAAGAGATCATTAATATAAATTTCTTTTCATTTAATTAGTAAATTTAATAATAATATATGTGTTTATATATATGAAGAAAAGATAGGAAAAATATACTTAAATGTAACGTCGGTTTACTGCGCCGCCGTTGACTGCCGTGACCGCCGTTGGATGATGTCGCCGCTGGTATATGACGCCGAGCGTAGCTGCAGCGAAGGTTGTTGTTGCTGGGATTTGATGTTTAAATTAATGTTGCAGTGTTTGTTGGTATCGTTTGCTTTTCTTTTTGGGTATATAAGAGTTTAAAGTTTAAATTTTTTTTTCTTTTTATATTGAACTACATTTTAATCATTCTTATTCTTTTTTCTTTTTTTGTACTTTAAAATATTTCGTTTTCCAATCAATTGCGGGTTTTCTTCTTCCCTCTATTTACATTCATACACTTGGATCACTTTATAGCGAAAATTCTACTTTATTTGTATGTTTCTGTTAAGGCTAACTATATTGTTCTCTTTACATTTATGTTACAATTGTGACCACGGCTGCCAGATTTGACAATTTATCGTCATTTTGACGATTTTTGGTCAGTTTTTATATATGTACAATTGTACCACTATTGCAAATTCTTTTTTTTTCTAGAACTTTTGTTTTTTTTTTGTTAAAAAGTAAGTAAAAGATATAATTTCCTTTTTTTTTGTTACAAAAGAACGACAGAATAATTTTTTTTTCCTTTTTATTTAAAAGTTTGCACAAGAAAAATTTTGGGTTTGCTTTTTTATATGCGCGGGGATGGTTTTCTGCACTTGATTTTTTTTTTCATATAAAAGTTATGTTAAGGAAAAAAATCACAAAATAAGTTTGACTTTCTTTGTCTAAACGACATTATAAAGATTTGATTTTCTCCTTGTTTTTCTTCGCGGTTGTTTTAAACTCTTTTTTAACGTTTGCTTACAGCACAACGATAAGCTTTAGTTAATAGTTTTCCTTTTCGTTTTTTTTTTTCCTGGACTTTTCACTTGAGATCGCTCCGATAGCTAGGAAACTACACAAAAACTTTCCACTGTTGCGAATCTTTTAAAAATTGTTCCTTTGAAACACCGGTATTGATGATAAAACGTTCCCATCACTTTTCGGAACACGTGTCCACAAAACGATTCTTAAAACAAAAGGAGGAACCCACCGAGCGCACTTGTTGAATACTGAACAGCAACTCCCTGTTGCTTTCAAATCAGTTTCCCTCTATCCCTTTCAAAAAAAAACTTTTACGCATTCTCATGCGCATGCGCTGAAAACTAACGGTACCCTTATACGTGGCGATTTGTCATTCATCGCCGCCATCCATAAGAAAAGAGACGGTGCGATAACAGGAGGAACCGCCGATATCTGCAAGATAAGTGTTGCATTTGCGGAGGGTTGCCACTACGTTTGTGGGTTAAACAGATCCCCACTTTTGCAAAAAAAGGAATCCGTAACAATGTAAGTATGTATGTATGTTCAAACAAATTTGTTTGTTAAACTCTAAAACAGTTTGTTAATAAATGAAAAGGATTGAATTAAAAAATAAAACAACCTAAAAATTAATTTAGATACTTACCTAGTTAAAAAAATTCAAGGCTAAATATAAAAAAAAAAGGTTTTTGTTAAACAATTGTTTTTGTTTTAATAGCTGCGTTGCTAATAAAAAAGATAGCTAAACCAGTGATGCCAACAATTCAGAGGCAAAAAGAGCCAACCGATCAGTCAAAAAGAGCTAAAAGGAGCTAAATCTAAAAATTGAAAAGTTTTCCCTAGGAATATATATATTAAATAAAATTATTTTACAGCAGCAATTGATACAAATATTTATCAACATTAACAATATAACCATACACATTTACACACAAATAAGTTAAGTTAAAAAAGAACCATCATATTCAAAAAGAGTAACGTTTTCTTCTTCCGGCCATAGATTTGTTTTTATATATTTTTTATGTTTCAATTGAATTTATTTTTACAAATACGTTTCCTGGTAACTCGTAGTTTGAACACCTTTGAAAATCATATTTTATATGAATTAAACTATTAACCGTATTCAAAGCAATGCGGCTTCTTAGTTTATTCTTAAAAAAAATTATAGCACTGAATGTTTTTTCCATTATAGCATTAGAATATGGATACGATAATATTTTTAAAACAAACAATGATGCAATTCGATCCAAAATTATTCGGTGCTGTCTAGATTTTTCCACTGGTAAAATTTTGAATTTTTTAAGCAATTTTACAGCTCTTTAATTTCTTTAAAATCATCTTCAAATTCTTTTATAACACACACAGTATTTTCTGAATCCTGCAGAAAAACATTTGTTATGCTAAATGCGGAAATTTATTTAAACTTTCTTAAATTTGTTGGAAGCTTTGCCCTAATTTCATAAATATGAGCTTTTATGAACTGTATTAAATTATGTTTAACGATAACAGTTGCTATTTATTAAAGATTCCAATTCTCCAGCTAAATAATAGAAGTCATCTGTCAGTGAATAGTTTTGTATGTTCCGTAAATGCCACAAAGCTATAAAATGCAAAAAGTGCCAAACGTGTCGTTTTCACAGTTAAAAAGAGCTGTGTTGGCTCCTTTTTTTAAAAAAGAGCTGAAAGGAAAATTTTCGAGTTAGAAGCAATTAAAAAGAGCTAAATTTAGCTCCAAAATAGCTAAGTTGGCATCGCTCAGCTAAACTGTGGTTCATGATACAACTAATCAGGTAATCTTGTCCCTGCAACAACTACAAATTAGAGCTAAAGTGTCAAACAACAGCTCATAGAAAAAAAAACGATGCGTAATAATTTTTGTTGTTTCCATTTCACAGGGAGAACATAATTTTGACATGTTGGGTCTTATCATAAATAAAACTGTCTGTTCCTCATATCTTTTAAAGTGGTTTTATACGAGATGTATTTTACATATGACCTGTGTCAAGTTTTTCACTGCAAAATTGATACATGTCGTGTGAGCGCGTGGAATCATTGCGTGTGGAAACACATATGTAAAAGTCATATTACAAATTTTTAGTTAGAGCGCGTTCTATTTTTATCTGACAAAGCATGTGTTATTAGCTGTTTTTAAAACCACAACAAGGAAAAATAAGTTGTTTATTTTGGTTTGGAGGTTATATCAGATGTAATTACATACGTACGTGTGAAAGCCAAAATTATAAACCGTCTGTAAAATTACAATTTTGACAGACATATGCAAATACATGTGGATTACAAAAGTGACTGTCATGTGTAAAATACATATCGTCTGAAACCACTTTTAGACGCAATGTAATACTTAAAATAAGAAAATCAAAATTTTTTTTGACACTTATAAAAATTTTAACTTATTTTTTTGACACTCAACTCAGATGAGAACTTAGGTAGGTAAATATAGCTTTTTGCTATGTTTATCAACTGAGTTGAGTTGTAAACCATAATTCGGTTTAAAGCTTACAGTTTAGTGACTTGAGCGTCACCTTCTTTTGGTTGTTCTAAGAAAGGTATTAAATAAAAGTCTAAATCAAAATGATTTTTTTCATGTCGTAGTGGAAATTTTTTTTCCCTCATGCTAAATGCTATCGAAAAATCGATGGCACAATATGAATTGCTAAATTGGCCCACCCTAATATATGTACATACATATATGTACATGTATGTTAAAATGAGTTAACAAAAAGTCAACTATGTACATAGATTTTAATTGAGCTCATTTATTTCCAGCAGGGCGTGTACTTTTGTAAGCTAATTCATGCTTATGTACATACCCAATAAGCATTTTGGCTGAAATTCAAGTGGAATTACATTTGAAATCAAGTCACGATTTCCAATTTCCAGTGTTGAATTACAGTTGAAACACAGTTGAATTCAATAGCGAATCCAGCAAAATTAACCATTGAATTACAGTCGAACAAAACAGTACCTTTATAGTGTAATTCCAGCCTTGAATAACGGTGTGATTCAAGTTGAACCGAACTTGAATCTGAAAATTTAATTATAAAATCATCATCTTCACCGCCGCCAATGATTTTCCATCAACTCTGTGCCATAAATAACGTACGCTCCAAACAAATTTGTTGTTGTTTTTTAACAAACTTCAAACAGACTGGAAAGAGGATGGATTTTAAATGTAATTCAAGCTTGGATTCACACCGGAATTACAACATTGGAATTCACAAAAAATTTGTGCTTACTGGGTACATGTGTTTATGAATGTATGAATATATGTATGTATGTACATATGTATTTTAATGTAAACAATTTAGTAGATAAGCACATACAGTGAACTCGCGGAAACGGAATCGTGAACATCCAGAAACGTGAACACTTTTTATTTAACATTAACTACCCTAAAACGTGAACAAACATTGAAAGCTTTAAAACGTGAACAGTATTTTCTGAGTTTTTTTTTTGTTTACATTAATTTTATTAGTTTTGGGAGTCCGCGAATTATGCAATAAAAGGATCTATAAGTGATATACATACATAGTTTTATTAGCAAAAGGTTGATTTTTGTGGTCAGATTAATAAGACAATTATGTATTACCCAAAAAACTTAGGTTTTAAAATTTTTAAATTGGACTTTTCGGGTTAAAGCGTTGTTAAGTTTTGACTAGATTTGGATGTTTCTGACCTAGTAACAATAAATTGATAAAAAATATTAAATTCGTTAGAAAATAATTAAAAAATATCCAATCAGAAACGTGAACAAAATCGAAAACATGAACACCCTTGAACACCTTGCGTGTATGGACTAGTCCATAAAGGAGTAGGATTACTCCAAAACTAACCCAAATGCAAATACACATAGAAAAAAAAACGATGCGTAATAATTTTTGTTGTTTCCATTTCACAGGGAGAACATAATTTTGACATGTTGGGTCTTATCATAAATAAAACTGTCTGTTCCTCATATCTTTTAAAGTGGTTTTATACGAGATGTATTTTACATATGACCTGTGTCAAGTTTTTCACTGCAAAATTGATACATGTCGTGTGAGCGCGTGGAATCATTGCGTGTGGAAACACATATGTAAAAGTCATATTACAAATTTTTAGTTAGAGCGCGTTCTATTTTTATCTGACAAAGCATGTGTTATTAGCTGTTTTTAAAACCACAACAAGGAAAAATAAGTTGTTTATTTTGGTTTGGAGGTTATATCAGATGTAATTACATACGTACGTGTGAAAGCCAAAATTATAAACCGTCTGTAAAATTACAATTTTGACAGACACATGCAAATACATGTGGATTACAAAAGTGACTGTCATGTGTAAAATACATATCGTCTGAAACCACTTTTAGACGCAATGTAATACTTAAAATAAGAAAATCAAAATTTTTTTTGACACTTATAAAAATTTTAACTTATTTTTTTGACACTCAACTCAGATGAGAACTTAGGTAGGTAAATATAGCTTTTTGCTATGTTTATCAACTGAGTTGAGTTGTAAACCATAATTCGGTTTAAAGCTTACAGTTTAGTGACTTGAGCGTCACCTTCTTTTGGTTGTTCTAAGAAAGGTATTAAATAAAAGTCTAAATCAAAATGATTTTTTTCATGTCGTAGTGGAAATTTTTTTTCCCTCATGCTAAATGCTATCGAAAAATCGATGGCACAATATGAATTGCTAAATTGGCCCACCCTAATATATGTACATACATATATGTACATGTATGTTAAAATGAGTTAACAAAAAGTCAACTATGTACATAGATTTTAATTGAGCTCATTTATTTCCAGCAGGGCGTGTACTTTTGTAAGCTAATTCATGCTTATGTACATACCCAATAAGCATTTTGGCTGAAATTCAAGTGGAATTACATTTGAAATCAAGTCACGATTTCCAATTTCCAGTGTTGAATTACAGTTGAAACACAGTTGAATTCAATAGCGAATCCAGCAAAATTAACCATTGAATTACAGTCGAACAAAACAGTACCTTTATAGTGTAATTCCAGCCTTGAATAACGGTGTGATTCAAGTTGAACCGAACTTGAATCTGAAAATTTAATTATAAAATCATCATCTTCACCGCCGCCAATGATTTTCCATCAACTCTGTGCCATAAATAACGTACGCTCCAAACAAATTTGTTGTTGTTTTTTAACAAACTTCAAACAGACTGGAAAGAGGATGGATTTTAAATGTAATTCAAGCTTGGATTCACACCGGAATTACAACATTGGAATTCACAAAAAATTTGTGCTTACTGGGTACATGTGTTTATGAATGTATGAATATATGTATGTATGTACATATGTATTTTAATGTAAACAATTTAGTAGATAAGCACATACAGTGAACTCGCGGAAACGGAATCGTGAACATCCAGAAACGTGAACACTTTTTATTTAACATTAACTACCCTAAAACGTGAACAAACATTGAAAGCTTTAAAACGTGAACAGTATTTTCTGAGTTTTTTTTTTGTTTACATTAATTTTATTAGTTTTGGGAGTCCGCGAATTATGCAATAAAAGGATCTATAAGTGATATACATACATAGTTTTATTAGCAAAAGGTTGATTTTTGTGGTCAGATTAATAAGACAATTATGTATTACCCAAAAAACTTAGGTTTTAAAATTTTTAAATTGGACTTTTCGGGTTAAAGCGTTGTTAAGTTTTGACTAGATTTGGATGTTTCTGACCTAGTAACAATAAATTGATAAAAAATATTAAATTCGTTAGAAAATAATTAAAAAATATCCAATCAGAAACGTGAACAAAATCGAAAACATGAACACCCTTGAACACCTTGCGTGTATGGACTAGTCCATAAAGGAGTAGGATTACTCCAAAACTAACCCAAATGCATGTAAAAAACATGGTCTTTTTAACATTATGATGTCCTAGGGCCGGACCACTTAACCCAGATTTGCATTACGTCGGAGTAGTTTCAAAACTACTCTATCCTACCTACAAACAACTTGGAAATGGACTAGTTACAACATGGTCCTTGTGTAATGCAGTCATGGACCATGTCATTGTCAAACAAGAACTTGTAGTTACTTAAGTGATATGCGTTCGTGTTTTAAAGATCGTGTTTTTTGTACGAAATAGTTAAAACACGAACGCATATCACTTAAGTAACTACAAGTTCTTGTTTGACAATGACATGGTCCATGACTGCATTACACAAGGACCATGTTGTAACTAGTCCATTTCAGCTAAAACGGACCATGTGGTCCAAGATTTTTTGCAGGGACATAGTGAGTTGGGTATATACATACATATGTATATGCATATATGTATATCAGTTTGTTATTCCGTTGTAAAATCTGTATAATCCATTTACAACCCCATTAAGTATATATGTACATATATTCTGGATCCTGATAGGGAAGTCGATTAAGCCATGTCCGTCTATAAGTGTGTCTGTCTGTCCTTCTGTTGAAATAAAGTTTCCAAAGCAAAATAAAGCCGGAGGGAAAGCGTTCTGATGTCAAAATGTAATAAATATTCTCAGGCAGAACGCTATTTGAATGCAGCAAGATCGGCTCACTTCAGATCGAACCCACTTTTATAGGAAAAAATCCATACATGCATATATTTTTATATACATATCTCGGAAAATACTTATAGGCACTATTGCCACATAACTTCGCACGAACTAATTTGGCAAAAATTTGTTTTAGAAGTGGTATTCCTTTTAAAATTTCAATAAATTTTTCATGCGCTTAAACTTAAAAACTAAACAGCAAACGACTTTAAACCAGGTACGAAGTAGTTTCAGTACAATACGTACATTCAAGAAAAACGTTAGTTGGATAGATCATACAAATATACAATATTTATAAAAATTTTGACACGCTTTATTTTGGAAACCAAAAGCCATCGATTACAAATTTCATACAAAAAGTAATTATGCAACAATGCAAGGGGAGGGACAAAGCAATACAAATGAACAATTTTTATTAAACTTATCTCGAAAACTATCGATCGCAAACCTTTGGCAAGGTATTTTTATTATAATAGTTTTTTATTTTAAATCAAAATTTGTGTGATAGAAGCCTATAAGTAGTATCACCCATACAAACGTTAAAAGTTTGTCAAGTTTTTTATGTAAAGAACTAGGATAGCTATCGACTTCAAACCGGGCACAAAGTAATTTTTAAGGTTCGAAGAAAACTTTAGCTAGATCAGATGGCTGGCTATGCAAAAAAACCAATGTGAAGTGTATATAAGATTCGGCACAGCCGAATAATGCGCTCTTACTTGTTCATTTACAATTCTTTTTGGTATTTTAATAACTGAAGCAATAAATAACAAAAAATAATATATACATAGTTTAAATTGTTTTTTAAACGTGATATCCACCATATGTATACATTGATATCGCCGTTGTACTTATAGAACACAATAACTTAACAACGACGATACATACATATGTATGTATGTATTTATGTATGTATGTAAGATTTTCTATTGTTACTTTTTGCAAAACAAACCTAGGCACTACGTTAATAAATGATCATTAATTATTTTGATTTATGTATTTGCATTATTTTCAATCTAATTAAAAAAGTTCTCGCTTAATGAAAATAAAAACACTTGCGTAAAAATTAAGAAACACATAAAACCTACTAAGTACATTTATAACTTATTAAAATATTTTAATAAATAGGTTGAAGAAATATTTATCTTAAATATTTTTTCTTACAGTTAACAATCAAGCACCATGACTAAACCTATTCTATATATGGCCGCTTTGAGTCCACCCTCAAGAGCTGTTATGCTTACAGCCAAGGAGATTGGTTTGGAACTTGAATACAAGTAAGTCGTAGAAAAGCTACTTTAGAAAATTAAAACATTCTTGTATATACATATGTATAAATGTATTAAATATATATTTATCTATGTACATAATATGCAAAGAAAATTGTTTATATATTTTTAGACCGATTAATCTTCTAAAGGGTGAACATTTAACACCAGAGTTCATTAAAATGAATCCCCAACACACTATACCAACTTTAGTAGATGGTGATGCTATTATCTTTGATTCGCATGCCATTTGTGCTTATTTGGTAGAGAAATATGCTAAGAATGATCAATTATATCCTAAAGATTTAATAAAACGAGCCCAGGTTGATGCACGCTTGCATTTTGATTCTGGGCATTTGTTTGCTCGTTTACGTTTTCTCTATGAACCCATACTCTATTTTGGTTCTACGGATTGTTCGATTGATAAAATTGCTTACATACAAAAATGTTGGGAAATAATGGAACAATTCTTAAAGGAACATCCTTATGTTTGTGGTGATAACTTGACTATAGGTGATTTTTGTTGCGTAGCTACTATTTCGTCTGTAAATGAAGTGGCTCCAATCGATGAGTTCAAATTCCCCAAATTATTGGCTTGGTTGAAACGTATGTCAGAGTTAACTTACTATAAGGATACTAATGAAGATGGCGCAGAAGAGTTGAAGAGAATTTTTAAAGAAAAATTAGCTGAAAATCGTGGTGCTAAATAAATATCGAAAATATAAGAGAAAACTTATACATATACAAACATACATTTGTACATACATATGTACATATGTAGCTATAATCATTAATAGTCTTAAGTATTTTTACAATAAAAAGATATGAGATATGATATAGGTATATATTTTTGTTTAAAAATAAATTAAACCTAAAAGTTATTTCCTATTTTAAACGCTTGTACATATGTCAAAATAAAAATCAACTCTGAAATAAATCGATTATGTGTTTCGATTAATTAACTTTCAAAATTGAAACCAAAATAGTTGATCATAAAATTCTGTAATCGATTATTGGGTTTTCTTACCATTCCCTAGTACATATGTATGTACATATGTACTAATATGATGTGATGAAAAATAAAAAAATTGAAGGCAAAGTGGCAAAACCAAATACACTCATTTTCTATAATTTTTCCATTAAACCCCTAAAACTTTTAGAGTATGTATATGAAATACGGTGGCAAAAATTTTATAAAGGTGCTTGCTTGCAGCGATGCCAACTCAGTGCTTTTAGCACTGTTTTGGGTGCTTTTTAATGACTTAAAATGCCAAATTTTTAGTTTAAATGCCAATCTGAGAAAAAGCACTAAGAATTTATTTTCTGAATCAAACATTTTTTTTAAAAGAATATATGTTGGGGGGCTTTAACCTTATTTCTTATAATTTTGCATGGCAACCCTGTTAGGGGCTAAAGAAAGTGGGTAAGTATTTTTCACAAAAATGTTTAGGAGCAAAAATTATTGTCAGTCTTATATTTGACCCTTATAGGAGCAACCAGGATGATACATATTTAAAAAAATTACCTTTTGTATGGCAGCATTGTTAGGGGCTGGAGATAGGATGCAAGTATGTTCCACAAAAACGTTTGTACAGAAAAACTAATGGGAGACGTTCTTACATTGCACCTATGTAGGAGCAACTCCGGGGTAATTGTAAAGATTTTTAAGTACAAGTTTTTGAGAAATAAACAGAGTAAGTCGGGGTTTCTGGCTTATATCTCTGTCAATTAACGAGCGATTTTGTTGAATTTTAAAAGCAAGATTCTCGCAAGTATACCTGATGTTTTGATAACCCAAATATCAAGGGGCTTTAGAAACTTGATTTCAACAGATTAACGCACAAACGGACATCGCTAAATCAACTCTCCTATCTATAAGGATCAAGAAAATATATACTTTATGGGGTCGTAAATGGATACTGAAGAAATAAAAAAAGGAACAACAAACTTATAGACATATACCCTAATCACTAATGTTAAGGGTATATAAACTGAAAAGCGTACTGATTTCTAACCAGAAGGAAATGGTCACCCTAAACCTAAACCGCTTTAGGGTAAGTTGTGTAAGTTTCGACTATCGTTGAGCATCTGGAACACAACTAACAAATAACTAAATTCGTCATCAAATGCACATTTAAGCTGGTGGCACCAGGGATGTATTTAACATATGACTTGGAGCATTTGGAATTCGTATACAACAGCGTATGTCAGTCAACATTGTCATATAACAGATGATTTATAATTCTTGCTTTCATGCATATGTATATGTACGCCTGACATAACCTCCAAACGAAAATAATGATCTTATCTTGTTTGTTTTTCTATGAACAGAACACACGAGATATTCGCCACTCTTACTAAAAATTTGTGACTGTCAGCTTAAAGGTATAAAGCGCTTACGTTCTTATTTTAATTAAACTAGCCCGTGATGTTTTAGGGTTAAATAATATTGTGGTACACTGCACTACCATCATGTTTTAACATATAAGTATTTAAACTGTACTATCTTTTTAAACAATATTTGTCATAAACTTCACATCTGCCTCTTTAGCTCAGTGGCAGAGCACTGGTCTTGTAAACCAGGGGTCGTGAGTTCAATCCTCACAGGAGGCAAATCGAAAATATTTTTTTCCAAAAAAACTTTTTTTGATGTTTTTCAAATACATAGTGTTAAAAGTAATTATTTTTTTTAACAACTCGAGTTTTTAATTCTACGTGGTCTTAGAAAAGTATTTATTTAGAAGATATCAACGACGGCTGTCTTTTGGCTAAACTTTCTTGATATTTTAAAAATATATCGAGGCAAATCAAAGACTTCTGTATAAACAACTTGAAAATGCTTTGTATGCTAATTTTAATATAAACTTGTTTTTAATATTTCACCTTAAAGCGCTTAAATTCATTCATGTGATATAAATCCCTAAAAGGCCCAACAGCATTTAATTAAAACAAATTTTGTTTACGATATATTTCAAAAAATATATATTATAAAAAATCATACATAAAAAGTATATGTATATAAAATAAATATATATGTATGTATACAAATTAAAACTTAAATAATTTTAAATGGGATATAGAATTGTAAACAAATATATTAATATGAATGCATATTATTTTAACTAAGTATTTTATTCTTCCAATTAGTTTTAACATTATTTTACTTTATACATTATAATAACCCTTCTTATTACCAGCAGTCCATAGAATAATTCTATTAACTTAACTAATTATTAATTTGTTTGTTATTGTGGTGTTTCTTATGCATTAGCTAATAACATTTTATTATAAAAAGTTCAATGTGCAGTTTTGCTAACAAAACTTATGGTATATAGTTTTTGAAGTATTTACATTGACATTTTTTAAATTCTTTAATTTACGCACAACATTTTTTTATAACAAGGTAAACTAATAATAAAATTGAATTGAATTTGTTTTAAAATTTTAACAAATCACAAAATAAAGGAATTTAATATTTTTGAACTTATTAAGAAAAAATTATGTATAAAAGGTGTTATTATTAAAATAATATTGTGCGACCTAAAAGTTTAAGAGCTGATTTAAATGTTCTATATAATAATAAGGAAAGTTTTTATTGTTTTTCAACATTTTGAGAGCTTTTTTAAACTTCTGTATGGATTGTTCTAAAATTTAATAGTTACATTTAATAATCATTAATTAAAACCATTTTAGCACTTTTTTAATCTTGACCTTTTAGAAAATTTTTTAAGCGTTCAGGCAATGGTAGTTTATCAATATTTTGTTGTTTTATATTTAGTAATATTGTATCACGGCAAGCATTTTGCAAAGAAACAACTAAAATTATCAAGAAAAATATGTTTTAATGTTTTAGAAGGATTTTTTATTAGTTTTAATAAGGACTTACTGCCATATAATTGTATGATACGTATTTGCTTTGTTGTACCGTAGACATCTATAACCACATGTAGAGGTGCCTTGCCAAGTGGTATGTCTTTCGTGCAAGGGCCTTGATCAACACCATTTATTATGAAATGCATTTCGCCCTTTGTTTCATCGAGCTCAGTGGGCACAAACACCACTCCAATACGTGAACCTTTATCCGTTAAAAGGATACCAGAATTGCAATCTCCACTACCGTTAAAATCAGTCACGGAGGGTCTTAATAAGCGTTTTGGTATCATACCTCTAGGTGTGCGAACATACATCGCATCACCTAAAATCGTACCTATGAATTAAGATTAAAAACCTCTTTAATAAATAATTTTAAGAGGACTCTCGAACAGTTTTGTAAATTTGAACAATTTTAGTTTGATTACACAAAAAATATAGTTAAAAAGTATACACAATTTTGTTTTACCTTTATTAGCACCCGTTGAACTTGCATTAGCTTGCCCATCATTTATTGAGACGTTAGCAACATCACTGTCAATGCTTCCACTATTAGAGTTGCCGCCTCCATCCCCTCCAAAGTCACCAGGATTTGAACGCGGCGTTAGTGCATGCGACTCAAATTTTGAAATGGGATAAATCCAACATGTTCCTAGATTAGCCAAATCGGGTAATGCGAATTGAGGTAAACCATCTTCCATTGTACCCAAAACATCTGGAACCAACTGGGTTAAGCCTAATCGCATATGACCTGACCAGCCTCTTTCATTTTTCTCAATTTCCACTAGAAATATTTCACCCATTTGCAGCGGCTTTTCCGAAAATGTAACTGCATCGGCAAAGCTAGCTTTGCGGAACGCCACTGTATTGTCATCACACAATATAATGTTAGCACCATGATATGGATGAAATCTTGATAGCTGTCGCTTAGATGTGGCAAGAGTACAATTAAGGTTGGCCACCGTATTAACATTTGCACTAGTTTCTGCTGCATTTGTGGACGATGTCTCATTGGCAGCAGCTGTAGTTAAAGAATTTGAGTTACTGCTTTCAGCTTCACTCATTTTTCTTTTTAATAGAAACAGTTTACCGAAATTCTTCTGTTTTAATCAATGGTTAAAAAACAAACGGGTCTCAATTAAAAATTCTGTATTTCTTTTAGATTTTTCTTTTCAATTTTCAGTGAAGCGTATCTCTTAGTTTTCATGTAGAACAAAACAAAACGAAAACATAATTTTTTGTAATCTTTTCAAAAACACTTCGGAGTGGAGTTGTATTTTACAACGTTTACCAGCACTGTTTATTTAAACTTTTATTCAGGGACCGTAACAGTTATGACTTTTTTCAAAAAAGTCAAAATATAATAGTTATTTTTTGACTTTTATTTTTTAAGTCAAAAATAAAAGTTAAAACTTGACTTTTATTTTTTCGGTCAAAAATAAAAGTTAAATGTAATTTGTATTTTCAGAGCAAAATATGCAAAACACCAACTCCTTTACTTTCTAGCCAATAACCGTTTTTATATACATATGTACTCTATTATATTTTTTTTTCTTTTTGTTTTAACACTGTTGGATAAAATATTTATTATTGGCAACCCTTCTGTTCTTGCAATGTGAACGCCGTTGATATTTTTGTATTACATATATTTTTTCTCGCTTTCTTTTTGTGTGCGTTTAATCTTACATTTGAGAAGACATATTTTTCTTTCTTACTTATAATAAACTTTTAAAATAAATAATATCTCTTAAAAACAACAGGTTATGGGCCCAGGCACATAACATTGGTGAAAAAAAAAGGAAAAAAGAAAAAATGAATAGTGTATTCCAGATCGAAAAGTTGGACGATTCCAACTATGAAAGCTGGTCGGTACAAATGAAAAGTGTGCTAATACATGGTGGTTTTTGGCACATGGTATCCGGCAAGATTAAAAAGGAAGCTGCTGCAAATGAAAAAGAGAAAGAAAAATGGGATGAAGATGACGAAAAAGCCCTGGCATCAATAATTTTGAGTGTAAAACCAACACAGTTAGGTTATATAAAAAATGCTAAGACGTCGTTTGAAGCATGGGAAAAACTTTTGACGACATATCAACCGCAAGGCCCTATACAAAAAGTATCGTTGTACAAACGTCTGTTAAGTCTTCAAATGAAAGAAGGTTCCAACGTGATGCTGCACATAAAAACATTTTCCGAAGTCGTTGAAAAGCTGGCTGAAACAGGCATAGAAATGCAGGAAGAACTTTTAAGTATAATGTTATTATGTAGTCTTCCTAAAGATTTCGAAAATTTTGTGATTGCAATGGAAACGCGTGATAGTCTTCCAAGTTTAAGTTTTCTAAAACAGAAACTTCTCGAAGAAGCAGAAAGGCGTAAAGAAAAAACAGAAGAAGACATATGCAGTCAACAACAACAAGCATTTACCGTTCGCTCTACAGAAAAACCAAGAAAGCATAACAACAAAAAACCCTTCACTGGCAAATGCTTCAACTGTGATGTAACGGGACATTTTGCCAGTCAATGTAATAAAAAGAAAAAACAGAAGCAAAGACAACAGCTGGCATTATCTATAGTAACAGAAGCAGAGCAAAAAATGAAACAACATGTTTGGTATATCGACAGTGGGGCAACGACACACATGTGCAACGACAAAAGTATGGTTGTAAGGTTTGAAGAGCACAATGAGCAAATATCATTAGCCGGCAACAAATTTATTACAGCTACGGGCAAAGGTGATGTATATTTAAAATTAAATAATGTGGACATAACATTTGAGAATGTACTATACTCCCGTGAGTTACAGGGCAATTTCATCTCCGTAACTAGAGTCGTCGACAGAGGTTTCACAGTAAATTTTGAGTCTAATATGGCAACAGTAAGAAAACACGATGGTACTGTTTTATTTTATTCAAAAAGAGAAAACAACCTTTTTGCTTTGTATGGACAAACGGAGACAGCATTCGCCTTATTTAATATGAATGAAGTTTGGCACAATAGACTTGGCCATTTAAATTATAAATCAATGAGCCATATGCTCCAAAACCAAATGGTAAAAGGCATGAATTTCAGAAAAACAACTCAAACGGAAAAATGCAAAACATGCATGCACAGTAAAATTTGTGTAAGCCCATTTCCGCAGGAGTCAAATACGAGAACAACCGACCTGTTGGAACTAGTGCACAGCGATCTTTGTGGTCCCTTTGGGAAAAGTTCACTCAGTGGTGCGAAATACTTTCTCACCTTTATTGATGATTTTTCAAGGCGTATTTTTGTGTATTTTTTAAAGAACAAAAGTGAAGTTTTTGAAACTTTTAAAGTTTTTAAAGCGCACGTTGAGAAGCAAACTGGTCGAAAAATTAAGGTTCTGCGGAGCGACAATGGTCGCGAATATATCAATAAAGAGTTCGATCAATTTTTAATAAAAGAAGGTATAAGCCGACAACTTACGGTGTCGCACACACCTCAACAAAATGGCGTTGCCGAACGTGCCAACCGCACATTAGTTGAAATGGCTCGTTCTATGATGGTCCACAGTAAAGTTCAGCAAAACTTATGGGCAGAGGCTGTTAATACTGCCACTTATATTCGTAACAGGTGTACGACAAAAATCCTTGAGTCGAAAACACCATATGAAGTTTGGTTCAAAATAAAACCAAACATCAAGCATTTAAGGACGTTTGGATCTAATGTAGTTGCGTTAAACAAAACTAAAAATGGCAAGTTTGAGGCTAAAGGCGATAAATTTATAATGGTGGGTTACTCACAAGTGGCGAAAGCGTACAGACTTTATTGTGAACGTACACATAGAGTAATTGAACGGCGTGACGTAGTTTTTGAAGAGAATAACTTTGACCGTGATCAACCAGATCAAACAACAAAGGCAGAAGATTACTTGATGGTCGAGTTAGATAACAGCGATGGAAAATGTGCAGATGCTAGTGTAAGTAACAATAATTCGTTTCCTACAGTAAATAGCTTTGACAGATCACTTGACGAAGCTGAAGATTTTTTGGGTTTCGAAACTGCCGAAGAAGACGAAGAAGCTGAAGTGTTACAAACTGGTATCCAGGAGGAGCGTACCGGAAGTTCCCCCTGCATGAGGCCCAAAGTTATCAGAACAAGCAAACGCGATAGACCGCGTAGGGAGCAACTAAACACCATCACGACTGAATCTATACCGGATACAGTTGAATACGCTTTAAGTGGCGCTAACAGTGAAAAATGGTACGATGCTATGAAAACTGAGATGTCGTCACTGCAGAAAAACGAAACGTGGTCGTTGGCAGATCTTCCAGTCGGCGCTAAAGTTATAAATACTAGATGGGTGTTTGCTCTGAAGAAGGACGAGAAGGGAGAAGTAGAGCGTTATAAAGCACGTTTGGTAGCTAAGGGATGTAGTCAGAGATTTGGTGTTGACTACACTGAAACATTCTCTCCAGTTGCAAGGTATTCGACCATACGTCTGGTAATGGCATTGGCAGTACAGTTGAAAATGTATTTGCATCAAATAGACATTAGTTCAGCCTACCTAAACAGTAAAATCCAGCATGAAATTTACATTAAACAGCCGAAAGAATTTATTGACAAGAAAAATCCAAATAAAGTTTTAAAACTTAATAAGGCCATTTATGGCTTAAAACAGTCTGGTAAAGAGTGGAACGAGAGATTGGATTTGATGCTTAGGCAAATTGGTTTTGAACCGTGCACAAATGAACCTTGTCTTTATAAAGGCCAAATGGAAAAAGAGATGGTACTTGTTGCAGTTTATGTAGACGATCTTTTGATTGCATCCAAAGATAAAAACCAGGTAATGGCTGTTAAAACTTTATTGGCGAGAGAGTTCCCGATTACCGACAAGGGTCAATTATGTCATTATTTGGGCTTTGAAGTTGAACGTGAAGGCGAAACGGGCGCAATCACTTTGTGTCAATCACAGTACATCAAAGAATTACTTAAAGAATACGGTATGCAAGAGTGTAAGGCTGTGTCAACTCCCCTTGAGGCAAACTATCAGGTAGCGTGTAGTGATGAGAATTGTGAGGCAGTTTCACCACGTGATTATCAATCCATAATTGGAGCTCTAATGTATTTGGCTATCACCACTAGAGCGGATATTCTGCACTCTGTGTCAAAACTGGCACAACGAAACGTTGAACCACACTCTGAGCACATGCAAGCCGTTAAGAGAATTCTACGTTATCTTCGTGGGACTGTGGATATCAAAATTAGCTACAAAGCTGGTCCAAAATCTATTGAGGGTTTTGTGGATGCAGATTGGGGCGGTGACACAATTGACCGCAAATCGTACACTGGCTTTATATTTTTTGTGGGAAGTTGTCCGGTGTCATGGCAGTCATCAAAACAATCGTGTGTGGCTCTTAGTAGCACTGAGGCAGAGTATGTGGCTATGTCAGAAGCTGCGAAAGAGGCTATCTTTTTAAAACGTTTATTGGAGGAAATAGGATACACTTCAGGTGATGCGGTTATACTTAATGTGGATAACCAAGGTGCAGAAAAATTAGCGTCCAACCCAGTTTTCCACAAGAGGACCAAACACATCGACATCCGTTTTCATCATGTCCGGGAAGTAGTAAAAAATAAAGATGTTCTGTTACGATATTGTCCATCCCATGAAATGATTGCTGACATCCTAACTAAGAATCTGGCCAACGTAAAACACAATTATTTTTCAAAATTAATGAAGTTTATATAAATAATTTTTACTATAAAACGACATTCACATTGAGGAGGAGTGTTGGATAAAATATTTATTATTGGCAACCCTTCTGTTCTTGCAATGTGAACGCCGTTGATATTTTTGTATTACATATATTTTTTTCTCGCTTTCTTTTTGTGTGCGTTTAATCTTACATTTGAGAAGACATATTTTTCTTTCTTACTTATAATAAACTTTTAAAATAAATAATATCTCTTAAAAACAACAAACACAAATACAACATGTACTTATAATTCTAAAAATAAAAACTGTGTTAATATTTAATTAATATTTTATTTAACTTTTTTAACATCTGCTTTCAATAGGAACAAAAGTAAAATTTTAACTTTTATTTCTGACTTAAAAAATAAAAGTCAAATTTTAACTTTAATTTTTGACTTAAAAAATAAAAGTCAAATTTTAACTTTAATTTTTGACTTAAAAAATAAAAGTCAAATTTTAACTTTTATTTTTGACTTAAAAAATAAAAGTCAAATTTTAACTTTTATTTCTGACCGAAAGAATAAAAGTCAAAAAATAACTATTATATATTGACTTTTTTGAAAAATGTCAAAAAAATTAAAGTCCTTTAAGTTTATTATTCCTTAGCATAACAGCATCAATATGCTGTATTCAAATATCTGATAGACAAATTATATCCACGTGACTTTTTGATTTCAAATTTTAAAAATAACTGTTATTTTCGGTCCCTGCTTTTATTTATATATTTGATAATTAAAATTTTGTTTGGTTAATCTCAAATTTCATATGAAAACTAAATTCGAGGACCATGGTTCCGAGTTCAACTAATGGTAAAAGTTTGTTCTACACTCGAGGTTACCCAAATTAATGGGGAAAACCCTTAACTACATATATACATATTTTCAAGATATTTTGAACATCATGCATATTTTTAAATTTCTACATACGGTCTCCATAATTTACGGTCTCCATCAGACATAAAACTACTAACATTAACTTTGTCATCATGTATTGGTACATATATGCAGAGCGCTCTTGTCAAGGTTGTTTTTATGGACATAACACCGTTGTCAGAGCCAAATCGTCGAACTCAGTATATAAAAAACCAAGTATGTAAAAAAATACCGTTTTTTTGGATTGTGACATTTGTCTAGGCATGAATTTGACTCGTCAATACTTATAATTAGGTACAGCTAAATCGACGCTTAACTGCATTTAAACAACTCTACGTTTATTTAGCGGCCACAAGTTCAATTTTTGCCTCACTCACACTTTTCCAACATAAAAGCGATTTGATGATCAACTTGGTGAACCAGTAAACTGCTAATTATAGTTGTTTTAATAAATTTTGGTTTCTTCACGTGCCCGCTTATACAAAAACTATACCGCAAATAATTTTAACTAAACTTTGGTGTATTTTCAGAGTACACGAATACCCTGAATGTAATAACCCATTAAAATTATTTACTTAGCAGCACTTTTTTTCTGAACAGCTGTTTAGTTAAGCTTTCGTAACGTTTTCAAAAAGTGCTGAAAGTGAAAAAGTTGGAAAAGACTATCGGACTTTGGATAAATAAAGTAATGTTTAACTTAAATTTACAAAAAATAATAATTTGATAATAATTTTTTAAATGATCTACACAGAATGCGTGTTCCGACTTGTGTTTATGCTGTCAAACATAAAGGACGTACTCCTCAAAATGAGGCCACTGTTCCTTTCCAAGAAATATTACCTCTTCGCTTAAAAAACACCGTCAGTGGTAAAGCAGATTCTAAATCAGATGTTGCCTGCCTACATGAAATGACAGTTTTATTTGCCTGTCTTAAGGATAACGAGTTCGCGGAGAAATTTTGTTCCAAAGAAATATCACAATTTCAAAAATGCTATAAAGTTCATATGGATCGAAAGGTATCCGCAAAAGCAACTATTAATCAAGGTATAGTAACACCGGGAAATAATTTAAATTATAAACAATTGAACAAGTACATGAGGCGTTTTCCTAACCCTGAATAAATGCAAAGCGTGCATCATGCAACAATTTCTTAAGTCATTTTAAGTGCTTGTATAATAAAATGTTATGCTGCAACTATAGATTAATAAACCAATTTTTTTAATAAAAAAATATTTTTTGCATTTGATTTTAAGGAAATTTTTGTCAATAAGAACCATGGTAACATATTAAATCTGGATGTTTTCTAATATCAAGATTTTGGAGAGCACATATTTGTGTATAATGTATGAATATTCGATTTGCAGGGACTACAACTTTCTAACAAACATCACCTTTAAAATAACTACTGGCTAAAAAAGATATTTTGAAAAGAGATGTTTATATGTAGGTATGTATTCATCTTTAAATTATTTTAAAACATACATACACATACAAATGATAATGTTAAACTGTTGCTTTAAGTTTATTTGCTACTTCTTTCTAAGTTGACTGTTGGTAAGTCGGCCCATAACTGTGTCAAAACTATTAAATATTTGCCCCAAGAAGCGTTACCACTAAAAACTAGTTTTTAAACTAATTTATTCAATAGGATATACCTATATCCTTTACATTGTAAAAAAACCTATTATTTTTTTCGTTAATTTTAAGACTTTTGCTTAAAAATAAACATATTTAAAGACAAAAAGCATAAACAATTGTTTGCTTAAAAAAGTGGTAACGCTTTTCTGAGCAACTATTTGACAGATCTAACCGTATCATAACTTTAAGTATTAGGTTTTTGATGGATAACTGCCGCCCTAAAGCGGTTCAAACATGAAAACTTAACAGGATTTAAACTTAGACTATCAAAACACTATGACAGTTAATTTTGCTCTAACTCAAGTTATGCCACTTTGGATTGTGATTACTATACATAATTAGTTTTTATAAGTATATATTTTTTTATAACATTTCCGATGCATTTTGTATTGCAACAATTAGGATATGGTTTAATTGTGTGTGATCTTTCCGAACTACTTATGAGTGTAGTACATATAACCATCTAAAATCCGAAAGGGATTAAAAAAATTAAGAGCAGGAAATAAAAATCTTAACTAAATTGCAATTGAATTGCGTTATATATAGCTCTAAAACCGTCAAAAAAGTAGCAAACTCCTTGAGCCACAATCCTAATGGGCTCAAAATTAAAAAAACACAATTTCCAGGTTTTTAATACATAATTTTGGATTTTATGTAACGATATGTAAGTTTTTCAATTACTTTGTTAAATGTTTTTCATAGCGATGTAAAATTCCAACAATACAATAGTCAAAAACATTATACCTTTTGTGGTAAGAAGTGTACAGATTCGGCTCCATAAGGTATTCAGGTAAACATGTACTATGTAAATTTCATCATATGTACATATAGTTATCTTAATATAGAAATGCCCTAAGTCGTATTTTTTTCTAAGCCCAAATTTTTGTTAATTTTGACAAGTAATCTACTCATATATGACAATTAGCCAAAAAAGTATTGACTTAAAAAAAAATACGAGTTGGAGTCTTTCTATATTAAGGTAACAATATGTATGTATGCACATAAACTTTTCTTAAATACACATGAGTTTCTGTGAAAATCTTTACGTTTTTATATCATATATCTTTTGTATAAAAAGTGTACATACATACTTATATTAACAAGCTTAATTTGATTAAAGTTAATAAACTACATCAGCATCGCCTAATCCACCCGAAGATGAACTACAAACAGGCGATGATTGACTTAAAACATTTAAATAACTATTAGTATGCCTAGCTAGACCAGAACGCTGTTTCAGTTCATAAAGTTCAGCTAATAAATTTTGATTTTCTCTTTCTAACATGGCAATACGTTCACTTTTAAGATGACCTTCACTGGTTAATAAACGATTTTGCTGGCGAAAACGGTCAGATATTGTATTGGAAGCGTTAACATTTGGGCGATTAATACTAGCTTTTGTGGGTGTTCTTATAGCCAAATTAAAATGAAAGGGGAAGCCGCCTCTCTCCCAGCATTCAGCTAAAGCCGATAGACTGCGATTAACCTCTAAAACGCGAGCCCTTTGAAAGTTTAGACGTTCCTGCTGCACCTCAGACCATTGTTCCTTAAAAAATTTAAAAAATTAATATGTCATCTTAAATTACCAAATGAGTAACAAAAAAAATAACAAATATGTAATAATCTTACCATATTAGACGATCCCATGCGCCCTAAATATTTAATCTTCTCCTGGACGTTAGTTATATGCTGCATATACCATTCCCTTGCCTTATTCACTGCATTAAAACCCATGAGTAAGACTTCTCTCTCTTCTTCGTACTGTTTAAGACGTTTAAGCATATTGTAATCGATACCATTTTGTAAGGTATGCCTTCGGGGTTCTCTCCTTTTGGTGGTGGGTTTTTTCAAAGGCATATTTGTAAAATTGCCACTGTCCGTGGCAGATGAAGAACCACCATCTGCACTACCTCGGTAGCCGCATTGTTGTAAAAATATTTGGTTAATGTCTTGCTTTTCCTTTAGATCCAGCTCATTGCGCAATACACCCATTTGCCAATTTTGTAAAGCATGTCTTATTTCCGCCTTATTGGAAGCACTTAAAACTCCTTTTTTTGCTGAACTGGAATTTAAAACGGCCGACGCTCTAGGTGGTTTTGGAGGTGGAGAAGCCGAAATATATGGTGACCTAAGAGCATTTAAAGATATATTCAATTCACCTTCTGAGTCTGGGCTTAGCTGTGGCAGACTTAGGGCTCTGTGGGATGTAGAGATATTATAAGGCCTTATGTTAGCAGACCAACTATTAATAAGTACAGGATTTTCTATATCTAAAGCAGGTGCCGATGGTGGTCTTGTCACTTTGACAGGTGTCTTATTTTTCCAGCCAGTAGCATTAGTATTTGTATTATTATTATTGTTTCCCTTTGCTGTTTTTAAAATATTTTCATTTTGTAACTGATGCTGGCTTTGATTGCGTAGCAAGCACAATTTTAAACCGGCACAAAATCTTTCAAATGTCAACAGTCCATTGGATGGTGTTACTTTGCGTAGGGATTCCATAACGCCTCTAGGTAAACCCTTACTACCATCATCTTGCCAGCCCTTTTCTATATCAATGAATTTCACAAAGCCCGTTTGTTGATCATCTAATATATCAAATAATGTTTTCATTGATTGTACAAATGTTTTCGGTAGTGCATCGAATGCGTTTATATTTTGTTGCCCCATATACTGAATTGGAGTTGAATCGTTATTATTAGAATTACTCATTTTAGTTTGGATATTTATCGTTTGATTATTTAAAATTCCCATTGTTATATTAGTTTCCTTATTACAAATCAGCTAGGGAAGAGAATAGAAAATTAAACACAAAAAATTAATAAAGTAATTCCTCGTATTCTTCGTATATGTATATGGGCAATTCAGTTGTGACTAGTTTATTCACATTTTTACTTATAACTCAAACTTTTCAAAAGAACCAATGAAATGCATATAGACAAACTTAACCAACAACAAACCCTATAAATACACAAGAAAATTGGGATTAAATCCTAAATAATATTTTAAAAGTGTTTTGAAATATTAAATTGGGAGCACGAACGCATTTACTTAAATATAAAAGTCAAGCGTTCTTCTTGCTGAAACAGGGAAATAATGCATCGCAGCCGTTTAACACTTCGCACAGTTATAAAAAATTTTTAAGGCAAAACATGCTTATAAAGGGATTGTAAAAACAAATAAACTGAATGAAAACGTGCTCAAATAAAGTAAAGTCAAAAAACTACATCTACACGGCCTGCCAACCCAAACCGAGCACAGCATTTTCAAAAAATTGTTACACAAATAATAAGTTTTTTTGGCGTTGTACGTCTGCTGCTGGTCTAAGGTGTTAATCAATAAAAAAACTGGATTAGTCAATGATGCCTAAATAAATTGGACTTACAGTGCGAAAACGCTTCAACACCGTTTTACAAAGACTTTTGCGTAAATAAAAGTCACTTTTCTTTTTCGTTCTTGGACGATTAGAATTTTAGAAGGGTGGAACTTCAGATCCTTTTTGAAAATTTCATGAATAATCGCTCTTGTAAGTCCCTGTGAGGGACTTTAAAGTCGCGGATTTCCACGTAAATTGCTTCCAACCAGTTCAATGTTTCGGGAGTCCTTGCAATCGATTAGGCCCTGGCCGTGAATTTTTGAATTTGTTATATTGCTTATCAGCTTGAGCTTGATTTTTTAAAGATAAAATCCCTGTCTTTAAAACCATTTAACCGACAATATGAAGGCTTACTAAAGCACCAAATATCACAAGGAGATCGAAGAATTTTTTTTTCTCCTTAACCTAACAAACTAAAACACTAATCATCAGCTGATACCTTTCAAATATCATCAAGTGATACCATCCAAATCTGTAAAGTTTTTCAACAAAAAATCCTTTCAAACCGTAATCCCAAAGTTCTTATATACGGTTGGTAATACATGCATGCAATTTGTTCCTAATTGACACAAATTTTTCAGGTACTTACTAATTGGGTATTTAGTCTTCATTTTGAAACTTTAGATAATCTTATCTATGAAGAATTTTAGCCAAAAATGTTAAAAAATTCTCGCGCTGTGCAATAAAAATAAATTTGCTTTAATGCTTAAAAACTATTTTTTTACTACTCCTTATAGGTGATTTTATTTTTACTTATTTACTGGCAACGCTGCTTGTCCTCCCAGGAAGTCATAAGCCTTTAATAGCTTACAAAAATATGTTTTTACCCGTTTCAATGGTATTTCCCAAGAGTACTTTTTTTTCGTTTACATATAAAAAAGATAGTCTAGTTTAAGCAGTTGAAATTTAAAATTATTATAAATTATTTAAATAAACATTTTGTTAAAATTTACTAAATATTAATTTTATTTGGCTTTTTATAAAATACACAATCAGTTTTCGCAAAAGTTTAAAAATATGCAGTGTTGCATGGTTTGTTTTTTTTATTTTTTTTTGCTACTAGTGATTTTCAAAACTTTTTTATTTGTGAGCAGACATTTTAATTAAGTCAAAGTTGAAAATATTATCTATGGAAACATACAATGCAATTTTTTTTTCTTTTGTGTAATGTTATAAAATGTGTGTCACATTCCCACGCAAAAGACCTGAGCTTATAAAAATTACAAACTAACTAGATATGGATTAACAAAAAATCTTAACATTAAGTAATAATACCTTATAACTTTTAACACGATATTTGAAAACTAAGAAAAGATTATTCTGAAATTAACACTTTATCTATTTTATTTGTTTATTAATATATTTATTAATTTATTCATTTGAATAATTATATATGTTAAGTATGTATATAATTTTCAAAAAGCTTGTTAATTAAGTATTTACTTATACAAATGCACTTGTCAAATGCATAAATTCCTTGAAGTGTTAAGTGTTAATATTAAAAAAAAAAACATAAACACACACTCTATTATAGGAAGAAGAAGAAATAAACAAACATGTTTAATAGACACTGGTTGAATTTACAAAAACAAAAGATACAAAAGACTTAAGATATAAACCTGATTTGTATTTTCATGCACAAATACACAACCAAACAAAATACTTGTTCTATCTTGCATGTTGTTATATTATTTCTGGATGCTGTCTTAACAAGATAAAATATACATTTCTTTGGTTTGCATTGAGAATGTATTTGTTGCTTTTTTTATTATAATATATCACAGCCACATCAGATTTACTTACAATGCTGCATTATACACTAAATTGTTTTCTTGTCTTTTATACAATTGTTTGCGCAATTAAGCATTAAACAATTGACGCTTGCTAGTTTTTCAAACTGTATATAAAGCACTTTAATAAATTTTAATTAGCATATAAATAAATTTGTTTTTTTTTTTTAATTTTGAACTGTTGTTGTCCGTTGGCCATCCTGTTTAAGACTAATGTGTATTTATAAGTTTTTGAATACTTATTCTTAACCCTTTTAAAATTATGTATGTATGCTAGTATTGCTCGGACAAAAGCACATGTGTATGTATATTTTTAAAGCCTTAAAGATAAACTTGATTTTTTTTAAAATATGTATTCCTTCTTTACCCTTTGTTAAAACTCCACACTCTGCAATGTGATAAGCCATAGAACATTTTTATGTTAAAACTGCCACTGCCGATTGTTCAGCTTAATCCATAATATTTTGTTTTATGATTTTTTTATTATTTGGAATTGCATTCCTGTTAAAACATTTTTAGATATACATAATGTTCTTTCTTGTTCTTGCTTAAAAAGATATGTACGTTTTTTTCATAATTGACTAGTTATTTAGTTTTATAGGTTTCCTTGTTCCTATTTGTTAGTCGTTTAAATGTATTTATTCTAACTTATGGTAGTAGTCTTATTAACTCGATGTTAAGGCATTATTAACGTGTGTTCCGCTTATTTGCTTTTAATGCACTAAAACTACAGATACTGAAACGTTTTTAACATTATATGGGGTTTTTGTCCATTTGCTCGCTTGTGTTTGAGCTCAGTTTAAATACTGTTTGGAAAATGTTGTGTTGTGGTTTGGTAAACGCTTAAGTCTTAATTAAAAACATGTTTGACTGTTTCTCAATCAAACCTTTTTTTAAAAATATCTACGTTTATTTTTGTAAAACTGTTTTGGCAATATTGTTCTAGTAAGAGTTTTTTTTTGATTTCTATCACATTCTAATGGGCAGATTTCAGCTCTAAAATTCTTATTAGCCTTTCCATTTTGGTGCTTTTCGGGTATTTTTTGGTGCTTTTTTCCTTATGCAATACCCGAAGTTTTGTAAAATACCCGTTTTTGCAAATGTTCTCTCTTTCCTTCTAACTGCAGCTGTGTTTGTTTTAACCTGGCCTGTCGTTTACCTGCAGTATATTCTCTGTATCTCTGCTGCTAATATGTACCGGGGACATTACCCTGTTTTCTTCAAGGTCTGTGCCCATATAGGGGCTGCGTAAAGCATTAAGGAACTGGCAACCGAAGCCAATATCATCTTCTTTGACCACAAATATTAGATAGTGTTTAAGTAACACTTCTCTGAATAATTGAGGGCCTTCCTGCATGCGTTTCGATATGAAGCTTAAACTAAAGTCTGTTTTCTATTATAACTCGTAAGATATTTTATCGCTGGCTTAGAGTAACCGCTAATCTTTATAAACTTTAATTTCTCCATGCTTGTAGGTTGCGGCGTATTTCGTTACGCTGGTAATTACTTTGTGGTTTGCAAACCTAATTACCTTGGTCGAATCTAATAGTTGTGTTCTAGGGTATCGCCGCTTATAATATTCCAAAACAAGGGGCCAAGGGCAGATCCTTGTGGAACGCTTGTACTAACATCTTACGTACGTAGTCCTTTGCCTGTTGCGTAGATGAGCTTTTTATTTGAAAAGTAACTATCAGCTATCTGACATTTCTGGGTATTCCATTGATTGAATAGGGCCGCCATTTTAAAGTGCTAACTTAAAGGTCAAACGTGCGTGTGTGTTTCATTTAGATACTAAAACAAGGAAAATCAAGTTACAATAGAGGCTTCTAAATTATAACTCTTGGGTATACAAATCCTTTGAAAATACGAATTAACGTTTTTTATACATTTCATGCTCTGATAATCGAACTGATGGTCCTAGACACCAGTTTTTTTTAATTAAATATATTTTTATGATTCTAAATATTTCGGCTGTGCTGAACCTTATACTTCACAACGTGTAGGGGCTTTACCCTAATTTTTTTATTCTTGTATGGCAACCCTATAAGGGAGTGGAGATAGGGGGTAGGTATGTTTTAGGAAAATGTGTGCAAAGAAAAATTAGTTTGGGTAAGTCCTACATTTAACCTATCCATGGGCACCCTGGAAGCTGTAGGGAGGAATTTATTACAATTTCCAAAATTTTGTATGCGAGCCTCTTAGGCGATGGAGGTAGGGTGGGCGTTTTTACATCATTTTTGTAAATTTTGTATGGCAACCTCTTTGGGTGATGGAGAAAGTGGGGCAGGGGTTTTTACTCAAGTTTTTTTATTTTGTATGGCAACCCTGTTAGAGGCTGGAGACAGGGGGTAAGTATGTTCCACAAAAATATTTGGGAGGAAAAAATAATTGGGGTCAGTCTTACAAATGACCTTTGTAGAAGCACTAAAAGAAATAAAATTTGTGTGGCAGCCCTGTAAGGGGCGGAGATAGGGTGTAAGTATGTTCCACAAAAATGTTGGTGAGAAAAAAATAAATGGGAGTCGGTCTTACATTGCACCTGTGTAGAGGCAGCCCCGGGGCATTGGAGATTTTTTTTTACAAAAATTTAAAAAAAATAAACAGAGGTACTCGTGGTTGCCGGCTTATATCTTTGTCAGTTTTAGGGCAATTTTGCTGGATTTCAATAGCGATTTTCTCGCAGATATTTTAAATAGTTTGATACTACTAACGGGTCTATGCGGCATTGGGGGCTTCAAAAAGTTGATTTCAACCATAACACCGACAGAGGGCCAAGCGACATCGCTAAATCGACTTCCCTATCTATAAGGACTAAGAAAATATGTTTATTCTTTATGGACTCGCAGATAGATATTAAAGAAATTACAAACGGAATGACAAACTATAAATACCCTTATCTAATCCATTTAATAAATGCTAATGATTACAACTAAAACTTTCAATTCAGAATAAGGAAATTTATTAACGAGTAGTTTTAAACCTAATTTAACGTTTTAAAGCCCTTGACTAGAAATGATACAAGTTAGGTTTGTGGTTTTATTTCGAATTCTTTTATTATCTTTTAGGGGCAAAGTAATACATCTAAGTATATTTATTCTTGTTTTACACCACTTCCTTAAATGTATAAATTCATAAAATAATAAATTATAAACATAAAAACTAAAAATCAGTCATTAAAAAACGCAGAGATTAAAAAAATTAAAAATAATTTATAAATAAAAAAATAATTTAATTTTATTAAAAATACGCTTAAATATATGCTCTGTTTGTCTTTTTCACGTTTTTAAGATTTCAGCTGGAGTTAGTAAAAAAACTACAAGACATGTTGAGGCTAAAATTTTTAAATGATACTGTGTAATATTGTAAGGTAACAGGGCAATAATAAATTTTTTAAAGGTTTTTTTATTAACTATTAATTTATATCTAAATGGTTTCTTGAAAGTGTCTCTGTTATTTTAATTAATGAAAAAAAAAACGAAATTCAGACTCTTGAGATTCCCAAACTTTTGTTAAAAGCATAAAAAGGGATTCTAAGAATGTAAATTTCATTAAAGAAAACCTTAAACTAAATTAGCTGAAAAATATTTAAAGTTATTAAGCAATTAAGCAAGAAATTGACAGCTTGATGAAGTTAACGATCCAAAGGGAACCTTCAGTATTAAAATACTAATTCATCAACTGCTTACAAATCAGCTACCGACTTTCTGCGCACATATTTTGCAAAGTAATCAGGACGCCAACATTTACATGAACCTGGTATAAGGAACCAATCATAGTACAAACGCACTTGAAAGCAACCAATCTCATCATGTCCATCACAATGCTGACTAAAATCGCCCGAACCATTGACCCCACCGTGATTGGTGCCATCTGAGGCGGTGGCTACACCTGCACGTTTCTGCAAGTATTGTTGGTATGCTTGAAAATCTTGCACTGAAGGTGCTGGTGTTGTAGTCGATGACTGTGGTGGTACTGTATCTTCGGCATTGGGATAGAAGATTTCCGCTACCAAAAGACTGACCCAACGCGGAGAAGACAAACAACCTCCATCTAAATAATGACAACGTGCTTGTATGCAACGTGTCACTTCAACTGTCTGGGTAAAATAGCCTTCGTAGGGTATTTGAACAACGTAACGCCAGGAACCTTGATAGTTTTTGGCAAAAACTGGTGTGGCATATTCCACTTTAGCCGGACAAGGTGTAGGTGGACCTTCATAACGTATAGGACCGATTTCCTCACGCCGTTCAGCAGTTAGCGGAGCTGCGTATGGTGTCGTTGTTTCACCTTGAATTGCTTTGTAGATGGTGCAGAATCTGAAATTTAAAAAGAAATTTAAAAACTATACGTACTATATATTTTTTAATGAGTATATGGTGTTCTTTTAGCTGCATGAGAACTCTCGGTAGCTATGGCTTGACAGCTGAATATATCAAACTGTGTTAATATTTCTTCTCAGCAAGGTTGAGCAAGACATCATGAACGCTTCCAAATTGTGTAAATTTATTGGAAAAAATATTTGGAAGTTCAAAAAGCATTTTGATTAAAGAACTGTGCTTTGTTATTAAACTCATTTATGATTAAATGACTAAGCAAAATGGCCGTATTTGGGACGAATAAGCCTCAAGACGTTTAGCCATTGCCATAACCTTCAGTCAAGTTGGCTGTTTGGTGCAGCTTACACGTTAGCGAAATCATCAATCCTTATTTTTCTCGAAATGAGTAGGAGCTGCCGTTACGTTTAATAGCGAGCGCTAATGAGCCATGCTAAATACATTTTTGTTTATAAAAATTAGACGCTGCAGCTTGCCATGCATCACGCTAAATTGGTTTAATGCAATATAAATTTGGAGACAACTTTATTTTGAGAAGTGGTCCTGTGGGCTTGGTTTAGCCATTGGTTTATGCGAGCAAACCAGTTACTCTTGAAGTCTTAAAAACTTATATTTAAGCCACTCTCTACGTCATACAACTATATTTATTGAAAAAGTAAATAAAAATGTGGATATTGTTTATCCTACCAGATTACAATAAAAATTTCATTCCAAAAATATGTATGTCATATACTACCATTTTAAGTTCTCATGCTGCTAGAAACACCATTTGCCTTCTTAACCTTAATTACAATACTTACAGCCCACCGCCATCGCAAAATTTGCGCGGCTTACGTTCTTCGGCCTCTCTTTCTTGTTTTTGTGTAAGTTCCTCCTCATCGATGGCAGGATCGAAATAACCATAATTGTGAGATTCTATATTGGCTTGTGGCTTGGAGCCAACAGTTTCTCTTTTTGATCTACTCGCATAATGACGGTCAATATTATTATCTACAGGTTCAACAGGTTCATCTCGTATGATTTGTGTTACCTTAGGTAAAGTATCATCAGCTTTCAAGACTGGCAAAGTTTTTGATAAAAACTTTAAAGTGTGATTGCGTATCAGTTCACTAAAATTATTTAATAAGGTTGCATGTTTTATTAATAAATTTAAAATAAAAAAAAAGTAGATTTATGCTCTAAACACAAGTGGGACGAACGAAGAATTCTCGTTGCGAATATTCGTCTTAGAAATTGAACACAAACGGTGCCGTGACTGAAATTCGTCATGCTTAACGAACTCTGCGATAAGTTTAAATCGATTTCTTACGCCGACGAACGACAAATAATTTGGCACAGAGTGACCATTTTTCTTTTAATTTTTTTTTTTATTTTGTTATAAAATAATGTTACTTTATACTTTAAGAATTGTTTTCACTTTTTATTTGTTGCATACAATACACACAATGTATTTTTAATGTTATTTTTATATATTTAAATAGTTTTTTGTATAAAATTTTTTTTTTTTAAATAAGTAATTCTTTTTTAAGAAATACGGTCACTCTATCACGAATTTACGCAACGAATTTCAACAGACGAATTCGTCGTGTAGTGCAAAACTAGTCGTTCTTCCCAGTTGTGTTTAGAGCATTACTTACAAAGGATAGGGCTCCCCTAAAACATTTTGTCTCAAAGGATTCTTGGGTATTTGCCCCTTATTTAAATCCCCGCAAAGATTATTAACGGAAACGGCTGATTTTTTACCATTAGCTACATTTTTACAATCCACATTGACATGAGTATAAGGTGGTGGTCTAACTTTTGGCGGTATTGAGTTTGGGGATTCGACAAAGGCGTAATATCCCTCTGGTGGTTCTTCTCCATAATCAGTTTGACCTTGTGACGTTACCAGTACAGAGAGCAAAAGAAGCGATAGAATTTTCTGTAATTATTTAAAGAATTGGTAAATAGAAGATAAAACAATTTTAACATATTGTGTTTTAATATTTTTTAAAATTCAAACCATAAAAAGGGTTTTGTGTTCCTTTAACTTCCTTTACTCAGGGAAGTAAAAAGTAAAACTTTAAGACAGTTAGAGAGATACAATATTGTACTTAAAGCATGTGGGTGCTTAGCATGGGAAAATAACTGACGTCTTTATTGCGGCAATTTGATTCAGATTTCGCACTTTCAGCGTTGAAAAAACTACATAAACTGGGGAATATGGCAAATTTAAGGGGCTTAACTTATCTATTTGAAAAATAAGCGTAAAAAGCTTATAAAAGAACGTCTTTTAAAAACTAACAATTGTGACAATTAATCATACCTTTAAATGAATATCTTATGTACTAGAGGCCAGCCCAAGACGACACTAAATAAGGCATCATCTCGAATTTTCAATTCATTTCATATACCTTACGTGTGCACACACAAAATTAAGTACTGCGTTGTATTGTTCGCCATCTCTTTTGTTTACTTAACTTAACTTAAATGAAAAATATATTCACAGTTAAGCACAATTAAGCAAACAACCACGGAACATCGAGTCATCATGATCGCACACTTCCATTTCAATTCGTCTCGAAACTTTACTGTTGGCGGGATGTTCCTGGTGTGATAGTTATAAAAAACGGGGGTTGATTTTGAATGTTCATATGTATGTAATGTAATGTAATTACGCATGAGTTTTATATTGATTTGCCTGCTTGTGTATATGTTTGCTTGTGTATGTACCCACTCAACATTGTGTGTATTATTATTTGTTAACATAACAACAACATAACTCTTAAGTCTTTGTTGTTGTTGCCACACCATAGGCACAGTAATTTTTTTTATCGACCACAGTCTCGACAGCACTCTATATTCTTAGCTACTCTACACTGCAGCACAAAAACTGTTTTAGCTACTCTACATTCCAGCACTTAAACCGTTTAACCACACAATAATACAAGATTTAGAAAATTATGCGGCTCTTGAATTAGCTTGAATAGGACTTGGTGCAGGTCTCTATTATGTACCATGATAAACTAGCGAAAGTTTCTTAAGTAAATAAATACTAAATGGAATCTTAAAACAATGTTTGTGACTGTTAAATCTTTTCCCTGATATATGTTTTTATTTTTAAACAATTAATGGCAAACCTTTATACTAAACATAAACAGATTCTTAAAGAAAAACCTATAAAACGAAAATATTTCTTTTTTTAATTTTAAAATGACTTTCACTTCAGTAAATTTAAACACTGTTGTATGTATTAATGTACATATATTTTATATAGTTGATTAATCATATTAATTAAGCTTTTTACTAGCATTCTATTGACTATATGAAAAAATTAAAAAAGAAGAATGAAAACCTTGTTTTATTTTAAATACAAATACTCATTCACACATTCGTTTACTTTTTAAAAATTATTTTTCCAAGAAAAAATTAATATAAAATATTTAATTACACTGTCCAATAGCATCTTTTGAACATAAGACCGAACCTTTAATTTTGAAAGGTTTTGTTGAGCAAACAAAGCGTAACAAACTTTTTATACAACTTTGGTGTCCCCTCCACCCACCCGCGCCACTAAAAATTTTTTCTAAAAGTTTTTATAAATTATTTTTATATCTTAAAATTCTTTTTGAAAGGACCTACAAAGGGTGAGACTAGGAGAAGGATCCCCATAAAATTTCTCAAAATAACTCTGACAATAAGAAAGCAAAGAACACTCAGACAAGCTGTAGTACACTATTTTCAATTGTATTTCAGAACTTTCTAAGTGTATTTCAGAAATTTCTAATTCGTTTTCAGAAAATTTTAATTAAATTTCAAAACAAACTTATTCATCTAAAATTTTTGATTCAATTTTAGAGATCTTTAATTTAATTTCAGAATTACAATTAGAAAGCTCTAAAATATAATTAGAGAATTCTGAAATACAAATGAGTAATTCTTAAATACAAATTCTTAAATTGAATCAGAAACTTCTAAAAAAAAAATTAGAAATTTCTAAAATTAAATAAGAAACTTGTGAAATTATATTAGATATTTCGGAAATACATTTAGAAAATTCCGAAATATAATTGGAAATGGTTGGAAGGGACTTTGTACACTGTACAATCTGATTTTAGAACTAAACTCCCTAATAAAATTTGACAAATCTTTACGACCTAATACCCAAACGTCGTACTGAATTTAATAATATTCGGTCCTTAATAAACCCATATAACTGTTAACCTAGAAAATGTAAAAAGAAATGTAGTTAAGGGTATAATATGGTTGGACTTGGCCGAATAAAGCTTTTTGTACTCATTTCATATGTGTTTGTTCTATATAATCACAATTATCTTTATCGTGTAGTTGTTATATGATGGACTTTTGTAAGAAAAAAGAATATTATTTTTTCCCAAAATCGGAAAATAGTTTTCTTAAAAAAATTATAAAAAAAAATAAAAACTACAACTACAAAAGCTTTATATGTGATATATAATATATAAAATTCTATTGTTATTTTATAAAATAGGTTTTACCAATATATTAACTTAATTTAAAGTTTAATTATTTTTAATATTATATGAGGCTTAATTTCAAACATATCAAAGCGTATTAAACCAGTATTAGGCAATTTATCTTTTTCTATATGTAGACATAAAATATAATTTAATTAACATACTCAATCATATTAAATAACAAGACTTGACAATACGTATAAGATGTTAATTTATTTACAAGCCAAACAAGCCTATAGCTTCTTCAAAAAATTTATTTAAATATTTTTTTACAAAAATGCATATTTATGTATTTTTTTATTTCAAAAAACATTAGCTTTTGATAAATCCATAAAATATTTACGTATGTAAAAAGTATTAATGTAGCACTTTTATGACATTCCTTCGCTTTCTTTACAACAGGGCACAAACAAAAGAGAAATTTCGTTACTAAGATAATATCAGTAAAATCTGTTTAACATTCTTTCTTAGTAGAAAACAATGCAAAATAGCATTTGTTGTTGTTAGTCTCTAACAAAATTAAAAGTGACCTCTAAACTGGTTGTATGTATTTAGTTTTTGTTAAAAAAAAACCTTTAAAAACATATTTTTAATGTGTTTCATTTCTATAACTATAGTAAACTAGGGCTGTCAGTTATGGCGTTTTTACGCCAAAAGTGGCGATTTTTTGGTGGTCTTGGCAACATTTTAAATTAAAATTTGTTTGACATTTAGTTTCTTAGATGAAAAAAATTTTTCAAATTCCTCTTAATACTATCTGTATTTGAGTATCAAACAAAATTATTTTAAATTTAGCAAAACGAAAAAAATTAAAATTTTTTTTCGTCAAAAACTTAATAAAGTTCCATTTTGGCGAAGTTTTCGGCGACTTTTTGATTGTGAAAACTCCAAAAATATATTAGTTAGCAGTTTTTGGTTAATTTTGGCGCCAAATAGTACGTTCTTCGTTTCCACGAATTTCCTAAAGTATGAAAGGCAATATTTCGCACCGGAAATTTTGTATTACGATGAAATTTTTTTATTTGCAATTCGCTTTTGAAGATTTAGGTGATTAAACTAACTGATTTATCATTTTACAGTTTAAAAGTGCAAAACTAAAGACATAAATTTAACTGTAGAATTTTCTTCCGATGTTTGCCCACTAAAAACTTAAATTTAATGTAAAATTTTTTTAATCTTCTGGTTGGTTTAGTTTATATATATTTAATAGTTGCCAAAAAAGCTATATCAAGAGTTTAAAAAATAACAAAAAAAAAAAATCAAAAAAGTGCTTTAAAATAATAAGCAAAAAGGTGTACAATGTTTATTAAATTACAAAAAAAATATCTAAATAACTGATGATTTTATTAGCAAGAGACATTATACGTATTTAAAATTTGAAAAATCAACAAGTGAAATTAACCCGGTTATTCGACCAGTTTAAAGCCTTCGTCGATTACCCTTGTGCCTATGTATGGATAAGTTTATACATCCATGTGTGTGTATGTATGCAGTTGGTAGGAGAGTGAGAAAGGTTTCTCTTTCTTTTTAATTTAAAATTTTATTTATTTATTTATTTGTTTTGTAAAATTTCTAGACGAGAAAGAATTCGGGGCTTAAATGTAACAAAGATGTTACTGTGTTTTATATAAAATTAATTTTATGAATGTGCATATACATACCCATATGCATATGTATGTATGTACGTGCGCCCTATATCTTTGAAAGCATCTGTTTAAAATTTCTCACAGCAACAGCAGCATACTTTTCGTCGTTGGCCTTAAATTCTTTTTAGCCTGCCTGGTCTTTTTTTTAATTTTATTTAATAACGAATTTTTGTTTAAAGCTTTGCATACGTAAATAATTGTATTTTCTAACATCTTCATAAAACACTAAACAAGTTGTTGTTTATTTAGTATTCATTGAAACCAGACCAAAGCGATCGCCAATACATACAAAGTTGATAAATGACGCTTAACTAAGTATATGTAAGAAAATTAGGTCAATAATCCACATTTTTTTAAGGTGGTTGTCAATTAAATTTATTTAAAACTTAGTGGTTATCATATCTATTTGTAAATAATTAAGCATAAGTTACCATATTTTACACCACTTTTAACCAATATTTTACAAAATTATTTAAAAAAATTCATATCATTGTGTTTTTAATTTTAACCGTACACAAACATAATTTAATTAGTTTCTTTTTTATTAAGGGTCTTATTCATAAACGTACAATAAAGTTTATTAAAGGTTTATTTGACAAGTATATATGGAATAATTGTCAAATAAGCCTTTAATAAACACTATTCTGGTGGCAGATTTATATTTTCAAACTTGGTAAAAAACGTAATAATGGACACAAAGTTTTATTAAGAGCATTGAACGATAGAATCTAAATGCAAATTTTATTTTTTTATGAGTATGTCATCCAGATGTCTTCTGTCACTGTTCAAAACAGAGCCTTGTGTTCTGCGCCACACGCTGTAGTAAACCTAGTTCAATTAAGCTGATTTCTCGACAAAAGCCACAAGAGATTAGAGATTGTCATTATAAACCCTCTTTTTGAGAAAGTCCCATTAAAAATCCATAGGAATTAGATCGGGCAACCTCGGTAGCAATTGGATGTCCCCAAAGCAACTAATCAGTTTTTGGGGGAAATTTTCCCGAAGCAAATTCATTGAGGCTCTGGCTGTGTGTGCATTTAAAACCACGTGTGTCAAGAGTACGATGGATAAGCTCTCAGGTTTGACAAAAAAATTCCGAAATCATGCTTCGATAATTTTTATAGTTGACACTCGTCGTCGCCTGGCCTCGTTAATTTTCGAAAAAAATGATCCAATTATCTCATACATGGATAAGGCACACCAAACAGTTACCCTGGGGCAATGCAATAGTTTTTGATGTTTCAATCGAGGGTTGTACTTTCTTGGATACCAGTAAAAGCAGTTTTGCTTGTTGGCGTGGCCGTTTAGGGGAAAAAAAAATGGGACTTACAGTGCGAAAACGCTCCAACATCGTTTCACAAAAATTTTTGCGTTAATCAAAGACACTTTCTTTCAGTTCTTGAACGATTTGAATTTTAAAATGATGAGACTTCAAATCCTTTTTTCAAAATTTCATGAATAATCGCTCTTGAAAGTCCCAGGGAACAAAATTGTCCACGAGCAATTACGTCAGAATCACTGCTGTTAAAACGTTTCTCCACAGCGAACGCGCGATGCTCACTCGACCACTACGATATTGTGACTGACAAATTCACACAATCGATAGTTACAACGGCGCCATCCACTCTTCGCAGCGTTTATTACTTTTTGAAATAATCTAATAATTAAAAAATATAAATTTGCCACCAGACACCCTGTATTTGTTAAAATAAAGTACTTAAATGTCATTTTATGTAAATATCGTTGAAGTAAACGTTAAAAATCTTAAAAGCTGTTATATATTTAAAAAAATATTTTTTTAAATGTAAAATGTACATTAAAAGTATGAGAAATTTGAAGAAATAAAAAACAGCTCAAAACAACAAAATAGCGAAAAAAAAAGCAAAAACAGCCTTTTTATCTTCTCCGCTGATCACTACCAAGTTTTGCTGGGATAGTAAAAAATAAAATAAAGTTGCTTCAAATTAACTGGAAATTTTTATTAAAAAACATAAAATAACTTGCTAAAAAGTTTAACAGGAAAAAAAAAAACGTTGAAGTCTAAAGTTTACTGAAATGCAATGGAAATTTTCGTTTTTTTTAAAGATTTAATCTGGAGATGGGTTTATGGAAAATAAATGATTTCTCTAAATTCTGATTTGTGACTGTTTACGATTTAGTGTGCAACATGTTTGTATGTATGTAGGTACTGATAGGTGTAAACAATGTGCCAAAAATTTCTACCATGACAAAGCAAAATATTTTAAGATAAAAAAATGGTGTTAATTTTATAAAAAAATAACGTTCTTAATTGTTGTGCCGTTAACAAGAAAGTTATTTGCATTTTAATGTCATAAAAATATTTACACAAGATTTGTTTTCTTTATTTTACATTTTTGTTTAATGTAAATTCTAGAGTGACCACATTAATAAGAATTATTCAATTAATCGAATAATTTTTAGTCGACTATTTGCTAGAGTTAAAAAAATCAAATCTCTATTCAAAATTAATTCGAATAGTGTGCATTCGTTAATCAGCTTATTGACTAAAATTTATTTTTATAATAAATTTTGTTTTTACTAATTATTCAACTTTTTGTTTGTCTGTAAAGAATGGGTAAAAAAAGTATAATGATCGTGTTCAACTTGCTTTCAAATGCAGTTTTGTTTTAGTTACAGCAACGGGTAAATGTTTTTGTGATATTTTTAGAATCAATGCACACTTTAGTTTCTTTTTTTGGTAGAATTAAGTTTTTAAAACTGGCGGGCTTAGCAGTGTTTATGAATAGTGATTGGCAACAGTATGTGAGTATAAATTGTTCAAATTGGCAAATTTTCAAATTCAAATTCAAATTCATTTTATTATTAACCGAGCCCCAATGGGCCATATATGGTTAAAAGATTACATAAATGTGCAACTATTATAAATTTATTATATTTATATTAATAATAAAATTAATATTAACATAAAAATTATTATAAAACAAAATCAATATGATTCATTCATTAGAATTAATAAATAATAATGATAATTACAATATGTAAAAAATAAGTAAATAGAAATTAACACGAGAAGCACTTATAAGGAGGATAAGTATTCAAAGAATATAGATCTAGCTGTAGGCAATGAAAAAGAAAATATTTTAAGATCATTAGGGAGTCTATTTCAGATGCGAGAGATTCTGACGACAAACGAATGTTCATATGCTAATTTTAAAGACTTATGAGTGCTTAAAATATCTAATCGAAATTCCAAAATCGATTAAAATTAAACCACGATTAAATGGTTACACAAAGCAGTAATTTACAGCAAATTAGTTCTTTAACAACTATTTTTATACCCTTCACGTAGTGATAAGGGTATAAATAAGTTTGTCATTAGGTTTGTAATTTTCTTAATATATATTTGCGACGCCATAAAATATATACATATATATTTTGGATCTTTATAGATAGGAAAGTCGATTTAGCAATGTCGTGGTTGAAATCAACTCTTTGAAGCCACCCGATGTCGCATAAACCCTAAGGTGGTATCAAACTATCAGAAATTTCTGTTAGCAAATTGTTGTTAAAATCTAGAAAAATCGCCTAATAAACGACCGAGATAAAAACGAAAAACCGAAACTACCTCTCTAAAATTAGTACATAAAAACCTCTATAACTGCCCCAGAGTTGCCCGTACACAGATGCAGTATAATACCGACTCCCATTATTTTTTCCCCTAACAGAGTTGCCATACAGAGTTTAATTTTTTTAATCGCTCCCACAGCTCCTAGAGTGCTCCTACAAAAGTCAAATGTAAGACCGACCCCAATTAATTTTTCTTCTAAAACATTTTTGTGAAATATACTTACTATCCCCTATCTCCTGCCCATAAATGGTTGCCATACAAAATAGAGGACTAAAATTTATCACAGGCCCACATTTCATCGCTCAGGGGAGCTCCCATACAAAGTTTGGGAAATTGTAATAAATCCTCCCCTACATTTTTTTAAAACATACTTACCCCCTTTCTCCACCCTATAAGGGGGTTGCCATACAAAAATTTTTTAAAAATTAATATTTAATATCTATTTGCGACTCCATAAAGTATATATATTCTGGGCCCTAAAAGATGCATATGGAATTCTAGTTGTATCAAATGTTGTGAGTTTTGTGTTTCGAAAACTATGAAATGTACTTTAAGGCCACCCCAAAAATTATAATATTTACGGTTCGATAACAACTTGCCTGGATCAGGTGACTGGATAAACAAGTAGACCAATGTGAAGGGTATATAAGATTCGGCACATCCGAATATAGCGCTCTTACTTGTTTTTTAATAATGTTTCTTCAAATAGACATATGAGCCGTTAATTTTAAAGGTGTTTTCATTTCGTTGCAAAGAAAAAATAAAATAAAATTTGTTTAATATGCTAGAGGATTAATACTACTTGTTTATAATACTGGTTTAATATATTATGCTGGGACTGTAAACAATTTGTTTAAAATTTTTTTAAAAAAAATCTTGTGCAAGAAAACATAGTGAAGTACTAAACTAGATTTTTTAAAATCAAGTGCACTTAAAATTTTGGTTTTTTAAATTTTTTTTTGCTTTTTTTTATTAATATAAACAAATCAAAATATAATTTGTATAAAAATTAAAAATTAATAATTATTTCTGAAAAGAAAGATATCAATAAATAATAAATAATTTTGACAAAAATTATTAATTAAATAAATTATTATTTTGTGAGATTTATTTGTTTGACATAATTATTACGATCTCTGATGTTTTGTATATTAAAAAAAAAAACTCTTAAAACACTTTTTAAATAAATGGTTCAAAATGGTCAAGTTAGAATCTATGTTCTACATGCGTTTTTTTTTATAAAAAACAGGTAAACATAGCTGTAAATACCATAAGAATTCCTAAGATATTAAAAAAAAATATTTTTTCATGTTTTCTTTGAAGAACAGTTTTTATAACTTGATGCAGAAAATGTTGATTTAATTGCAGAAGAACAACAATAAAACCAGAACAAGAATGTATATTTGTTAATGTTAGTGTTACAATAATTTTAATAATGTTGCACATCAACTTTATACAGATTGAAGAAATTCCAGTAGAAAAAAATATAAATGTAGTACAAAAAAGAAAGAAAATGTTTGTGAACCAACTTTATAAAAAAAATCTAATAAACATGGCAACAAAAACAAGATTCATTCAACAAAAAAAAAAAAAAATAAGAAAATATGTCGGTTCATTGGAGTTATTTATTTAAAAGCAAATATTATCATTTAATTAAAACATGGAGCTTAAAAAAACAAAATTGCTTGAAAACCAATTTATTTGGAAAATACAGGGGGCCAATTACGGCATTCGATTCGAATCGAAATTTAAAAATTCTTGTTAGAATTTCTATATTAAAAGCATTGACAACTCGATCGAGTAAAATTTCGATTCGAATCGAATGCCGTAATTTGCCCGCAGGCTAAATAGAAACTGAATTCATAATTTTTTATTGGGACAAGCTGGGGTCCCTTACTAAAAAAATATAAAAAAATTTGTTTATTTTATGCCGATATTCATTACACTTTAAGAAGATTTATTTAGTTACGTGTCTTATTATTAAAAAAGAAAATAGCTTAGAGTTTAGAAATAGGGATTTTAAGCAGCAATGTGAAAATAAAATTAAAACAAAGTCATAAATGTTTTCGCTGTGTAGGCTTTATTTTTCTAGCATGATCCGTAAATATCTTTGAGAGTTGAAGTTTGAAGAAAAATCCTTAAAGAGTAGTTAGTCTAGACACACACTACTGGCTCTTTTTCATGTGTAAAATTCTTTGTTTAATTTTAACAAAATTTAAAAGGGATTTTTACAACAGCTTAGCCATGTTACCCTTATAAAAAGTTTTTTGTTTATAAATATTTAAATAATATATTAAAAAAAATATTTCAAAATTTTGCTTAAGTGTTATTTTTCAAATTTTTCAGAAAAGGCTATTTGATAAATCATTAATGAATTTAAAATGTAAATAACAAACATAAAGAGTTGTATCGGGCTCCGAAAATGCATTCCACCCGGCTAGTGTCGGGAAAATAAACTCTTTTAAGATAGTTCTTCAATTAAAATCTTATTACAATAAAATTGAACCAAAAAAAAAAAAGTTTTGAAATTTAAACTTGTTATATTAAATTAAATTACACTTAAATAAAAAATTTTTTTTTGTTTAGACTCGTATAAGAGTAAAAAAAAATAACCTCAAAAGTTAAGAACTTATTTCGTTAAACACAAACCTTCAAAAAATAAGTGTATTTAAATGTTTTTAAAATTCTTATTAATTAAAAAAAATATTGCGTTTTAAGAACACTTTTTAGAACACAGCAGAAACACAGTTTCTGGAACTTTTTTTAAATAAGTTTTAAACACACATTCATGTGTCAAATAAAACAAAAGATTCAAGAAACAAACTTGTTATAATTTTGCTATATTTGAAAACGTCTTTATTTGTAATTTTTAAAGTTTATAATTTAATTTTTTTAAATTATCTTTGTAAAAAATAATTACATATGTATGTAAAAATATACGTTAATAGTTGCAACACCTACCAGTATTAAACGGTAATCCATTTTATGTTTATTATCTTGTACAATTCACTAAATGAACTTTTATTTATAAAAACCTTTTTTTTTTTCTAGATAAAAAAAATTTCACCGTTTTTATTGCTTTCTTTTTCTTTTCTCTTTTGTTTATTTATTTAATTTTAAATATGTGTAATACACTTGTAAATACTTTATACCAGAAAACTTTTTATTACCATACTGCTGAAAAGTTGCAAAAGAACTGATTATGAAAAGACATTGCTCTTAGCTTGTTACCTTTCTTTAGATCAATGAATGGCATGCATGTATGCTACAACACATTTAACAGCGACACTGAAAGTACATAAAATATGAAAAGAAATTTATGTTGAAATTAAACTATAAAACCAAAAACACGACCAAGAAATACTTAAAACTAACAACATATCTATTGTATATGTAGTAAAACATCAACTTAAATTAGTTTCTTTTTCATTTTATATGCCATTGTCATGGTCATTAAAAAAAACAAAAATATACAACTTTTAAGTTTTATTTCATATTGTGCTTTTCTACTCTTTGTTATAATGTTTCTAAGTAAACAAATGTGTTAATCAGAAAAAAGAGGGCTTTCTTTTTATGCTCATATCATAAGTTTTGTTTTACTCAAATTCTTTCCAAAACATACTTTCTTTTTTACAATTTGAGTGATACATATGTAGGTATTCTGACAAAACTGGTTTATTTAAGTTATTTTTATTTTATTTCTTATTTTACCTAACTAATGTTTAATAAATTGTTCTTTTTTTAATAATTTAAACTGGAATATTATAAAGTTTACAAAGTTGTTATTAAAACAAAATAATATTATTGATAAACATTTTTTATAACACTACTTTTGTTTTTTTTTTTAATAAAAATTGATGTGTTTTTTACCCTTTAAGTTATAAATAAGCTCTTCTGCCAACAAATTTAACACCTAATTAAACGGTTTTTTAAGTCCTGTAGACGATCCTTCTTAGTGTTTTTAATATTGAATTGTATAAAATCTTAAAAACATGAAGCCTTTTGGACTAAAATCATAATCTATGTGTAAAAGAACAGCGTTACTGACTGATTGACTGGCAAATGCATTATGGTACAGCGCGAACCCGTTAAGCTATAAATTTCAAACTTTAACTGCAGATACCTCTCCCAATGAATAGATTCACTAAGATAGCATTTTTGAAAATTATTATTCTAGGGGTATAAAAATTACCCAAAAAACTATTACTCATTAGCATTGAAACTAATTATTGTAACATGGCGATGACATTGGAGGCAAGTACTTACCATGTTCGCTTATAAAGAAGGACTTACATAAGCTATTACTTTATTAGCAATAAAATACCCTTTTCCTGGGGACCACAGTCACTCATTGTTGTATTTAAAATTTTTTTTTTTTTTGACGTTTTAAATAAGAGATAACTCCCTATTTAAAAACTTCTAAGTGATACAGACGGTATGTAATAGTAGTTATTAAGTAAGAAATTTGTAATGCCAAGTTTCCAAGTACTGTTTAAATATCAAAAATTAAAATTATAGAAATATAATTCAAACTGCGTCCGGCAGGTCTTAAAAAAAATATAAATACGTTTTCGATTCCTATTTGAAATATTGACCCTAAGGAGTAAAAATTATATGTTCGTACTTTTTTGGTACTTTTTGTAACTTCCTAACTAATAACAATATTAACATAACTTGAATTGCGTTCAACTGGCTTTGTAAAATATAAGTACGTTGTCTGCTTTTTTTAATTGAAATTTTAAGTCCTAAAATAAAAAAGGGTGGAAAGGTGCTTGGGTCCATTTGGCCACTTTTAAAACAATTAAAATAAAAACGAAATTCAGATTACGCTCGACCGGCCTTTAAAATATACGAAAACGTGTTTGGTACTTTTCTGATATTTTGACCCTAAGAGGTAAGAAAGAGTAAAAATAATTTTTTTGACCTTTTTAAACAGTTTTAAAACCCTATTTTTGTTTCAAAATGGTATATGCAGGCATAACGTATTTTTTTAAGCTTTTGTCTACTTTTTGAACAAAGAAATTTGATATTTAGGGCTTTTGGCCCAGAAAAGATTGACCTCATTGAGGCAGGAAGTCAATTAAGTATACAAAAAGTATATTTGAAGACAAATTTTTGCTTTTTATTTTGGCTTAAGTATATGTTTTATTTTTTTTAGAATGCATTTTTAAAACCAGATACAGATTTTCTCATAGTACTCTTTTAACGGCAGCAGTGCCTGGCTGGTAACAACACATTTTTAACCACCATGCTTGTAGTAAATATAGCAACGGGCATTCAGAATTACTTTTTCTAAACGTTGCATTCAATTAAATTTTTTTCTGTGTAGTGGTTGATCTAGCAATGCCCAACATGCACGCTGCGAGCCGATAAAACATATGATGCTTATTTATATCTGACTAGATTAACCTGGACAGGTTTCCCCGAACCAACCCGATTGTTAATAGTAGAAAAACTTACGACGTCCACTTATATAATTCTATCTGTTTCACTTAAATAACTACTTGGTTTGCTTTTACCTGATGTCAGTCGAATTGCCAGCTACAAGTGATTATTTATTATTCCGCTCAAAAGGTCTCAAAATGGGACTGAAACCTATGCAAGGACTCCCTTAAAAACCCCACAGCCTTTTGCACCCTCAATAATAAAAAATATAATTTTTTTGCAGTTTCATGAAAATCACTTCAGCTGTTTAGGCGGGATTAAAAAAAAAAACAAAAAACCTTTACCCTTTATAATATGCTTATATAGGGATGTTACCTAGCAAGAACTGGTTCCATATTTTTAATCACAACTGTTGTTTAGCTTACGTCTTGTTTTCTGTTTTATACAAAGGTCGGACATTCAGTTAACTTTAGACTAACTTTAAGCTAACTATTTCGCAACAAGTGGTGAATGAAACTTGGATTACTTTTCAATATTAGAAAATAACATTGTGGTGTCCGATTCATTAGTTTTACTTATTTAATGTTAGTTACATTGTAGTTATTTTAAAATCACCTAATTATTAGCTGTCCTGAGTCCAAATCCACATTTTTAGTGATCAAAGTATGTAATTCTTTTTTTTAACTTCGTTTTTTAACAAGTATAATTACAAAAACAAACGCCTTGTAGAGAGGACACAGACGATCACTTGGGTCGGCCAGTACAATTGGCATATTTTTTTTTGCCTGCTAAGAAGAAAAGAAACAACTGAAATCAATTAGATATATTATTTATAAGTATTGCGAAATAAATGTATCTTACCTTAACGACCGAGTCGTTAGGCTCCTAAGATTGCCAGATTTGCACTCTTAAAACTTGCCCAAAACAATGCATATAAAATAATACTTAAAATAAACCCATATAAAGTAAACTACAAAAGAAGAAAATATAATTTGTAAGAGACACACCACTTAACAGAATATGTGTGTGTGCTTTTACTTTAGGGTTCTTTGCAGTCAGCTTTGTAGTTACCCAGGCAGAAAAAGACAATCAAACCGATTCTGTCCTGACGTTGGGAGAGGACTCTCAATATCAAAATAACGTAAAGTTTGCAAGTTAACAATGCTGCCTCGATGTTAAACTGATAACGCCAAATGGGCGTCTTTCGACTCTTGATTTTTATGTTGTAGCAATACTGTAAATTCCGGTATTAGAATAACATTTTTTATCTTTTCTGCCTTAGGCGTTCGACTTGCTTTTGTTGAAATAATGGACATTGCTACTTTAGGTTTTTTAATAAGAGATTTCCTTAAATAAATATGTTTATATGTAGCAAAATAAAACATGCAAAAGACTTTCCAACGCATCTTAAGATTTTTTTTTAGTTTTTTCTTACGTTTTTACATTTTTTTAAATTAAAAATATAAACATTTTTTTATTTTGAAAGCAAATTTGACATTTACAAACTATGGTTGCGATTTTGTGTATACAGTACTGTAATGGTACAATATTTTGAAAGAGTCGACATTTTGTGTTTACAGGGCTGTGGTGGCACAACATTTTTGGACCGTCGTTTAAGAATCGTATATTTCTGCCTAGGTAGTTACAAAAATTTTACTTTAAGTGAGGTTTTTTTAGTCTATTACTGTAGGTTTGGCAGGGTAGGTATGCCATGTTTTAAGTCGTAAAGTTTCAATAAAAATGTTGTTCTTTCCTTTTTTCTTACCTTATAAAGAATAATGTTCTTTCAATAAATTAAGAACAATTATCTATTCCTCCTTAAAATATAAATTGCAAAGGCGGGTAAAAATTAAAAATAATAAACAATTCCTCCTTGTTGAAAAATATTTGTTATGAAATTTTTTTAAGGGCTACAGGAAGTAATAATACATTTAAACATTACTGTTTTTTGATATATAAAAGCATATGTGCATATGTATGTTCATTCAGATGCATGTAGAAAGTCAAAAATAAAAAAATATTTGACAATTGTTACAACATAGTGAGTCTTACAATTATACTACTTATGTACATAAGTTTGTATGCATGTATGTATGTGCATAATTATAGTAATTTTGAATAGGTCAAAAGTTAAAAGTGTTTATAACAATTTTTTTTAAATATAAACAATATTGATTGAAAATGCACATTTCGGCGGTTTACTTTAATAACCGCGTATGTCTTAAAATCCGGATGATATGAGCTAAATGTTGTTTTTTAGGCAATTTTTACAGTTGTTTGAAAAGAATTGCCACTTTAAAACTAGTTCCATGCAAAGCCCTAAAATGGATACAGTATATATGTATATTCTTGCTCCCTATAGATAGGAAAGTCGATTTAGCGATTGACAGATGTCTGCTCGTCTGTCCGTGTTATGGCTGAAATCAATTTTTAGAAGCGCCCGATGCCACAAAGACCAGAAGGTGGCATCAAACTATCGAAAATATCTGCAGGCAAATCGCTATTTAAATCCAGAAAAATCGCGGATAACTGACCGAGATATAAGGGAAAAACCAAGATTACCTCTGGTCATTGCTCTAAAACCTCTACAACTGCCCCGGAGGTGCCCGTACACGAGTGCAATATGAGACCGGCTCCCATTAGTTTTTTTTACAAACGCTTTTTTGCAATATACTCATACTATATCTCCGTCCCTTAATAGGGTTGCCATACAAAGTTTAATTTTTTTTTAAATCGCTCCCACAGGTCCCAGGGTGCTCCTACAAAGGTCAAATGCAAAACCGACCCCAATTAATATTTTTTTCATAGCGTTTTGGTTGAACATATGTACTTACCTATTATCTGCAGCCCCTAACAAGGTTGCCATACAAAATTTAAAAAAATTAGGGTAGAAACTCCTAAAATTTCCTGGAGTCGCCCTTAGAAGAACAAAATGTATAACAGACTCCCATTAGTTTTTCCTTCCAAACATATTCCTGGAACATCCTTACTCCCTAGCTCCATCACCTAAGGGGGTTGCCATAAAAATTTACAAAAATGATATATAAGCGCCCATAACTTCCCCAAAGTAGGCCTTAGAGAAATAAAGTGTAAATAAGGGTTAGACCCCAGTTAGTTTCTCCTCCGAAACATATTCATTAAACATACTTACCTTCTATCTCCATCGCCTAGGGGGGCTTCCATACAAAGTTTTTGAAATTATAATAAATCCCCCCTACAGCTTCCAGGGTGCCCGTGGATAGGTAATATGTAAGACAGACCTTAACTCATTTTTTTTATTAACATTTTTCTAAATTATACTTATCCCCCCTAAGAGGTTTGTCATATAAAATTTTAAAAAATTTGTAAAGGATATATAAGATTCGGCACAGCTGATTATAGCGCTCTCACTTGTTTTAATTGGGCTGTGGATTTAAATAGTAAGAAATTTTTTTAAATAAAATAATTTGGCATTAAAAACAAAAAAACCAATTAAACGCACATAGGCGGTTATTTAAAAGAACCACAGAATTCCCTTAACAAATAATGCTCTATCATCTAATTAAAGGATTACAAAACAAATGTTACTATTCGTTAACTCTTTCCTTTTTTTTAACTATATTCCATTTGCAGTAAAAACAATTTTGTGTTCTCTACTATAAAATCCTTTGGTTTATAATTTAACATATGCAGTTTATTTTAACATTTTTAATCGCTAAAGTCCTTAAAATATTTTTGAATCCCTTTCAAAAGCATTATGTTTGAAGATATACCGTTAATTTATATGAATGTTAAAATTCTAAAATTTTGGTCACTTTTATACGATAGAAATTGGCGTCGTTATTTGTGCTTGGTGCCATCAACATTTCTGGTTTTCACTCAATTCTATTACATGTTTATGACCCATGAAGGTATTGAAGGTATAATACGAAATTCTTATATATTGGTCCTATGGTTTAATACCATATTGAGAGCCTATATAATGATTTACGATAATCAAAAGTACCAGAACTTGATTCGCAATTTAGAGAGGCATTTCTATGAATTGTTGGTGGGTAGTGTTTATAATTTATTTATATTCATAATATTGTGTATTAAAGAACTTACCTTTATTTTAATTTTATTTTTTTTAGAAATCTAATGATTCTTACATAAAATCTTTATTAGATCAAGTCAACTCTATGGGCAAGGCCATGTCAAAAGGCAATTTATTTTTGGGATTGCTTACTTGCATTGGCTTTGCGTTGTACCCATTATTTGCTGTTGAAAAAGGTAATTAAAACTTAAGTAGCTAATTTACAGTCTGTAGTTGGCGGTCAACTATGGACCGAGATAAAAGCAAAAATCTGATGTAAACCATTGGTTAAAATGCGATATTATTGCTATTTTTTAAAATAATCCAAAAAGTGCACTTTTATTTTGTCAAAAATGTTTAAAATGAAAAAAATTATAATTAATCAAAGATTCATAGGTGAAAACAACTGTTTTCTATCAAAAAATTTAAACACATAAACAAATGTGGTAGGGGTATTATGCGTTTGTGCAAATATTCTTAACGCCAAAAAATAATGATCGGAAACCCACCTTCAAGTATTCAGGGCGTTTCTGATTTTCACATACACAACTCGAATATCAAAAAAACTTATAAACTTATCCTACCAGAACAGTGACGGTCATTTGACCGGTCATATGACCGACACAGATGACCGGTCAATCGGTCATTATTTTCTATCATTTTCTTAAGGGCGATGTGAAAAAAATGACCGAAACTTTGTGTACGTGTGATCTTGCGTCTCCCTCGCACCTTCAGATGTGATGACCGAAAGAAAATGTTTTAGTGTTAGTTTCGGTCACAAATTTCTTGTAGGGTTAATTACCAACTGAATTAAGTTATAAGGCATGAAACTAAAATAATTAGTTCCTAATAATTGATAACTTTATACGGGGTGTCTGGTGGCAAATTTTATATTATTAAATACGATTTTTTATAAAAAGTAATAAACAGTGCGCAGGGGCGCCGTTAGAATGATCGATTGTGAGGACTTGTCAGTCACGATGTTGTAGTGGTCTAGGGGGCATCGCGCGTTCGTTGTGGATACATTTTTTAAGAGTGATGATTCTTCAATTATACGTGTCTCAACCATAACCACAGAAAACAGCTGTTCGAACCAAACTTATGGGCAACACTGTATTTCATTATAGGTGACTTACCATTACGCCGTAGCCATAACCATAGAAATCTTTTGAATTTTGGTTTTCGTGGCAACTATTATGACTATGGGATTATGTTATGGCACGTATTATTGAAGCTTTACGTAATTGCTCGTCGACAATTTCGTTCTAAGCTCGGTATTCGGTGAATACGTGATAAACCGAGTGTAAATTTAATTTGTTCGTAGGTGCAGAAATTCCGCGAAATTCCCAGTCAATTTTCAAGGACTCCCGAAAACATTGAACTGGTTGAAAGCAGTTTACATGCAAATCCGCGACTTTCAAAACGGAAAAAAGCAGCCTTACTAGGATTTCCAAGATCGACTATTCATGAAACTTTAAAAAGTTTCATCCTTTTAAAATTCAAATCATTCAAAAACTGAAAGAAAGTGCCTTTGATTTACCAAAAAATTTTTGGGGAACGACGTTGGAGCGTTTTCGCACTGTAATCCCATTTTTTTTCGAGCGACGAGGCTCGTTTTCACTTAAACGGCCACTTCAAAAAGAAAAACTGCCGTTACTGGTCTCTAAGAATCGGCAACCCTCGAATAAAACATCGAAAACCATTGCATTGTCACAGGGTAACTGTTTGGTGTGTCTTATGCACGCATGAGATAATTGGATCATTTTTTTTTTCGAAAATTCACAAGGCCAGGCGACAAATGCAAACTGTGAAAATTATAAACGCATGATTACGGAATTCTTTCTGCCAAACCTGCGAACTCATCCATCATATTCTTCACACATGTGGTTTCAACAGGATGGGGCGACAGCGCACACAGCCTGAGCTTCGATGAATTTTAAAATTTCACCCAAAAACTGATCAGTCGCTTTGGGGGCATCCTATGGCCACCGAGGTCGCCCGCTCTTACTCCCATGGATTTTTTTAGTAGGACTACCTCAAAGAGAGGGTTTATAATGACAATTCCAAATCTCTTGTGGCTGTAAGGGAAAATATTCGCTGAGAAATCAGCTCAATTGAACCAAGTTTACTGCAGCGTGTGGTGCAAAATACAAGGCTGCGTTTTTAACAGTGTGTTTAACTCGACGAAAGACATCTGGATGACATACTCTTTAAAAAATAAAATCCGCCTTTCCATTTTATCGTTCAATGCTCTTAATAAAAAATTGAGTCTATTGTTACGTTTTTTTAAAGTTTTAAAATATAAATCTGCCACCAGCCACCCTGTATTTCTAATAATGAGTTACTTTTTTATCACAAGAAATAAAAAAATAATTTTTATAAATAGATACTTCATTTGAAAATATGAATATGTGTATATTTATAATAATTAACTGGAAAATCTTTTTATGTATTTCTATAAAAAGGTTTTTCACTTTGAATATATTAATAAAGCCCGCAGTACACGAAATGTAAGCTTCATTATTTTACGTAACAAATTAAAATGCTAAGCGATTTTTCAACTTTTTGATGGACAGTGCTTAAAAATGAAGAAATAAATTTTAGTAACCCCGAAAGTAGGTCATTATGTGGCAAGCTGTTCCTTTTCTAATTTCAAATTTTTTGCTGGGTTACAATTTCCATGACCACATCATCAACGCAGTGTTAAACAATTTAAAAATAACTTAAAATTAAATTAATAGTGTGATACATGCCCATTCGATAATTTAAAAAAAAGAATATTTTTAAAAGTAACAAAATTAAAAAAAAAACTTTAATTTTTGTTTTTTTTTTTTTATCGAGTTCTGCCATTTGGTAGCATGATTCCAGGCGTCAACGAATACCAGTCCCCATTCTATGAGATATGGTATGCTTATCAAATGATCATAACACCAATGGGCTGTTGTATGTACATTCCATATACGACATTGATTGTAACTTTTATAATGTTTGGCATTGTAATGTGTAAAACCCTACAGCATCGTTTAAGGACTATTAAACATGATTGTGACAATCCGGCGCTTATTAATCAACAAATCATAAGTTGCATTGAATTTCAAATGGAAATTATTAGGTAGCTTTACAAAGATACAATTTATAAAATTTAAATATTTTATTTGCTTATTTCAGTTATATTGAAACTGTTAATCGTTTGACAACTTTTATATTTTTGTTGGAATTTATAGCTTTTGGCGCTTTGCTATGTGCCCTATTGTTTCTTTTAATAATAGTAAGTGATCTTTAAATATAAAAAAAATAATGGATATAAAAATTTTTTTTTATAAATTAAACAAATAGGAGGACTCTACTGCTCAGTCTGTAATTGTATGCGCTTATATAACCATGATATTTGCCCAAGTCTTAGCTTTATATTGGTATGCCAATGAGCTTAAGGAACAGGTAAGATTTATGTTTTCTTCACCTTTTTATTAAACATTTAAAAAACGTTTTCTTAATTTTTTCTCAGAATTTAAAAATTGCCGAAGCTGCCTATGAAACTGAATGGTTTACCTTTGATATAAAAGTACAAAAAAATATTTTATTGCTGATACTACGTTCGCAAAAACCATGCTCGGTAAGACTAAACAAAAAAAAATGCTTTTAGGAAAATAAAAATTTTTATTAGAATAATTCTATGCATTTTCAGATCAAACTGGGTAATATGTACTTAATGACGTTGCAGTTGTTTCAGTCCTTATTGAATGCATCATATTCTTATTTTACACTGTTGAAACGAGTCTATGCCTAAAGCAAAAAATACGACTATCAACTTTTGGAAAAAATGTTTGTTAAACATGTTTTCTTTTAATATTTTTAATATTGTTAATTTATTTTTTTAACACTTACATATTGCTTGCTCAATTTAACAAAATTGTAAAATAGAGAGAAAAACTTACTTTAAATATATATTTGTGGCCGAACTCTGTCCCACTTTTGAGATACTGTTATGAAACACTTTTGCCGAAGGTGACAAAAACATCCTGTCGTCTTTGAACCAAGAGGAAGAAAGACTGTTAATTGTCACAAATAATTCAAAAAGATTAATTCTTTTAAATGGGGAAAATATGTTACCTATAACCATGTAACCATGTAATATTGAGCAAGCGATATGATTGCTAAATATAAATAAAAAAAAAACAAAAAGTTTTTAATAAATTTAATGTTTGTTCTCCAAAATAAACAAAAAAAAAACGCCAAAACAAACACACACAACGATTTTTTTCCTGTTCTTCAAAGAACCCCCATTTTTAATTTTACCCATTCGTGCATAAGTAAAATATCTTTTAAACGAAAAATAATAAAAAAATATTAAGATTCATATATATTTTATTAAAGATTGCATATTTAGAACTACTATTTTCAGTTTAAAAGAGATTTGTAAGTTGGTGGTATTTTTCATGCAGTTTGCCTCTCTATGTAGTCATCTAAAAATCACACGTTTAATTTTTGAAAATAAAAGCATACTTGTAGGTGCTCGTTATAATTTTTATCTGAGAGCTCCCTAAATTATGCTTTGAAATCTTAAAGTGATTCATACAAAGAACAAAACTACCCTACAAGAAATTTGTGACCGAAACTAACACTAAAACATTTTCTTTCGGTCATTTGTGACCAATATTTCTATCACATCTAAAGGTGCGAGGGAGACGCAAGATCACACGTACACAAAGTTTCGGTCATTTTTTTCACATCGCCCTTAAGAAAATGATAGAAAATAATGACCGATTGACCGGTCATCTGTGTCGGTCATATGACCGGTCAAATGACCGTCACTGTTCTGGTAGGGTAGTAACTAGCAATAAATTCTGTTCGCCTGGTGTTTTAGAAAAAAAAATCAATTTAGGTAAGGTAAATAAATAATTGCAAAATTGCATAAAGAAAAATGAAACAAAAAAAAAAAAAAAAGAAGGCCAAATGACCAATTTAATTTAATTGTTTCTAAGTTTCTATACAAAAATCAAAAACCTTTATTTTTTAAAAAAAAAACATATTTAAAAATAATAACTACATATGTGTAAGGGAAAACTTAAAAAAAATAACATTATTTTTAAAAAATCGTGTTTCTATTCTAAATGCCATTAAAATGGTGTACTTTACTTGACTCTTCAATTTTTCCTGATTCTAAAAATTCGAAAATAATTTTTTTTTACTGTCCCTGGTAAAAGTTAATGTAAAAAAATTGTTACTTTCATTATAAATTGACGGTTTTCGATGGTTAAAATATTTATTTCATAACTCTATAAAAATGAGTCTAGGAATTTATGTTATAAATAAATAAAATAAAACGTGTTTACTTGTTTGTATGTCTTTATTAAATTTTTCTTTTTAAATATTTTAATTTAATTCAATACCATATAATATCATTGTACTTAATTTGTTTTATTATATATTTTAATAATATTTATAAATACTAAGAAATATCTGTTTGTTTTTTCATCAGTTTATTAATTTTTAAATTGAACATTAAAAAAACAATACACATTGTATGCGCAATCAATCTATTTATTTGGTTTTATAGGTATTTATCTTATGGAAATTTTTAAATTTGCTGCAAAAACAAATTACATAACTTTAATGTTTTTCTAAGGATTTGTTACATTATAATATAATAATACTTGAATTAATAATAATTATATAGAGTTTTCTATTTTCAATTACATTTTTTTATTTTTAAGAAATAACTTGAAAAATTTTTGCATTATATATATAATAATTGTTTTAACTCATATAAAGGTTTATTGATTTTATGGTAATTTGAATAATTTTATTTATTTGTAAATTCTTCTATAAATCGTATAAACTTTTGTTTGTTATATAAATGTCTTATAAAAAAATTTTTTTTTTCACTTTTTTCCAATTTATTGTAATACATAGTAATTATGTAAAAAACACACACATTATTTTATTGTTATTTTTTTCTTTTTGTATAAATCTTTTTAATGGTATATAAGAATGTTTGTAAATGTTTTCATGATTAAAAAATTTAATATTTATAAAGTAATTCTCACACTGAGTCTGTCTTATTATTAAAAAATATTTTAGTTTTCGTTTTTATATAAAACAATGCCTTTAATTATAGCATCTTTATTTGTCTCTTAATTTTTTGGTGATACTGTAATAAGTTTATGCGGCGTTACGGGAGAGATCTAAAAGATAAAGAGAATAAAAAAAATTGTTATAAATGTTTGTACTTATATAATTATCAATTTAAACATACCCATAACGAGCGACTATCCATAAATGTGGTATCGTCACCATCGTCGTCCTCCATAAGTGAATGATGCTGATGATGACGATGGGCAGTATGATGGTGGTGGTGCTGTTGCTGATCCAGAAATATTAGAGTATCTTTACTACATGCATTTACTGAATTTCTTAATACCGAAGATAATGTATCACTGCATTCTCGCAAACGGTAATTCGAAGCTGTCGAAAAGGAATGTCTTAGATGTAGGGAAGAATTTTGTTGGGAGGCCAGTGTCGTCAGAGGTTGTTGCATAGCATTTTCAATAGCAGAAACGCTGGAGCGACTGCCATGCCATGGTTGGCGATACGTAGAAAAGTGCCCCGCCAAAGCAGAGCTTATTATACTGTTGCTATTACTTTTAAGGCTAGATGATAGCAAATGCTCCTCCTGCCCATTAGCTCTAGTTACAGAGTGAGCTTTCAAAATTCCATTGAATTTGGTTTCTAAATGATTGGCTACATCTTTGGAAACGACCAGAGAACTTTGTGCCGGAGAATGCGAAGATAAGGATGCCGATGATGAAGTTTTAGAAGAAAAGGATGTTTCACATATTACATCATTTGCAGCATCACCATTTGTTAGTAAAGGAGAGCGTGGTTTCAGCGGTTTGTCAAAGCCATTAGTAAACCCTTCTTGGTTTGTGGCTGGTTTTTGGCAATCTACTAATTGTTTTTGAATTTCCTTTGTTTCAATTTCCTCCTGGTCTAATTTACAATCCTCGTCCATAGTGAAAATTTCAGTATTAAGACCTTCGTTTGCTTTAATTTCTAATTCCTCCAATTTTTCGTCAAAATTATTTGCTTCTTCATTTACAACATCAGCATCAGCAAAATCTAAGAGCTTCTCCAAAGCATCTAAGTTGTTTTCGATTTTTATATCTTGAGCACAAGTAGCAGTAGTTGAAATTTCGCTTTCCTCTTTAAGTTGAGCTTAAAGCGAATAAAACAAAAATATTTAAATTATATTTAATTAAATAAACCCTTCCCGGTGCCTTAAAAATGCACTTACCATTATCCTCTTTTCCGTCTTCTTTACTTTCTATATCCACTTTAGGAATTTGAATTTCTTTTTTGTTTATTGGCTTTATTTCTATTTCAATTTCCTCACTGGTTGGGTGTTTAATTGTAGTTGCCTCAATACTCATATTTTCCTTTGAAGTGGATGAAGTTAAGGCTGTTGCAGGAGCCGGTGGTGCAATACGTGATACCCAGTGATCACTGGAATTTGAACTTGAGCCAGAACACTCGGCATTTTCGGTAGTTCGACGTTGATAAAACAACATATAAGCCTCATTATTAACTATTTCATCAGGCAAAGACTCACTGGAGACTTTTGATACACGCTGATCATCAAATTTATACCACTGACGATCGTAGGGATTCTTACAGGCGGCAGTATAGTGGCCAGTTTCCAAAGTATCACCCTGATGATAACAGACGGCATAGAGATCATAGCGAGTCTCACGATTGTCACGATTACTTAGCGTGGAAGAACGTGAGTCACCAGGCTTCGATTTTCGCCAAGGACTTGGCCGGTTAAAAGCTGCTGATAATTGATTGCTCTCTGCAGTTAAAAAGTTACTTGTGGGATTTGTTTCATTGAAGCCTTTGGCCAAATGTGGTGACATATCGAATGAGTGTAAAGGAAAGTTAACCATAGTCGTTAATTTGGCTGCATTGGTACCTTTGCCGTGATGTTGACGAAAGCGTTTAAAGTGCACCACTAATATATCGGGCAGAGACCATAGCCCTAAAGTTTTCACAACCGGTAAGTAGTCCTGGCAATGGGGGCAACGCCAGGCATCCTCAGCACTCAAAGTTTCTGCTTTGGTATAATGTTCCAAGCACTGTTCCAAAGTCAAAGCTGCCGTGTCATTTGCCTTATTTTCCAGTAGACGTGGTACACTTTCATGTTCAACCACTTGATCGGAAAGGTCACAAAAGTGCGCCTCCGGCTCTTGCCATTCTAGGAGTAACTTTACATGGGTGGGACCAGCTTCGGCAGATAAAACAGACAAAGCCAAATCTATCATTTCGGTTAGTAAAGGATGTTCTACTTGTTCTATAAAAGTATCGGGATCAGCTGAAGGATCTTGCAAACGTATTTGAAACATTTCATTCAGTGGCGTGTTGTAAGAAAAAACTTCTGGTTTTAATATTGCGGACATTTCCCTTAATAATTTCTTCTGCAGCTCCGAATAAGAGCAGTCTCTGGGTACTTGCAAGCAGAATGGAGCGCCAAAGCGTTCTATGGATAAGTTTTCGCTTGTGTTAGAACTTTCAATGTTCTCCATCTTTTTCTTTTTAACATTTGCTACCAGCACCAATAAATTAGCCGACTGGGAATTATTTGAGTTGTTTTTCTCCAATGTTGTTGATGTTTTGTCAGTTTGGTCATCCTTTTCGGCTGGAACTTCAATGCAATATATTGTCTCAATACCTTGCAAGGTTTTCACTGGTTGTGTGTCGTAAAATACTCGCATAAATCCTTCCTTTTGCAAATCAACTAACACCATACGATCATTTGGTATACCTGTGTCCTTGTGCAATTGTTCGCGTAGCGCCATTATAGGTGAACCGGCAGCGACAGTTAGACCCATGCGTACTTGACGTGGTTGTTGAGTCAAGTAAACAACCGTTACGAAAATTGTCTGTTGCGTTAGTTGAGGCAATTGCACCGATATACAATGGAATGGATCAAATGTATTCGATTGTTTCTTACAACGTGGACAGGTCAGCGATGAACGGAACTGCGCTTGAAAAACTGCCTGTACAAAGGAATTATTGCAACGTATATGATTGGCTAACGTTTCGGCGGCAATTATTTCATCCGGACGGCCATAGTTGTTCTAAAAATTGGAAAATAAAAAATTTGTATTTGCTATAAAAAATTCGCTATTTAACAAGTTGTAGGCGGACAATGTGAACAAGTTAACGACACATTTAAATTTGCTGGCATTTGGCAAGTAAAGTCGACGTAGTTCTTAAATAAAACGATTTTCAAGCTGAAAATAGTTGTGACGCTTAGTAAGGCACATGCTGGAGTTGTTCTACCATGATAAAGCCTTTTAAGAGTTGTTTAAAATTTTTAAGCTTGTACAGTTATGGGTTTTTACGCTTCAGCAGTTTTTGGATATTTAGAGATTATTTTTTTACCGTTATTAGTTTGAACTACAATAAAATCGTGTGGAATATACCTATTGTAACTGTTTAACAACTCTAATTTTTCAGCTGAGGACATAGAAAAATCACTTTTAACGCCTGTTGCTACCTAATAGTGTCAACGATTCTGATACTACAGAACCAATCCTAGAAGACGGTATTGAGCGCATACCGCCTAGTCAGAATAAAGTCAAAATAGCAGTTACTTGGCTTAAGAATATTAAGGCAGCAAGAGCCGATGGGTGTTTAGCGGTACTAATTAAGACCCTGTCCTGTGTACAAACAATGAGACAAGACAGTATGTGACAACTACAGAGGAATAAGCCTCCTTCCCATTGGTTACATGATACTATCCAGTATAAAAGTCAACAAGATAAATGGGCCATGTAGCTTTAGACTTGGAAAATCCATCATCGATCAGAAATACACATTACGCCAAATCCTGTAAAAACCCCAAGAAAGACGGGTCGACACATAACATCAATTGTCGACTATAAACCCGCTTTCGACAGCTTCAAACGTTTAAAAGGTGTTTCAAGCTATTCCTGAGTTTGGTATCCCTGCGAAACTGATACGACTTTGCAGGACGACCTTAACCGATACGCAATCCTCAGTAAAGAGTATTTGGAATATCTCTGAGCCTTTTAGTACCAAACGAAGTTTTAGGCAAGGGCACAGCCTTTCGTATGATATTTTAACATCCTCTTAGAAAAGGTTATAGAGACCTATATATAATTAAAACTGGTACACTATACATAAAACCATACTTGTTTTTTGCTTACGCCGACGATAACGACATCATGGGGTAAACATAAAGAGCAGTAACTTTCACCTTTGAAAAAGTCGAGAAAGAATCAGACAAAGTGAGTCTGGCAGCAAATGCAGATAAAACCAAGTTGATGGCATCAATGCACAAGACGTCCAGTAAACTTAGACATACAATAGAAGTTGAAACTACAACTTTGAAATCGTCAAAAATTTGATTTACCTCGGCATCGCCATAAGCAAAACAAACCAAATTAGTTTTGAGATAAAAGAAGAATAATATTAACTAATAGATGCTATTTTGGACAAAGTAAGCAAAGCCACCTCCTGACAGACAAAAATAACTCTCTGCAAGACACTGATACTGCTGTGCTTGAATATGGCTCTGAAGCATGGGTACTTGCAAAAGCAGATGAGGCAGTGCTTGGAGTGTCCTAGAAGAAAATTCTTCTTAAAATCTATGCACCAATCTTTGTTAACGGCTGTTTGCCGACATTGACATAGTTAGGCGCATCGATATTCAACGTTTAGGTTGGTTAGGTCATGTTGTGGGAATATCTTCATTCATTCTCCAGCTAGAAATACATTCGAAAGGGAACCTGGTGGATGTATCACGCAAAAAGGAAAGACTGAAACCCTGATGGAAGCATCAAGTGGAGAAAGACATCTCGAAACATGCTGCTAGAAGTTAAAGTAAAGTGTTGGAAATTTTAAAGTTAAGATTAATTTTGAAACAAAATTACTGAAAATAAGACTTTTTGCAAATTAAATGCTTAAATTTTTTATGGTTCTTTAGAAACGCAGTGGGGATCATATGACATTTTGCGACAATTATGTTCCGACCTTCGGAAAATTCAGGAGCTAGATTTGATTTCATTCTTATGAAACCTTTTTCTTATGACTTTTTGTTTCGCATACATTTAAATATTTTTAAAAATAAACAAAAATTCAAGATCAAATATATTTTACGTAATGCGAGACTTGCGTTGAGCACTTGTAAAAACAACTGCATTTTGCAGTCAATAATAAATATGTAGATTTTACATTTAAATGAATTTCTTAGATCTCATAAACTGTATGCCTCTGTATAGGAAAAATAGTCATAATTTGTTAACGTTTAATTGTTTTATAAAAAAAGTAAATAGACTTTTATCATTCATCTATATTTAATTTTTCTCTATTAATAAAATTTGCTGCTTTAAAAATATTAATATAGAAGGAGAAAAAAATTAGGTTTCAGGTGCACGTGCATGTGTAAACAGTTGCATGCAGGCTAAAAATGTTTTGTTCTATTGTAAAATTAAAAATGTTCCACTTTTTAAGGTTCGAATTAGTAAAAAATGCTATAAAATCAAATAGCAAGCTTTGTACATAACAAGAGCGCTATATTCGGCTGTGACGAATCTCATATACCCTTTACGTGTAGGGGATTTTAACCTATTTTTTCAAAGTTTTTATGACAACCCCCTTAGGGGGTGGAAATAGAGGTAAGTATGTTATAAGAAAATATTTGCAAGGAAAAATGAGTTGGGGTCAGTCCTACATTTGACCTATTCACGAGCGCCCTGGAAGCTGTAAGGGGGGATTTATTACAATTTCCCAAACTTTGTATTGAAGCCCGCTTAGGCGATGAAGATAAAGGGCAAGCATGCTGTAGAAATATGTTTGGGAGGGGGACTAATGGGGGTCGGTCGTACACTTTATTTCTCTAAGGCGGACTCTGGGGAAGTTATGGGCGTTTTTACATCACTTTTGCAAATTTTGTATGGCCACCCCCTTAGGTGAAGGAGATTAGGGGGTAAGTATGTTGGAGGAATATGTTTGAGAAAGAAAACTGATGGGGGTCTGTAATATATTTTATTCTCTAACGGCGACTAAGGGAAAGTTTTAACCCTAACTTTTTCAAATTTCCAATACGGGGTAAGTATGTTTCACAAAAATGTTTTTGAAAGAAAAATTAATTGGGGTCAATTTCACATATGACCTTTGTGAAGCGCCCTGGAAGCTGTGGAAGCGATTTAAAACAAAATTAAACCTTTTATGACAACCCTGTAAGGGTTCCACAAAAATGTCCGTGAAGAAAAATTAATGGGATTAGGTCGTACATTGCATCCGTGTAGGTGCAACTTCGGAGCAGTTATAGAGGATTTTTTGTAAACATTTTAGATAAATAAACAGAGGTAGTCGTGGTTGCTGGCTTTTGATCTCTGTCAGTTATGGGGCGATTTAGCTGAATTTCAATAGAAAAATTCTCGCAAGTATACCTGATATTTTAATACCACAAACATGTCCGCAAAATATCAGGGGGCTTTAGAAACTTGATTTCAATAGATTTACGGACAGGCGGACATTGCTAAATTAATTTTCCTATCTATAAGAATCCAGAAAATATGCACTTTATGGGGTCGCAAATAGATATTAAACAAATTACAAACGGAATGACCAACTTAAATATGCCCTTATCCAATAGCGACAGGAAAGTCAACATAATTTAACTTACTTTGACACTTTTGTAACGTCTTTTTGTGGCAGTATTCAAGTCTTCATGAACCTTATCTAAAAGCCAAAATAGAAATTCTTGAGCATCATGTTGCGTTGAGCTGCGAAACTGTGAACCATAGCGATCAACAACAGCCTGGGAAATAAGAAGAGAACAAAAAAATTTTGTGTGTTTAAAAGTGAATTTAAATTTTGCCTAACCTTTCACATTTAAGCTTAAGATTAATTAAATAAGGTTTAGGTTTAACAAACCTAAAACTAATAATGTTTACCTTAAAACTAGTGCTATGATCACTTTCATTTTTACAAGTCCACAAGGCCTTTAAGACATTAGCCAATTGTTCGGTTAATTCGCCTTTTGTACCAAACTTTCGTGAGTTAATTTTATTGCGGCGCTTAAGATCAGCCTAAAAAGCAATTAAAAAAATAAATTGAAATATTAAAAAAAATATAATAAAAGGGTGTTCCAAAAAAAAGCTACAAATTTAGAAAGTATTGATAATGTGAGAAACGGTATCAAAAATGCCAACAAGAAGATTTTATCAATAAATTTAGTTAAATTATTAAACGAAATACAGGAAAACATTTTCTAATATAAAAAATAACATCAATTTTATCAATATAAACCTTGCTTCAGCAGCTGGTCGTCAGCTGATACTCCCCAAAATGTCAGAAATTTATACATTCCCTTTCTTTTGATTTATTTTATTTAATATATATTAAACATTTAAAAAAAATTAAAATAAATTTTCTTTCAGCTACATGCAACTATATTAATTGCAATATGGTATGTACTAACAAATCTGACTTTAGTTCTGGAAAACAGAAGCTTTATTTAACATTTTTCAAAAGTAAAAATTTTTCAAAATAAAAAAATAAAAACAAACCATTTTATATCGTAAAAAGACACTGTATATTTCTCTAACTTACTTTATATTGATCCAAAACAAAATATTCTGCCAAAATATCCGTATGACTGAGACACTGTAAGACGGCATTCATAAAACAAGTATTGCCATGATTTTTCAAACCCATTACACCAGGCGTTTGATCATTAGGCCACTGATAACCACTGATGGGCGGCACACGATCGGCGGTCGATGCAATTGTATGACCATTGGCCGTGGTTGCATTATGCGGTTTATTTGACTGTAAAAAAAAATAATAATTAATAATTATCCGCAATCATTTAATATTTTGCTTATTATATAGTTATAAAATACATAATAACATATTAACACTAGCAATTTTTAGATAAAATTTAATTCAGCCTTTGGTTTAAATGTTTTAATGTTACTTTATACGAAATATATTTTTTATATCTATTAAAAGCATGAATGCAATAATGTAAGAAATACAAAAAATTAGAAAATTATTCACCATTGATTTTTTTTTTTAAATTGCAATTACTGCTGCAAGCAATAAAAAAATACTTTAAATAACTTGAACTCGAAAATATATGCAAGTTTTAAATTTTATTTTAAAACATTTGTTCATATATTTTAATTTACTTAAACTGTTAACTATTTTTAGATGTCACCTTCCCTCATATTTTTAAAAATATATGGGCTTTCCTTCAAAAGAAATTCTCATCTTTCGAGGCCAAGAACGAGTCAAGCTATTTTCCGATGCCCTGTTCTAAAGAGAAGCATATTTTAAAGATATATTTTTATACACCAATTTAAAAAACCGGTAGGGTGAGGTTAAACTTCCGAACTTCTTTCTCAATAATTTTTAGTTTTTATTGCAAATTTGGCCAAGCCTTTTTAAGGTTTCAAGTGGGTCGCATATTGTTTCCCGGCATATGTTAGCTTTAAACATATCATTTGCATTTAGTCTAGGCTTCCTCTGATGGTTTGGCCAAGTTTTAGCAGCTCATAGTAGATAGGATCCATTAAGTTCCACTAAATACAAAGCATTTCCTTATCTTCATGGTTATTTGACTTTGGTGTTGACTTAGCTACTTGTCCTGGCTTCACATACATTTACTTGCGCTTTAGGTTATCGTAATTGATACACTTTTTATTGCAAGTAATGAATGAGAGCAAACATTTTTTTGTTTATAGCGTTGAACAGCATTTCGGAAATGAAAAATATTCTATCAAAGTCTACGGTCTCATTTTGTAGGGTCCTAATTTTTTGATTTTAGATGAATTTTGCTGCTCGCGAAAATTTATTAATTTTTATTTCCAATAAATTTCTCACCCTTTTATCACCCAAAAATGTATTTAAAGCAAGTGTATTAAAAACAAATGACCACTAAACTTATGTTTTTGAAAACTTTCAACAAGAGGAAGCAAGAGGTAAAATAATTGAAAAAAGTAAATTCTTTTTACTGATTTTTGTCCAATTTTTAGTCATATTCCATGTCAGGTTTCTATCAAAAACATATGTTTCGAATTTCCAACGAAATCGTTTAATCGTGTTTTGTAATCAGAAGTCTAACAGAGTTTATTCAATTTGGCCGACGTTTTAATCAGATATTTAACATATTACGAATAATTATGTTGGCTGGGATGCTGTTAGCATTTAAAACATAAAAAGTAAAGAGTGCTTTAAGGCGCATTCAAATTGTAGTTTGCTTATCACTTAAATAATAAATTTATTGTGGCTACGTTAAAGGATACAAAATATTTGTCACAGCCAAATATATATTTGTTTTATACGTATCAGTTTCATCGGTTTATTCACCTTTAATAAGTCAATGTTTTAAATGCTTTTTGAGGTTAGATTCAAGTACAAAAGTTAAACAGTTTTAACCAGTTTAAAAAAAAAATATGAAAAAATTTTTCAATAAAAATGTTAATTACTGTACTTAAATAGTCATAAACATTCAAACACAATATTCGATATGACAAAATAAATTGTAATGCATTTTATTACAAAATTTTTATATTTATTTATAACTTAATAAAAGAAATAATTTCAAAAAAAAAAAAATTACTTTTTTTTAAATTTTTTTGAGGAAAAATTTCACTTGGTATCACAAAGAGTTAAAGGTTTAAAAAAAGTATTCAATCATTAAATTTGGCCTAAAGATAAACTAGCGTAGGTGTTAGAGAAACAAATAAAACAAGTGTGGGTTGGTGCAAAAACACACACACAATTCGATTAAGACAATAAAACAATCAAGCTTTTAACTCAATAAAAATAAATATAATAAAATATTTATAGTAGACATAATAAAATGTGTTACTAGCATTGACTTTTAACAAATTGCATTTAACCCAAAGAAACAAAAGAGAAAAACTTAAAAAAACAAACTTAAAACATTTGAAAAAGTATTTGTTAGTTAACATTAAGATTGATACCTTTTTTCTATGCCAGCATCCGGTATAAAAAGGCACAGTATCAATTAAATTAGTTTTCTCAGATACTGTAGACTTTGTTTAAAATAAAAAAAAAGAATATTTTTTATAATCAATTGTTGACTTCAAAACATAAATTTCCTTTAAAATAACGACAAAGCATATTTATAAATTAAAAAAATATGTCATCATTTAAAAAGAATGTGACAATTTAAAATTAATGTACAAGGAAATGTTAGGATAGTTTGTACTATTGCACGAATGTAGGGTGTTCCAAAGTTTGGACCAGAAGTAATTTTTATAACAAATGTTTTGCCGGCATTCACAAAATGAATTGTTCGCATTTTAATTTGCTAACCGCTACCAAAAGTTTTTTAAATTTCACAAACATTTTGTTTTGTAACATAAACTAAACGATTTATAGCCGTGTAAAAGAAAACAGCTGTTTATTTTTACAGCTTAATCAAACTAAAGAAAGTTATAAAACGCTTACGATACCATAAATAAAACAAGGTCAATCAAGGCTTGCAAAAATTCCAAGTATCTGCTCTGCTCCACAATCTACATACTTTTAAAGGTATCTACAGCAGCATATTAAATCTGACATTTGCTTGGGACACCCTGCATATAAAAATGCTACACATATTTTCAATTATTAACTAAATTGTTCAATTAATAATTAATATGAATGTGTGTTTGTTGGTGAATGTGTCTGTCCAATGTTATGTATTGTTTTTGTTGTTTTCAGTACAATGTATAACACATTGTTGATGTACATATTTTTGTTTTGTCGTATCGTGTTTAATAAATTCTTTTATAATAATAAACTGATAAGTTCAAAGGTACTTTGACACCCCAGCTATTAAGTGCACAAGTACTTGTCGATCATAAAGAGCAAATAAAAATCACAGCATAATTGTTTGCCCATTTAACTAAAGTAGTTAAGAGAAGTATTAATTTTTATTAGGAGGTTATAAAATAGTAAAAAGCTATTTATAATTAATAGAAAATTATATTATTTGATCTAAAAAAATATGTACTTTGTAAAAATGTAGAATCAGTTAAGCTAATTTTTTGGATATAACCGTAAATTGAACAAGTCTACTATATTTAGGGGGACCATTTATTTCTGGATCTACATCAGTACGCTTTTTAGTTTTTATAGTCTAAGATAGCGATTGAATGAAAATTACTTTCTGGGTCAATTAAAGTATTTCTGTCTATATATTCTTGTAAGAAAATAACAGGTCGCAGGTCAATATTTTATTTAGAAATTAATTTAAAAAAATCAAAAAATAGTTATTATTTTTTGAGATTTATTTTTTTGACATAATTATTACGGTCCCTGTAAATTTATATTGTACAAATATTTCACAATAAAAATTTAAAAATTTGGATAACCTTCGCATTTTTAAGTTATTGACCGAACAAATATATTTGAAAAATTGAAGAAGTCGCGTGAATAATTTCAGTTGTTTGACTTATTTGAGTTAATCGAGTCATAGGAAACATTAATCAATTTTTCTACCAAACTCAAAATTTAAGTCCGATTAAGCAAATATTCTACTACCGACACAATCGCACGATTAGTTGTTTATCAGACAACGTATTATGTTGTCGTTCTCTAATCGCGTAAAAATTATTTTTTTTAAGGGTTTGCAATTTAGGCACATCTTTAAAAAAATTTGTTAAAAACGTTCACTTTTAGTCTTCACTATCACACTTTTTGAGCACACATATGTTTGTTGCCCGATTTAATAGCTTATGCTGTAAACACAATTAGGAAGAACGACGAATTTTTATACCGAATATTCGTCATCGAAAACAACACACATTTTAAAACCCAAGACGAATATGGTCAATGTATAGTAAAAGAAGGAACAAATCTATCGCAAAATTCGCTACGCATGACAAATTTTCTATAAATGCTATAAATATATGAAAAAATGTTATATTTTCTTTAATTGATATTCGGTACGATTCTTCATATTTTGCTATAGATGTCTTATTTCCTAGGGCAACACGTAGCAATGCTGTGGGAAACAATTTTACTTTAAATTTTTTTGAAAATTGTAAATTCCTTAAAAACAGATAATAGGAAGTTTAACTAAAAAAAAACTACAACAAATAATAAAACTCTTTGTGAAAAAAACAACAAATAATATAACTAACGTTTTAATAAAAATAGAAAGAATTTGTATATCTAGTCAATTTGAAAAAAAAACAACACTTTGTTTACAAATTTTATTAATATATCACTAATTAAAAAATGCTACATTTAACATAGATAGATGTGTGCAACTACTTACATATCATTATTTGTCATTTAGGTGATTCGCAAGGTGTTCTATTTGTCCTATTGTCATATTGTTATAAAATTACACATTGGTTTTGTTGTCTTTCATACAAAAATAATTCTTAAAAAAAACTACGTCGTTTAATATTCTTATTAAATTGTCACAACAACTCCAAATACACCTGCGCCGAGTGTCCAATAGTTGGTAAATGTGTTTAAACCATTGTAGACATTTTATGACAATAGGACAAATAGAACACCTTGTGAATCCCCTAATTGATATTTTGTTTTACAACAAGTTTTGTAAGTTTATAAATAAGTTGCATGATTTATTTAATAAACTTTTTTGAGTTAATTTTAAACGGTTTCATATCCAAATGTTATATTTCGTGCACTTGACACTAGAAATGATTTAATATTAAACAAGTGTTAAATACATTATTATAACATACATTGTTTTATGAAGTGTTTAGAAAACCCCCGCAAGTTTTTTTTTTAAATTTTGTTCCGCTACTACCTATTTTTACATTTTATTGTTAAATAAATAGATTCACAAGATATTTTATCATGTCTTACTGTCATCATTTGTCTAACACCTTTTATTTGTTTTAAAAATATCAAATGTACAAGAAAATTAGTTTAAAAGATTTGCAAATTATTATAAATTTAAATTATGAAACAGAACACGACCGTAACTTCAAGCAAAAATCACTCTCTGAAAAAAGAGGCCAATAATTAAAATGCGGCTGCAGCTTTACGAACTCACTTTTAAATTTTTCTAATTTTTATCTACAATCCTTTGTTAAATAAAAGTTTTTGTACAGTGGCGACTTCAAATTATCATGTTTTTGTACTGCTTTAAATAATTGTTTTAACAATATTAATCATTTCATTCAAAAATTTAAAAATTTTAAATTCAATTGCATTTTTAAAATGTTTTTTAGATTTTCTTTTGTTCCTTTTCTTCTTCAAAATATGTGGTTTTATTTACAAAAATGCATAAAATTTATTAAAAAGGTGGCAATATTGTAGCAAAAATTTATTTTTCAAAGTGAGATCATATTTTATAACTGCTTTCAGCAGCGTGATTTTACATCAAATTGTATGATAAAAGGTCATGCCCGAATTCTGTTTCATCATTAATGTTTTTTTTGCTCAATTTAACAGATATGCATGCTGTTATGGGTACTTTGCCTAAAGCTGTTATTTGCCCTTTATTATGGTGGTTTGGCCGATGGAATATTTTCCGCTTAACTTGCAAAGTTAGAAATTGAAGCATGCAGCAAAGAGTTTGTTTTTTAATTTCTAAATTAAGAGCTAAAATATTTTTCCCCCTCCTAAAAATGTTAACCAATTTGTTGTAAAATATATAGTCAACAGCAACCATTTTTTTGTTAAAAAAAACTATATCAATTTCCTTTAAACTTCATTATGATCAATCATTAATTTTGAGGAATTTAAAAGTATCCATAGAAATAGCTGATGAAAATTTACCACTAACATTTCACTAAAAATTTTAATTTGCAAGTGTATTCAGGGAAGCAATAGCAAACAAACAATAACTTAATAAAATCTAGTAATATAAAATCGAATATATGTTGATTTTGGCTTCAATCTACAGTATATACAGAGTGGATGATTAAAGCTGCTACTAAATTAATGAATGAAAGTAATGAATTTGATTACTTTTATAGCTTTATGAATTACTTTGATACATATGCGGTAATTTAAATGGCCTTTACGCTCGGTGACACATCTCCGATATTTTATAAAAGATTTTTTTGGTAGCAGCCACCCTGTATATGAAGGAACAGCATTAACGACTGACTGGCTCACTTATTCATCATCGTACAATCCAAACGCGTAAAGCTAGAGGCTTGAAATTTTAGTTGCAGGTATCTTCTCCATGTATAGATAGGGACTTGATTTCGGGAAAATCGTACTTTAAGAGGGTCAAAATAGGCCAAACAGAAAATAATTCTAAACTAAACTAAGAAAACTTAAAAGGTATTATTTTACTTAAAAAAAATAACAGATGCGTATCTGTCACTGTCAAAATTTTGGACTCTAAGAAGAAAAACTTGGCTAAAACTATATTTTGATACTGCTTAGGACCATTCAATAACTTCTAAACCAATAAAAACTTAATTCAAGTTGTGTTTGACGGGTCTTAGGTATATACATATATAGAAACAAAATTACGTTCGACAGTTCTCGAAAAATTTGAAAAAGTATATGAAATATTAAGCCCAATAGAGATGGAAATATATTTCAAATTGCGTTCAAAAGTCCTTAAAAAATACGGAAACGTTTTTTGCGCTTTTTTGACTTTTTTAAAATATGACCCTAAGTTTATAAAAATAAGGCTATAGAGGTCAAAAGTTAATTAAGTGTAAAAATGTACTTTTTAATTTTTTTCTGCTTTTAAACATGGGAAAATTATAGATTCTGAAATCCTTACTATGTATTTAAATTAAAGGGGTAAACCCGGTTTATGGTTTATATTTAGTTGCAACAATTGAGTTTATCACCAGGGTTCTATGTATATTTTCGAGTTACATTTTAAGATAGTTTTTGTATATTCAAACATTATTTTCTGCCAATAATTTTAAAAATTAGGAAAGACAAAAATAAATAAAAGGGTGATATTGAAACTTTTTGGGTATTATAATCTTTTTTTTTTAATAAAAACAAACAAATTAGTGAACCTTTCTTAATTTACATAAGTTACAGGTAATTTATAAAACAGTTATATTTAGCTGAAGTAATCTTGTAATTACAAAAAGCTTATTATTTGTCCGCTAACTTTATTAAAGTCATAAAAACAGATCTTTGTATATTAAGAAGTTTTTTTCTAACTAAAGTTTTTTTATTTAAATAATATATGTATATAACGCTTACTCATATTTGACGTTTTTAACAGCTGATTGAAAAGGGTTTACGGTTTTATGTCAATTTCAATTTTTTATAATAAACAAACAAATTGAAAAATTGTCCAAATTTTTGTAATTTTACACGGACATAATAACCGTTACTTGTTGATTACGTTTTGTTGACGAAAAAGAGTAATTTTGGTGTTAATTTAACCTAGAAAGTTCAGAATGAAAGGTGATAACCAGTTTATCATACTACATTCAAGTAATTCTAAAGCAAATTTACTTCCACCGAAGTTAGCTTCCCTATTACCATGTATATAATTTACACACAAAAAATTCGAATGTAATAAACTATTACTTCCTGTCATTTGTGAGAAAGTTTCTATGAAAATCATCTAAACTACATATTTTACCTTGTATACTTTTAATATAAACTATTTCTTCAATAAAAGACGATAATAAAAATTTAAATTGGTAATTTTGTGTACCTTTTCTTAATTAGTATTGGAAACTGTGTTATAACCGCTATTTTGCATCATTTTTTTTATATAGAGACATTTCTTAGTTATACATTTCAAGTTTTTTTTTTTAAATTTATAATGATCCTAATAAAAAAGATGCCTTTATTATTTATTCATTTTATTTTTATTGTAATTTTTTTTTGTCTGTTTTAACAAATATAGACCTGCTGTAGAGATAAGTCAGTTAAATTTAGAATATTTCAAGGTTGAGAAAAAACGTCAAAGACTGTTAAGGAATTAAATTAAAAAATTAGATAAAAAACTTAGATAAATTATAAATTATTTTATATTTTATTTAACTTTTTTACAAAAATTAAAAAACTATAAAATGCAGAAACCGCAATAACTATGAAAAAAATAAAATAAATTTCTAAAAATAATAAATATTTTTTTTTCAAAAAATAATTATTTTTTGATTTTTATTTTTTTTTTTTGTCAAAAAATAATTATTTCTTTTACTTTAATTTTTTTTTTGGTGGAAATAATTATTATTTTTAATTTTTTATATAAATCAATTATAATAGAAATTAAGTTATTTTTTGAGTTTTATATTAATTAAAAATATAAAATTATTTTTGCAAAAAACAATTGTTATTTCTTGACAAAAATAAAAAACCAAAAAATAATTTTTGTTGCAAAAAAATAAATAAAAATTAAAAATATAAAAATCACTTGACTTTTAAAAAATGCCGTCAATCTCGTGTACTTCACTTAGACTTACTGTTGCTTCCTTGTACATTATTTGTTTCATTGAAAATTAAAAAATATTATTTACAGTCCATTATAAATTGTATGCATACATATGTACATACATATATGCTTGATTCATAATTTTCAGCATCGAAAATTTAAGAACTAACCGTTTAAAAATTAGCATGAGTTGAAAATTAAAAATTTATAAAAAAACACAAATAAAATTATAAAATACAGTGTCGTACAAAACTAAACGATGGACTCCTGCTTATACAAAAACTCTGCAACATAAATAATAATGCCCATTTTATAAAAAATATTTTCGTATTTTAAAACCACATAGGGGAATAAAGAACATAAGTGTAAACGTTTATTAAGAAGGACAAAATGCGACTCCCATCGTTTTGTTTATATTATTCGTGAACTTCCTGCAACGTGTGGGCGCAGTTTATATAATGAAAGCATAATATTTATAAATAAGTATGTATATAAATTAACAAAAATGTAAAGTAATACATTTATTTCGTTTGAAAATTTTATACTTAAATTTCGGTTAAAGTAGAAGTAGAGTTGGGGACAGACAGGGGAATGATATATGAAGACTTGGGTAGGCAATTATTTCAATATTTTTTGAAACAAAACAATTAAAAAAAAATAGTTTAGTGATTGCGAAGGACATTTATTTAAAAGGGAGATCTATTTTATTTTTCCTTCTTAAAATAAACAAGAACAGCAAATTGGTCGGTAATATCAAAATCATCCATTTATGTATGTATATCTTTTAGAAACGTTAAAACTTATAATCTCATTAGTTTTAAAAATAAATTGTTTATTATAATATATAAGTCACACTAAAAACTAAAAGCAGTAAACAGCCTGAATGATAGGTAGATTAGTGGAAGTCTAGTAACTTTTTGTGGTAAAACTACAGATAAAATACATTTATAAGTATGTAGGTCAAAAACTTTATGACTTTAAAACATTAAAAATTCGACACATGTGTATGCCAATATAATCGTGTGAATAAATTATTGTAATTAGTGTTTATTAAATTTTGAAAACTTAAAAAAAGGCATTGTTTTTGTTTTCTTTTTTTTCCAGATTTTTTAACTATTAAACTATTAAACTATACACACATTAAATAATTAGATAGAAAATTACACAAAACTTGTTTAAAACTATGTTTACACCATCAATTGTAAAAAAAAATATGTATTACGTTTTTATTGCATTATTTTAGTTTTTTATGAAAATCTGTTTAAAAAAGTTTGTTATTAAAAGAAAAAATTAAATGTTCGTTCCATTTTTATACATTGAGAAAGACATAACATCATTAGTCTTATCATACCCTTCATAGTGATTAGGGTATAAATTAGTTTGTCATTCCATTTGTAATTTTTACAATATTCATAAAGTATACATATTTTGGAATTTTATAGATAAGAAAGTCGACTTCGTCATGTCCGTCTGTAGAAATCAAGTTTCCGGAGCCAAGTCAAATCCGACGGACCACATTTTAGTGTCAAGATCGGTTCACTACGTAATGAGATATAGCCAAAATGCAAAGACAACCCATTATTTAGGACAAAGTTCATGCATATATTTGTATATAGTTTAGTAAAGATGGTTACTACTGCCACAAAACTTACCACGGATACTTTGAAGACGGCGAGCTAAATTGGCGAAAACATTTTTTTAGGTAGGAGCAATTGCATGAATTTTATGAAATCTTTAATGCACCGCACAGTGGCTAAAAATCGTTTTTCATCGGCAAAATTCTCTAACTTGAACCGATTAAGACATTTTAACAATTCCTTTTTTTTTTGTTAGAGAGAAGACTTTTTGAACTTTTGATCTTATTAAAATCGATTAAGTAAGTAGCTGTACCGAAATTCAAGCTTAAATTGAAACTTTTGATGTTTAAGTTACGTATTGTTGGTTCGGCTTAAGGTCCTTATTGTTCAATAAATAAATAGAAAAAACTCTTTTGATGTTTTTTAGCATTTAGCATAAAAGTACTATTGATTGAAATTGAGAATTATGGTTTTTTTATGGTTTTATAGTTTCAAAACTAAGATATGCCTCCTTATTGTGAAAGTCGTTGTCGGCGTTTTTTTTCTGCTGAATATAATTCAGTTTGCCAACGTTAACTTGACCCAAAAACGGTATTAATGTGGAGGTACGTGTTGGACCTGTCATGTAATTGTTATTTTTGGAGGAATAAAATTTGACAGTGATTTGTAAGTCGACGTCAATAGTCTCGCCGTAGACTTTCGCAAAAAAAGGGATGAAAGGCAAAAATTGTAAATTCTTGAATTAAAACGTATGCTTTTCAAGATTTGAGATTGTGATCATGTGCTGAAAAATCGGATAATTTTTTACGTTTTAATGAAAATGTCATACCCGTCACATTTCGATAAGTTTTTTTTAGAAAAAATGTTTTTTTTTATAAATAAAGTATTAAACACGATTAAAATTACTTTAAACAACCATGAAAAATTAAAAACTAAAACCCGTTCTCAAAAATATTTTATACAACTGGATTTTAAAATCAAAATTCTTAAGAATTTAATTTGTAAGATTACACCCGTCATAGTCTTTTGTGAACATAATAAGCAAAAATCATGTTCATTTAGTGACTATTAAACCTTTAAAAACATAATTTCCTTTAAAATCGTAACCTTTTTTAAAATTAAAATTTTGGAATGTTTGAGTTATAAGCAAAAATGTGAGTAAAATGAAATTGCATTAATAGATACAACTAGATGAATTCCTAAAAACAAGGTGCTTTAAAATATTTTATCGCTTTTATGATGAGACAATTCTAATCGCTTATTTGCATTGCAACCAAATTCTAATAAAACACTGTTTACAGACACAAAAGACTTACATTTGGTCTATTTAATTGAGTACAGTAATTAAAAAACAACAACAATTATTATAATAAATTAAACCAACACATTTAAAAAAAACAATAAATCACCTGAGTATATAAAATGAGAACATGATCTAAATGTGAAGTTGGAAACAAAATAAAAAGAAAATTAACCCCTTTGCTTTTACTACTCATTATTTGTGTTAATGTTTTAGTAAAATGCGAAATTCAAAACACAATTTAACTTAAAATAGTTCATTGACTTAACGAGTAAAATTCCAAGGAAACAAAGGTTATTAAATTACAAAAATGAGGTAAAAATTAAAAGGATTAATAAATAGTTAAAAAGCATTATAGACACACCCTTTTTTGTACAGTAATTTTAAGGCAAATATTCAACATCCTTACATAGAACTTAAGCATAAATATGTTAGAAGGAATTTTTTAACTTTGGAAACACCAAAAACATGCGAATATGTATTGGAGAAAAACTATCCAAACCCAAAATAACCAAATGATTCTTTTTACTTTCCGGCCAAATAGAAGTGTGGCACAGCACCCACAGTACAGGCGCAAAGGGCCATAAAAAGGGTTTTTTTTTTTTTTAATTTTGCCAATAATTTTATTTTAGTAATTGATATTTAAACTTATATTTAAAGTCATCATTTTAATGCAAAATAATAAAACATTTTAAATAGTGCAATGAGTGCACTTGTGGTTTTAAAAAGCGAATGTACTTTTGTTCATCTTTAAGAGAGCAAAAAATATATGATTTCATTTAAGGCATTTTTTGCAAAAAAAAAATCATATATTAATGACAAAATTTTATATTGTTGAACGGTTGCTATTTTTCATTCATTCGTTCACTCATTCAATTCTATTCAATTAGTTTTATCTCAATTGGTTTTACCTTGAAAAAGAATTTGAATGAAAACGGTATAAGTAGCCGCAAAAAATGTGAAATAAACTTTTTACAAATACATGCAAAAAAAATAAAAATTCTAATAAAAAAAATACAGCAACACACCACTAAAAACAGATCACAAAACACTTGCATTAAGATAAAAACTTTTAATACAACACTTACCTACTAATTTATTTGTTGTTCTATTATATTCATTGCATGAGTGATACGGGTAAATACACGTACATACATTCATATAAAAGTTTATTGTTTTGTTTGTAATTCTACGATATTCACTTGCGACCCCATTGAAATAGGGCCCCAATACCCTGATTTGCGCACTTAATAGGGACCGAAGAAACGCAAACTGAAACGACGCATCCCGAAACACAATTTGCAATACATTTTTTTGATTTTTTTATTCAAGTTTTTTTCGCTTTTTAAAGTATCTTCTTTTTGCACTTGTTAAAAAAACTATGTACGAGTGGTATTCAAAAAACAATTGATTTTAAACGTATATACGTCAGTATAGGTATTAAAAATTATAAAAAGGAATTTTTTTTACCCAATTCACGTATATTCTCATTGTTGTCTGTTCTTTTTATGATATAATAACTTATACTTTGAGACTCCTGGAAAAATGGTCCTAGTTTCAAAAATTAAAAATCACCCAAATTTTAAAAATTAAAAATGGTCCAAAAAATAGGAAAAATGGCCCAAAAAAAATAATGGGCCATATTCATAGACAATTTAAAAACGACTTTCAAATTAAAATATATTTTAAACACTGATTTTGTATGAAAATTTTGTTTGAAAAGTCTACTTTAATTTTGAAGTCGTTTTTAAATTGTCTATGAATATGGCCCAATGAGTTTTAAAGTAAAGGAAAAAAAGCCCCAATGCGAACATAAAAAATTACCCCAAAATAATTTTAATATTTGTATGTGTAAACTAAATAAAAAATTGAAAAATGAAAAATAGCCCGAAATTTTTACATATAAAACAACGTCACGAAAACTTTGGGCTATTCTGCATTTCCGAAATTTCGATACATAATTTTAAATTTTTTGAAATCACCCAAAATTTTTAAAATGTTTAGGGCCATTTTTTATTTTTAAATTTTCAATACAATGAAAAACGTTTTTTTTTATCTGTTATTCCGAAATCTTTTTCACATAAGTTTAGTCTCAGACCATTATTTTTGAGCATTACAAGCACCTGCACAAAAGCATAACGCCCCACCATGTACATATGTAATGTGAGTATAAAAATAATTAAATATTTTCTTAATGGAAACCCCTGCAAATATACAATGCTAGCGATTTCTATTTAACTAAGATTTTTTACCATTTAACTAAATGGCACAAAAACGTATGTTTAAATCAGAACGAATCGCCAAAAAATAGCTTAATTTAAAATTTTTTCATTGTCTGACGTCTTGCGATAATTTTTACTGATAACACATATAACTACAAGTAGAATAAAGTCTTTTAGCAAAAACGTGTTTATAATTATTCAATGACTGTGCAGTAGGTAAATTACAGGCATAAATTTAAAACATGTTTATGACATAATCATAATCTGTTGCCATTTTTTGTTTCTATTAAATATAAAAAATACAGGGGTTAAATCGTCGCATTCGATTCGAATCGAAATTTTACCCCATCAATCGAGTTGCTGCTTTTGATATAGGAATTCTAATAAGATTTTTTTAAATTCGATTCGAATCGAATGCCGTTATTTACCCCCAGGACTTTAAAAAATTAAATAGAAAAACTTAATTATTATAAATCTCAAAATTTTTTTCTATATCTACACTGAAAAAAATCCATGCAACAATATACGCAAACAACTTTCGTAGTTTTTTTTCGTAAAATATACGAATTTTTCGTACATATTCTTAAAAAGGAAAATAAGGCTTTAATTTTAAAATTTTAAGAATGTAATAAAAACCTTTCGTTTTTTTCGTAATACATATATACGAAACTTTCGTAGTTATTACGAAAAAAACTATGTTATAAAATTTTATAATTTTACGAAAGTAATGAAAACTTTTCGTAAATTTTATTTATTCGTAAATTATTACGAAAATTTCGCTTAAATTTTAAGAACAGAAACTCGTGATTTCTTTAAAAAAAACGGCTATTTATCGATAGTCATTCAATTATAAAAAATTGCATATATAAAAGTTAATAGTTTAAAAAAAAATCAAAAATTGTTCGACGTTTTTTTATATTTATGAAAATATTTCGCAAAATACAAAATTTATTTCGTAAAATATTTAAAAGAAATAAATTTCGTATAATCTTCTATATTCTTCTTTATTTCTTGTTATTGCAGCTACTTATTTGTGATGAGCCTTTTAATCAAAAATTAAAAACTCGGTTAAAATGTCAACTTCAGGTTATCAGTCAATTATGTGGTTTAATATTGATCTTGCGATACTTTTTATTTGTGTATGAAAGTATATATACAAATTTGAAAAACATTTGTCAATATACATAGGAATATTTAAACTGGCAAACGGATATGCATATGTTAATTGTATGCGCTTTTTATTTTAAGCTGCGGAAGTAGTCGATGGCATAATAAACACTTACAAACAACAAACACAATTTGTATCAAACTAATATATGTTACCAACTGCAGCAGCAATTTGTTTTTAAACGCTAAACAAGAGCAACATTTTTTTAACTAAATTTTCAGCAACACGCTACCAATATTGCAAGATGTTAAGAGAAGAAATCATTAAACTAAAAATGAACAATAGAACTGCTGAACAAAAAAATCACATAAAACCACAAAAGAGAGAAACTAGGTTTCCTGCCTAACAAGTATTGCGAACGTCCAACAACAAAAGTAAATAGTAGTTGTAGTTGTAGGTGACAATGATATTATGTATCTATAGACACAGTGCGAAACATAGGTTTACAAATTGTAATGCAAATAAAAAACTTGCAACTACGATGCACAGTGGGAGAAATTGCTAATATAGAGGCGCTAGCAAATATCCACTTCGAAGTTAATATAAAGTAGTTTTACTACAATATCTATGTAAATTATGAAAAAAGTTTGTGAGACAGGTACAAAAGGACAGTAGATCCCATAAAAACCGCATATTATTTTTAAGGAAGTTCCAACATTATTTTTTAATCAGCAATTTATTTGAATGTATGTACCAATTTTATTGGTACTGTTCAAGCATTTGGCCAAAAATTGGGTTTAAGCATTATTTGGTATTACGCAAAATTTTTGTTATAAGTAAACAAAACTTTATTATTAAACAAATAAATTTTACGTTTAAATAAAAATTAATATCTAAAAAAACTACAAAAACACGTTAACCTATGGTGCTGCACATTAACATACATACAAATGTATATGGGTGATTCTGAGATTACCGGAAAATTTGATGTTCCTGTTTATACAATTAAAATATACCCAACTTTCTTATTTATTTTTCAATAAAGCTTTAAACAAACTTCACAATCAATAAAATATCTTTTCTAAAAATTGTTTTGTTCTTAAAAACTTGCCTACCCGAGTCTTCAAATATTATTCTCCTGTCTCCAGACCTTGCGTTAAAACACAAAGATCTCAAAACTTGTTTGAACTTCCTTCGTCATTTCCCTGTGTTGCTTAAAAAACAAAGTTGAATTTACCATTTTCAATTATTATTCAAGATTTGATCCCAATTTTCTTAGTTAGTAGTAGGGAAAAATAAAATCAAAACAACTAATAGCGAAAAGTTTTTTGTTGGGTTTTTTAAAGAACTCTTGAGTGTTTTGGTTTGTTTATAGTAATTTTCAATAAGTTTATTGAATTTATTTTATAAAGGCTGAAAATATTTATGTGGGGTTTCAAGAATTTGGTTAAAGTCTACTGACGATTTAGTGTAAGAACCAATGAAATATATATAGGCAATGTTAACTTACAACAAACCCTATAAATTAAAATTCAATATATTTAAAAATTTCGTTTTATTTTTATTTAACTCTTATTATTAACTCTCGATTTATGCAAATTTTTTAAATGTAAGAAATTAAATTTTCATTTAAAGGAGTTTTTTATACATTCGTCATTTCCCTGCTAACAAAAAAGGCCAGGAGAATGACGATTATCATATAAATGAAAGTTAAAAAATAATTTGAAGAAGTAAATTTTTTAAAATTTTTGTAATGAAAATGAGTTTAAACAAGTTATTATAAAGAAAAAAGTATGGGTTTAATTAAAAAAAATTAATGTGCACTTATGATAAATGAGGAGCCCTAATTTAAATAAACGCAGTCACCCATTTAAAATACGTTATTTTGCAAAAAACCTTTCACACCGAATATTACGTTGAAATTAGCCAGTAATCTCAGAATCAACCACATGCATATTCATATGAAGATAAACTTGTAAAAATATAAACCAAATGTCACATGAATAAGTGCAAATTAGCCTTTTCTTCAAATAAAAGCATTAAATAGCACAGTGTGAGAGGCTTAAAAGCAACGTCAGAACCTTAAAATGCAACTTAAAAAAATACAAGTGATATAATGTTAACAGGAAGGTTGTCTGGCCAACAGTATAATAAAATGGCAATATTAAAGACAAAGTCATTTTTTCGATTTGGCAATGACAATGGAAGAAATATAATGGAATAATGAATAATATAATAATAAAATAATGAAGAAACTAAGATTTTTTAGTTTTTTTTTTTTTTAAATGAACAAAGACAAAAACACATTTTCTTGAGGTAAATTAATTAAAAAAGAGGCGCGAAACCCATTGTAACTTAAAGGCAAACAAAAGAAACCAAAAGTTTATTATTGTAAAATATAAATGTCATGCTTTCAAGAAAAATATGAACTACACGATTACCACAAGTATTATTACATTAAAGTATTTTTAATGAAAAGTAAGATTTTTGAAGTTTTTGCCTAATTTTACACCTTTATTTTTCCTATCTCATGCAGATCGAAATATTTAATAGAAGAAAAGAAAAATGTAAATTTTAAAAACTTATAACGATTAACGATGGTGTAAAAGATGAAGCTGGTTTTTCTTAAATTTAAATGTGTATTGTTAAACGTAAATTAAGATTTAAGCAGTGTTTGAAATGCTAGCTGTAAAACAGCAAAAGTATAGAAAAATGCTAGGCTTTTATAAGATTTTAAGCAATCATAATGCTGTTGCTGTGCCGTCAAAAATGTTTGCAACACACCAAATAGTTAATGTTAAGAAATATTTATTTTTTCTAACAGCATTTTTAAGAAGTCAATTTTTTTTAGTTTAACTATGCTGTTGCTTTCAAACTTTTTATTTATTTATTTTTTCCTTCTTCTAATAATAAAACCAATCTAATATTCTAGCTTATTGAAGTAAAGTTACGAGTTCTCGGAGTTTATTTTCGGCGAGAGAGACAATGGCTTCGAACACAACCTTAAGTTTTCATTTTTTTTATTTAAAAGTTATTAAGACGCATTTGAACATTTTCAACACTTATATATTTTTCTTTTTTTAAAATGCGACAAGGAAGTGTATTTGTTTTGTAAAAACTAATTCGTTGGTTGTTTTCATTATTGTATGCCGTGTATATTTGTTTCATTGTTTTTTTTTGTGTTGATTTAATTTCTATGAAGGTAAATATCGCAAAAAATTTACAATCAAACAAAACAATGTAAGCAAACTGTAAAATTGTAAATATAATGAACAATTTCGAAACTATATTATAAATTTCTTACTCAATGTGCCGTGCGGCAAACAAGTAATCGTCCCACGATATATAAGGAATTTAGACAAATTCGGAAAAAATATTATTCCTACCTTAGCATTTTAAAATAAATTGAAATTTCGATAAAATTTTTTTTTATTAATTTTTTTATAAAAAAAATCGACAACTTGTAAATATACATATCGTTACCTTAATATAGAAAGGCCCTAATTTGTATTTTTTTAAGTCAAGTTTTTAATTTTTTTTTCGATAAATGGTCTGTTCATATATCAAAATTAGACAAAAAAAATCCCGACTTAAAAATACGAGTTAGGGCCTTTCTGTATTAAGGTAACGATAAGTACATATGCATACTTGATTATTTATTCTTTGCTTATTTGTTAAATAATAAAATTATATAAAAATTCAATACATTAACATATGTATGTATATTTAAGAAATGTTTAAATTATTTAGTCAATTGATAAATTTAAAAAACAAAACTGATAACTGAGCAGAAGTATAACGAAAGTATTGAACCGCTATCACGTGCTTTTATCAGCAAGTAATGTAAACTTCTACTAAATGTAACTTCAAAAAAAATAAACACTTAACAAATAACTAGAATCTACTGATAGATATAAAAAAACTAATAAGAATAATACAAATAACAATTTACAACTTTATTTTCTCATTTACTTTTAAATATATGTAGGTTTGCTGGAACAAGCTTGTTTAAATTTCTTGTTGATATTGTTATTACTGGGGACCGGATTTTTTTACGGAAATTTTTACAATTTTTGGCATTTATTCATCCATAATACTATCTGGCGTATAGACATAAGAAATTTAAAAAAAGGTATTTGTTACCCTACGAAAGCATTTATGGAACTCCACATTTGCTTAGTGAAATTTTTAATGTAAAATAATAATTTTGGTATGATAATAAAAAATGTAGGGGAAAAAATAATGATTAATCTAAGTTATGATAATTTTTCAAAATGCGAAATAAGTTTTAATACCTTGAAAATAAGCAACTTTTGACATTTTTCCAATTAACTCTGCTTTTATTATTTCGGTTAAAGGTTATATATTTAATTATTATTGGGTTTTGACTTTTAGTCTTTAGCTAATTTGGCCTATCTCGTTCTATGTCAATAAAAAACTTTTTATTACATATTTAAATTTCTTTTTATACAAAAGAAATTAATATTTTTCTATTAATGTTGAAAGAAAATTTATTTCAAAAAGCAAGTTTTTCTACCGATAATAGACGAGTAAAATGCATTTTTGAAACCAGCTATGGATTTTCATCATCTGTACTCTTTGAACGGTAGTAGTGTTTTTTGCTGTAAACATCACCTATTAAACTTGCATATTTAGAGAAAGGGAAACGGAATATTTTTATTTTGTAAGTTAGGGCGAAGTTAAAACTTTCAAATACACTATGCTTTTTGTATTAAACTCTTTTAATTTGAAGTTAATTGAAAATATATCTTTTTTATTTCTTGTATTTGAGCGTGTGGTCTAAAACAAAAAAATGCATTTAAAAATGTTAAAATTGTGTTTGTAACTTAAATTCGTTTCATATAAAGTGTATTTAAGATCTGATTTTCAGATTTCCAGCTGAAAAGCTTATACATATGTACATACATGCATACATATATTTATACAGACTCTAACACATGTGATAAGTTTGAAAGCGAAACTTATGATGTCCAAAGCTACATATGGGTTGAATATAATATTAACTGAAACACATACATACATTTGGCTTCCCTATCAAGAGAAATACAAGAAATAAATCCAGGTTTTCATCGTAAAGCTTTGTTAAAGTGAAATTAGTTAATGATTTGAAAATTATATTCCAGCGGAAAACATCGATTATTTAAAAGAATATCTTGGTTAAGGCATTAACATGTTTTTTTAATTTCGGTAGCTAAATAAAAAAAATTTAAAAATATTTAATATGCTATTCTGCAGCGGATCTTAATGCAAAAAATCGTATTAATAAAACAAGTTAGTATTAAAAAAAATATTTGATTGAAGCAAGGTATGCCATCCATATTTCTTTTTTGCATTTAATAAAGTAAAGGTCAACAAAATTTTAAAATTCAAACAAAATTAACAAGTCTAGCATTTACTTTTAGAAAATAAGAAGACAAATTCATAATCAGTTGCGTTGTCAGGTTGTCTTAATTGCACGTCCTGACGAGACAAATTCATGCCTAGACAAACGTCGAATTCAGTATATAAAAAAAAACCCAGTATAAAATATCGGATTTTTTTTATTTGGATTTTTACATTTGTCTAGCCATGAATTTGTCTCGTCAAGACGTACAATAACTCTCGAAGCTGCCATTAAAAAAATCATATGATTTGACGTAACTGCTTAGAGGGTAGTAGTAAGTTTTGCCATTGTGCAAACTTTTAATATTTATGTTTGCTCAAAAATTTTTCCGCTATTGATAGGTATTTTTTTTTAAATTATACAAATGAGTACAATGTCATTATTTATTCAAATATTCGATACTATGTCCTAACAAAAACTTATAAAAAGTATTTAAAAAAATACTAATGTTTTTAATGACTAATTTAAAATGCACCTGATTTGTAACATAAAAATAATTAGTTTAACGTTTTGTTTTGCTTCCTTTTTTCCGATTATTCCTAAAACGCAACGCCCTAAAACAAAAACAAAATGCATGGAAAAGTTTTTTAAATTTTAATTTTTTCTATACAATTGTTTACGTAATTATGCCCATAAAATGATTTCAAAAAATAAATATTTTTCAAAATGTAAATCAGTTTTTTTGGTTTTTTATTTAAAAATTTTTAAAACAAATGTATCGAAGATCCTGATGAAGAACTATACGTTGGAAATGTATAGATCGTAAAAACAAAAGAGAATTGAAAAGAATGCAAAACAAAGGCTTAAGTTAATTAAATTATCGATTTAGCAAAACAAATAGTTTTTTGATAACATTATTATAATTAAAAAAAAAATTTTTTAAATAAATTGCTTTTTATTTAACGTTCGAATGGCTTACTTACAACCTACAAAAACTAGGTTTCATGTTTATATATTTTTATTTCTTAATTCATTTGGATATCTATTGGTTTAACTTTGTATTTAAATTTTTAAAAATAATATTTGTTGTTTAAAAATAACACCCAATACTTAATTTTAAACTAATACCTGATGCTTTTGAAGATCTAATTTAGAATTAAGAAACTTTTTCTAAATATATTTTATTTTTAAGGTATATTCCCACTTACTTTTTGGGGTATATCCAAAGACAGTATTTTAAGTCTACTTTAAATTAAAAATTTTTTTTAATACGCCTCTTCATTTTTACTGTAAAGTTTAAACTTTTTTAAGTTAGTTTTTTTTGTTTGATACTTTTGTTTGGAGTATTTTTTTTGTTATTTTTATTTTTGAGTTGTTGACAAAGAAAATAAAAAATGCACACATTTGTCGCGTGATGTGTGTCACACTTTGCTCCCGGCTTTAATTTTTGATGAGGAATACAATACATGAATACATGTGTGAATAACACACATACAATACAATAACACGAATAGGTCGATAAAACATACAACAAAAATAAAACATTTTTAAAAAAGAAACTTATTTTGTAACTAAGATATACCCAGTAAACATGTTATTAATAAAAAACGTTATCATGCCTGAAGCCTTTGATAAATTATGACACTTTTAATAACCCATTTTCAATAAACATTTATCACGTGAAATCTATATGTAAATCATCACTGATTTAAAGATTATAGAGAACTGTAATTTTTTCCTGCCTAGTTGTTAATAAATTTTTTACTGGGTAGGGTTCTACAAGCAATTTATTTTTCAATTTAATTATGATGGTCTTTTTATGTTACACTTAAATGTTACTTAAATTTATGTTTGTATGTATATTAGGGTGTTTCAAAAGATTTTATCAACGCTTAGTTATAAACAATTTTTAGGAAAACTTGTCTTCACTGCTCCTTTTTTATCATATTATTTTTTAAAATTATGTAAGTATTGACCTTTAAATTAATTTATATATTTTTTAACAAAAAGAAAATAATATGATTATACACAATTAGTGGATTCACAAGGTGTTCTATTTGTCATGTTGTTATAAAATTTCACAGCAGTTTTAAAACAGATGTATGTGGAGTCGTTGTGACAACTAGAACTATTTTTTTATGAAAGACAACAAAACCATTTTGAAATTTTATAACAATATGATAATAGAACACCTTGTGAATCCCCTAAATATACTTATACATTTAATTTTTTTTGTCATTTAACACATGCAAATAGAATCAAAACAAAAAAATTGCGGATAAAAAAGCAAAAACTTAAAAACTCCCTCCCTGCAAAAAATATTGGACCACATGATCTATTTTAGCTAAACTGACTAGTTACAACATGGTATTATGTATGGACCAGTCGCGTTATCTGCAGGGTTATTATCTATGTTAAATAACGAAATAAATAACAATGTGATTTTTATATTAAGACCGGTCGATTTTTGTCAAAATAAAGCATAAAGAAGCATACAATTACACTGTGAAGGTTTAATTCTACTAACAAATGGGCATTAAAAGTTAAGAAAAATCATTGTGCTCGTCAAAAAATGGTGTCATCAGTTTTTGTTCAAAAGTGATTCAGAGTTTGTTATAACGCCTGCCTTTAATAAGCAATATTGTGCCTAAGACTTAAAATAATTTTACATTTTCTAGGAAAATATTTAATATTGGTTTTTTTAATTTTAAAATATAGTTAAAAAATTTTTATTTTACCTTCTTGGGAATCCAAAATGTTAATTATTAATATTGAAAAAAATTGAGCTATCATTAGGCTAAACAGCTTATATGTGCACATAAATACAATCTGAACTTGTCTTGGCACTCCAAATGAAGTCCTGAAAAATCTTTATTACTCTACCATACTATGTATGCCAAGTTAAGATTTTGGCAAAATTTATTCATTTAAAAGAATAGGTTCGATCTATCAATTGTTATAAAACGCTATATTCAGTTTGGCTAGATTGATGACCATTTTCTTGTTATGGGTCTTAAAAATTTCAGAAAAATTAACGTACGATATACATATACCAAAATGGTTTCATCAGTGTTTGTTACACATCTGATTAAGATTTGTTTATAATGCCAAACTATATTTAGCAATATTGTTCCTAAGACTTATAGTCAATATTTTTACATTTAATGGAAAAAATTTTTTAACTTTTTTATTATACTTGTTTGTCCAAAAACACGGATATTTAAATAAACTTCGGGTATTGCATAAGTAAAAATATCCCAAAAATAACCGAAAGCACCAAAATGGCAAGACTGTCGATACTGCATATTTCGCTTTTTCTAAATATCGAAAATAAAGTTTCAAATGAAACGGTCTAATATACATATATATGTATATATGTATACATATGTATATATGTATGTTCACATGTGTATTTATACGTATCTCCATTCGTCTGTACATACAAATTTCTGTTTATTTATTTACATTTTTTTTCTTCCGTTTCAAGAGTTTGGCTAAGGTAAATTCCAATTAGATTGTTATAAACCTTAATAAACTTACATAATTCAAGTTAATTCAAATTGTTAAGACTAAAACTCATTTGTATTTTTTAATTATGCGTTTAAAACAATTGGAGGCCATATTGAGCTGGAGAAAAAGTTTTTTTAACCATTAACATTTAAACAGAAAAACACAAGAAAGCCAAGATAGGTTTAATTTTAAAAATTAAATTTACGCCTTTAAAAACAGTTTTTGAATATATACATAATTGCACAATTTTTGTTGAAGTCTTACAAGTATATCTAGCTGGTAGCATAATAATATTCGATAAATAATAGCAAGTATAAATTATCGACTTTAATGTAAAATTAAACTAATTTTTTAAAAAATCATTAAAATTTTCTTTTCGGCTTGACCAGTTTTTTTATTTGAACTACAGATAATGTTATTTGGCGGCCTCAAAAAAATTAAAAAAATTATATTATTAAATAATCAAATAATGATATTAAAGTTGTCTTAGCATAGATTTCAAAATTAATACTTAATAATTATCCTAATGATGCCACACAACGGAGTGGCGATGTATTGAATATATAAAATAAAATAATTAAAAAAAAGGTTAAAAAATTAGTAAAAAATAAATATAACATATGACTTTTTTAAAGTTGCAAAATTAACTAAAATCAAGGGAATTATAAAAAATGCTTCATCATTTACAGTTAGTATGTACATACACTTCAATAGGCCAATTCTTTTGATCTACTAGCAGATATTGTCACATTAGTACTCATATTCATAATAGTTATTTTATTTATCAAAATAGCCTCCTATAACCCTACAATATCTACCAAAATTTTATTTAAAAAAACAGGGGGAAAACTACGGCTTTTGATAGCAATCAAAGTATTACTTAATCGATCAAGTTGTCTATGTTTTTGTTAAAGAAATTGTAATTAGACGTAATTATCTCCCATAGCTTTGAGATTTTACATAAAAAAAATTTTAAGTAAAATTATCCCCGCACTGTATTTTTTAGAAAGTTACAAAATATATTTGTACAGTAAGAATTATAGAGGTAAAGCAGTTCTTTCTGAGGGGCATATTAGTAATAAGAAAAAGATATGATAGGTATTACCTAAAATCCAATATTCCTTCTGTTTGGTATGAGTAGAGAGTAAATAGTTACAACTGAAATCCCTAATTTGCATTAAAGGTTTTTTTCTGTTTTTTTAAAAATGGTTTTTTACCATAATTAGTTAAACAGTAAAAATCTCTTCTCAGAAAAAAAATTACTTGAATGTAACCAAAATTTTCATGTGGATATAAGATATAAAAAATTACCTATCAGATTTTTATGAATTTATGTTATGACTGTCAATGATTTAGTGTTTCATATGCACAAAATCTAGACAAATATATATAGTCCTTGTCAAAAGGTACATAAGTTTATACGAGTTGTTTGCATAGGTAGTTATTATTTAAAAATATAAAAAGAAAAATAAAAAAAACTAATGAGACATGAAAAGATAAAAAACTTACCGTCATATGCTGGGCTATACGGTTTAAAAATTTTCGAAACGAGGAACGTCTAAAAATACGATGATTGTTATTCCCACTGCCGTTGCTGTTAGTTGAACCGGCCGGCAAAGTTGAGAATAATGATGTGCCGGTCGGGAGAGTGGATGAATTTGACAAACTTGAAACTCCATTAATAGTATTAGACTTTGTAGTAAACTTCCTATTTACTTTGCTGCTAGTTTTTTCTTTTTCATCTTTCTTTAATTGAGGATTAAGTTCAACTTTTTTTGATTCATCGCTGTGTATAGTTGTGGTGGCAATGTTAGAGTTATTACTAGCGTTAGCACTATTATCGTCATTACTATTGACGGATACAAAACTATCAGCTCTTCTTTTCTTGCCACCTACACATGAAGACAAGGTGTAGGATTTAGTTATGGAAGACAATCCTGTAGTTTTACCGTCACCGCCTTTTAAAACTTCAGCGCCAGAGTTTTGAGATCTTCCAGCGCTTTTGCTATTTGTTGTTATTTTACCGGCTGAGGTTTTAAGTTTATGAGACCAGCGAAAAGGATTTCGTGGCATAGAAAATGCACGACGTATTTTCTTGGCAGTGTTTACCGCCACTGTGGAGGCTTCATTCGCGGGTATGATGATAACTTGTGGAGGTGATGATGCTTTGGGTAATAATTGGATAATTTGTTTTGATTCATCGTCACATAAGTTATTACAATCAGTTTCACAATTAGTAATTTGGGTATTGCTACCAGCGTTATTTTGAGTTACTAAAGTTTTTTCTGTTATTGTTATACCATTTATAGTTGTCAATTTTTCTGTTGATAATGCATTAGAATTACATTTTATATTTCGTTTAGAGCTATCTAAAACAGGGTCATATGCTTCACTTGTATCATTTGATTTGGTTACAATAACTGGTCTTGTGGTACCCATTTTCGTATACATAAGTTAAGTTTTTTTAGAAAACTTCACTTTTCAAAATCTTGATAATTTTTTATTTGCTTTTCTTTTTCATCCTCTTTGTTTTAAAAATTTACACACAAACGCATACTCTACTCAATACATTTTCACTCAGGCGAGACAGTTTTTTTCTTTTCCACTCTTCTTTATAAAGAAAAATTTTACACAGAAAATTTATTTTATTTTTTCACTTTCTCTTTTATTAAACCCAATATTTTCGTAATCTTTTTATTTTACATTGTGTTTGATTGTTTCTTTTTATAATTTTATTAATATTAAACACTTTTTGTTTCCTAACATTTTTTAGATAATTCGGTTAATTTACTCCTATTTTTTTTCTATCCGGAATACTTTCCACCCTGTTTAATAAGAAATTCACGAATGAAAACAAATTAAACAAGCACGTCAGAAATTGACAATAAAGTAAACATAAATAAAAGCTGATAATTAAGAAACTGTTGTCATATAAAAAAGCTGAATGGTGTGAAAATTGACTGTTAAAAAAATTGAAAATGGTAAATATACCTATATGATAAGATTTTCTCATACTAAATATCACAGAAAGTACCCATAATTTAATAAATATTTTTTTTGCGCAAAGACTTAATTTTTGCGCAAAAAAAATATAAGAGAAAACTAACTGATTCTAAAATTACATAAACATAGCAATTATTGTTAGCTAATACATAATACATAATTTTTTTTAGGGATTTACAAACTTTTGTGCTGGTCAAAAGATGGCAGGACGTCTTTGGACCCCATAAATAACAGTGTTTCACTATTATATGTCAAAAAGTCAAACGTTAAGCATCAAACAAGAATTAAGTTAACTTTACATTGGTTATACGTACTGCGCACGCAGCCTGGTATTATTGAGAAAGCGCTGCATTCAAATACTAAATTATTTTAAGGATATTTATTTTCTTTACTTAAAAATGAAACTGACAAAAAAACAAAATTTATATGGTAAGAGTTGTGTTTTTACTCATTGTTATCTTAAAAAACAAACAAAAATAATGAGATTTTTATAAGAGAGAAATGTTAATTCTATACTTCTATATAAAGTTGTGGGTATATTCTAGATCATCTTTAAAATAGTCTTAATTGTGCAATGCTTAACACGTTAATATATATATTTTCGTCTACGACAATTTAATAAAATTTTCAACACTTTAGTGAAATAATAAAAATTAAAAACCCAATAAAAAAAATAAAAACAAACATTGTTAAAAAATATATAAAATAAATTTTGTTAAATATAAATTTTTTAAATTTATAATTTTTCTTTTGCAAATTAATAAACTAAGTTCTAGTTAAATAAAAACATTCGTTTTGTTTAAAAGAAATAATTAATATACTGAACAGAGGCGTAGTAGCCACTTAAGCTAGTCTAGTAAGTAATTGGAATCGATTTATTTGATCAATTGTTTGATGCATTCTTTGTGAAATTTTTATGTTTAAACTTAAAAAAAGATTCACTAATGTACAAACTGATTAGATGATATATTTCCTCAGTTAAGGTATATTGTTTCTAAGTTAATAGAATTATATAGATAAATGTTTGCCAAGAGTGTCTCTGGGGACCGAACACATATCGGCTTTACACACAAGTACCACTAAGAACCACCATAAGAAACTTATGGGCATATAAATAAAAAAGTAAATTTTTAACTTTGAATAATTGAAATATTATCTTTCATATACCTACTTAATAATTCGCTCCTTTTTTACGTTTGTATTAAAAAATTTGTTTTTGTTAATTTTTTTAAAAACTCTGAATGTAGTACAGTCAAAATATCTTAACGATCAAAAACAATATAATTGCGCTCATTCTTTAAGTGGAAAATCCATAACACGCTTTTTATGTGTTCTCGCTTTATATGCGGTTGTCAAAAGAGTTGAATACGTGTAGGTATTTCAATAAGGCAAGTTAAAGAGCATGACACGTTGACGTAATTTGACGCGAGGCACGCAAAAAGAAGATACTTTCTACTTTTGCATGCGTCATAAAGCATCAAACTAACAGACCAGATATTTTGACTAATGGGGATAAAAGTTTTATATAAATTTTGAAGCTATCGATAAACTTTATTGGAAAGCAATTTGTTTTGTTATTGCAGTGAAAAAAACAAAAAATTCTATGCGTCAAAGCATTGCATGTAACTTGAAACGCAACAACGTGCAAAAAGTTCAGAAAGCTACATCGCATTGCGACGTTGACGCGTGGCATGGACTTTCAGCTTTAGAATATTTACACAGTATGTTCCTATTAAATTTGTTCAGTTGCGCTTGTTACATCGTATCACGTCTTCTAGTGGCCATTAGAGATGCCCATAACTTATTTTTTTATTTAAAAGAACTTTAACTACAAACTAGAAAAACTAGTTTCAAAATTTTGTAGCAAATAAATTCTCTTGTGTAGCAACAAATCCTTAAGGTAATCTAACAAAAGCCAATAAAGTCAATTATAAAGGGGCTTATAACCTCTCATTAAACTACCAAAAAACATAATTTCATTTTAATTTTTAACACAAAATAATTATGCTTGTATTGTAGAATTAAGCAAAGCTTTTTCTTATACTAATCATAGTGTAGGTAAATAAAAATATAACATAAAAAATGCCGGGGCAAGAAAAAACAAATTTTATTAATATAAAAGATAAGAAAAGTGGACTTTTAAAAATTCTTATTAAAACCGGTTTAAGTTAGATTAGGCTTACTTAATAAAAATAAGCCTTCGACTTTGTCTGTAGATAATTGGCTATATTTTAAAATACAAAATGTATATGCCTGTACGCACATACATACAAATAATTTTCGAATAGAATTAATTTTATTTTCAACTGATAACGGTCATTTGAGGATGTACTGTGAATATGTATGTTGTAATAATTGTTGTAATAAGAATATAAAATTGCTAAACAGTTGTGTTGTCAGATGTTTATGTATCAGCTTAAACTGGCTTCGAAACCGGTTGATTGAATTTTGAACTTTAAAGATGTATTATTTAAAAACAAAGCAAAAAAAAAATATCAGAAACAGATTACACAAATAAATTGCTCGATAATTATTAAAACATGTACGCTCCCAAGGTTGTGTAACGTTTTTCCTATAATTTTGCGAAAATGGAGTTTTAAATTCAGTTTTTAAGTAAATTAGTTGTGTATTTTAAGCAATTATTAAACCTGTTACATACATATGTATGTATGTATAGTATATGTGTATAATATATACAATTTTCCGTATTGTACGTCTTGACTAGACAAATGCATGCCTAGGCAAACGTCAAACTCAGTATATAAAAAACCCAGTATAAAAATGCCGGATTTTTTTTATTTGAATTTTGACATGATTTTGTTTTGTCAAGACGTACAATTAGGCAATAACCTCATATTATTTTTTTATATTTTGTATTAATACAGGCGTAAAAATAATTTCGGGACAACGATTTACATTAAAAAAATTATTTATGTAAATTCAACTGGAAACCTATTTAAAATAACTGGATATTTATTTAAAACTCTTCCTACAAAATGTTCATTAAAATTAACAAAATATTTTATTTAAATTTAGACATAAAAAATTAACTTACATATTCGTCTAAAATTAAGTAGATTTTCTGTCATTTACAACAAAATACAAAATATCAGAAAAAAAATAAAGTTAAATATTATTCAAAAATAACTGACAAAATTAACTAAAAATTAGTATTTTTGTTTGGTTACAGCTTTGAATATCCCTTCAAGCCAGTTAAATGAAATATTGCATTAAATTTTAAATGGTTTTTTATTTAAAAACAACTTTACGAAATGCTTCCTAAATAACTAACAGTCAGTTATTGTAATAATTTTTTAAGTGTACAAAGAACCGACAGCGAATTTTTATGTAGCTGCTGCTGTTTATTTGTTTAACAAATTTGTTACCACTTAGTTAATAATAATAATGTAAGGTATTACAAAATTCAGATTTTGTTGGCAGCTTCTATAAGAAGTAAAAGCGTAAATTCATAAAAGAAGTTAAAACATGTTCACAGAGAAGATTAGTGGACTCAAAATTTGTAAATATACTTAAATACAGCTAGCCCATTCGCCTTGATATTTATTACCTGTATTAATTTACCTTGTATATGCTGGTATGAAAGATTTTAAGTTTTTTCTCGTTCACAGTAGACGCTCGTTAATTTAAATTTGCGGGAACTCGAAATCTTTGGATATTAGAACATTGCATGCTCTGAAATAAGAGCTGACGGGCTTGTTTTTAAAACTAAAAAATTGGCAGTTTTCACTCTTGAGGATAAATTGCCTGGGAAGTTGGGTATATATGGTAAATAAGGCAAATTTACAATTTTTCATGTTTTTGGAAATTATAATTTTTCGAAACTTAAAACTATCTTAAATGGTTTCTAATATACGAGTGACTACTGTATCTACAGAATTTTTTAATGTATGCATGTAGTACTTAAATGCAAGAAATTAACATAAATCTTTCTTTGTTGCTAATCCTGCTATAAAAATTTTGTATTTATAATATAATATACGTATAAAACCTTTTTATGTTATTAAGTTTCTAACTCTCCTGTAAAGTATTGTGGTGATTAATACTTTTACATTCCATATAAGGATATGCTAATTGGAAAACCACTATATCGTCGTATGGTCTTTTTTTATCTTGATGTCACATTTTCAAAAAAATTTAGTAAGAAATTGATTATATATCATTAATACGTCCTTTATCCAAATCCTCAATCCATTTTTTGTATCTTGATTATATTGGAAGATTGATATCTCCAAACCTTTTACATATCCACAACTTCATAGTATTACCAAATATTACTTTGCTTAATTATTCACTTTTTTCGAAATTACCAAATAAACAAAGTGAATCAACAAAAATATACAATTTAACTTAATTATACCCTGTAAAATAATAAAAAAAAAATCCAAAGATTTTATGTGCACAAATTAAACAACCTTTTTTCGTACCTCGAAGGGAGACAGTTAGCAACACTTCTATCAGCTGTGGTTGTTCAAAAAAGTTACAGGATGTTATTTGCTACTTTTGTTTGTTAAATTTTGTAGATCAATTTTAATCGACATAATGTAGCTAACTTTTTTAACGAACAGAAGTATTAACAAATATAGTTTATATAAATAATATAATGTAAATAATCTTCTTTTTTTGGTTCAAAATTAAAGCAAAAAAATAAGTGTGCATATTTGTGTGTGAAGTACACGGTGTATATGATAAACATGTACAGCTAGTGATTAAAAAACACAATTTTTAAATTTAAATACATTAAGCTTGATTGTAAGTACGGCTTTATAAATTTAAATGAAAAATCCAAAAAAACTATTCCCTATTTTTTAAAAATCTATCCTAAGATTTTTGCATTCATATACATACTTATATAAGTATGTATGTATATATATGCGAGTCTAATTTTAAGAAGTGTGATAACGCTCATATCTCTATCTATAGTTCACAATACTTTGCATTTATCACTTAAAGTAACCCAGCAAGAGCACTATACATCATTTGTAAATTCGAAATCCTATTTCCCGCAACACTATTTTTCTCGGCTGCTTAAAAAAAGGTGATTTATTCCCGGGAAATTAATTCCCCGGGAATATTTATCTTTGGGCTGAGTATGATCAACGTTGATTATAATAACCTTGTGTGAACTATGGCTAGACATAATTGAATAAGGAAAACACGCACTTACTAAAAAAAAGCTTTTTTTTATCTGTTTTTTAGTGCAACTGAAAAGTTCTGGCGTTAGCTGGTCCTATTCAGGAAAACAGAAACGGACAACATCGCTAAATGTAGGTTTTAATAACAAAATTAACAAAAACGATTAAAAACAGTTGAGATATAAATAAATATCTAGAGCTAAAGTCAATTAAGAATTTATAAAATATTAGTGGCTATTAAATCTTAAAATAAGATTAAAAAACGAATATACATATGTACATACTACCCATATAAGTATGTACTTACACAGATGTGCTTAATATACAAATACTATTCACCAAGTTAATATATTTATTATTTGTAGATTAGAAAATAACAGAGAACAACAGATGGATTTTAACAAAACAGTGGTACCCGATGGAGGTTGGGGATGGGTTATAGTAGCTGCGGTAGCCTTAATAAATGTAAGAAATATATACAAAAAATTTTAAATGAAAGAATTTGTAATGGTTTCAAAAAATATCCTGTATAGATGACAAATCATTCAATATTATCGGTTTTTGGATTACTCTTTGGTTCGCAGCTCAGAGCAATGGAGCAGGAAACATTTACAGCAGCCTTAATTGCCAATCTTAATAGCTTGTCTCTGAATTTTTCTGGCATATTTATAGGGCCGGCCATTAAAAGTTTTAGTCCTCGCAGCGTAGCAAGTACGGGCTGTGTAATGGTTTCGTTTGGCTTATTGATATGTGCCTTTGCCACAGAAAAATGGCATTTTATTACAGGTTATAGTTTTTTTGTACGTAAACAAAGTTTTTTGTAAATTGCTCCAATTACTTATAGATATGTTTATTTAAAATATTTTAGGTTGGAATAGGTTTAGGTTTAATATCACCTTCCACATTCATGGCTATAAATTCGTATTTTTCCTCTAAACGTGGAAGAGCGGTGGGACTTTCCTTGGCCGGAGCTGGTTTGGGCCAAGTTTTTATCCCGCATATAGTCAGTGTATTTTTGGAACACTATGGTTTTCGCTTTGCTGTCTTAGCCATGTCGATGCTGTCATTAATGGGAGTATGTAAAAATATCATCCAAAAATTTATATTAACTTTTGCTTAAATATACATATTTTTTATTTAATTGTAGCTAATTGGTGCTTTAATACTCAAACCTTTAAACTCCTGTAAGCACAACAACCGTCAGAATTTAAAATTACATTTGGAAAATGGTGATAAGCATTTAAAAGATGATTCTATAATGGAAATAAAAATAAGAAATAGCGGCGGCAGTGAAGATGATAAAATAAGTTGCAAGCAAAAAAGCTTGGAAGTCGCTTTACTTCCCCAAAACCCTAAAGTTTATCAAGAGTGTGTGGAAAAAATTGATCACCATTGTTTGCCTCGATGCAAGAGTTTGTGTAGCAACATTTTTCAGCGCTTAGTGCAGGCTATGGATCTAGAGTTGTTAAAGGATCCTGCTTTTTGGAGCATAATTATAGGCATGTCATTGGTTTACACTTCGACTCTAAATTTCACAATGATTTTTCCAAGTTTTTTGCAAGTAAGTTAATAGAAAATAATAGTTTTTATTTTGAAAATTTGCAATTTTTACTTCTTAACCAACCTAGCCTTTTATTTCTTCACATAGACACTTGATTTTCTATATCATATATCCACCAATAAAAATATTATGCAACTCATTTTATAACAAGATAAAGCTACATATGTTATAGGTCTTATGTTAACATAGATACACTTGTATACGATTTCTGTAAAATATTTTTTAATAAATTTTTTTTCAGTACTCGGTGGGCTTTACAAAATCAACAACTGCAAATTGTATGTCCATAATGGCTGCTGCTGATATTATCTGTCGTTTATTGCTTCCTTGTATAACAGATAAATTAAAAATACCTTATCGTGTTATATTCTTATTGGGTACCGTGGGTCTATTAATATCCAGAGCTGGTAAGTTATATATAATAATTCAAAAAAACCCGAAACAAGTTACTAAATTTTTACTGTTTAACAGCTCTTGCCGAGTCAACTGATCTCAGCAGCATTATAGCAATGTCTGTCTTTACGGGTATGACTAAATCGGCAACAGTGTTAAATAATAATTTAACCATATCGGGCCATGTAAGACCTAGTAAGTTACCGGGCGGCTTGGGTTTAAATATGATTTCCAAAGGTGTTTTAGCCATAACGATTGGTCAATTATTGGGTTGGATTAGGGATTTTACTGGTTCCTATGTGTTATGCTTACACGCACAAAATGGTCTCTTACTTTTGGTTATTGTGATATGGACGCCAGAAATTTTCTTAAGATATCGTAAATACTTGAAAGAAAAAAGACTGACTAAACAACAACAAACTTTGGATGTTGAGCAACAGCCTTTGGAAGGAAAATGTTAGCATATTAACTGACTACTAGAGTTTACCATGTGATGGAGAAACCAACCTTAACTATATTTTTATAATTGTCTGATATTTTTTAAGTGATTTTTTTTTTATTAAGGTATTATTAGTTTTAAAACTACATGTTCCCGGTGGATACGCATATGTATATTATTAAGTGATATTATTATTAATAAGCATTAAATTTTAGGTTCAAATTGATTTATTTTTAAAAAAATAAAACAAAATAAAAACAAAATATTAAACCCGTTTTTTAACAAAGCTTTTAAAAAGGTTTATTTATATTATTTTATTTTAGTTGTTTTTTATAAAACTTTCTTTTTTATAGAATATGAAAAATTAATTTTGAATGCAGTTTGAAGTTGATATACATTTTATTGGCCAGTTACCAAAGGATCTCCAGTTTCTGTATTAAAGAAAACTTTACGTTCAATTCCGTCCTCCGTTATTATACCAATACGTACAACACCGCCAGAGCTACCGTCATGATACATAGCATGCCTAACAGCTAAAGGGATCGAAAAAAGTATTAGAAAAAATGTAATAATTTATCAGATTTTAATAAATTTAAGCTAGCAATATTTGTACACATGTAGGTATGTATATTTTTCCCATTAACAACTTACCCTTCAAAACAAATTTGATACAGTCCTCCTTCTTCATATTTGGTTTAAAAAATTCACGCACGAATCCATAAATATAGCTGGAACCAGAACCACCAATTGTAACAGGTTCATGTTTCAACATGCCACCCAAAGGAATAGAATACACTTGACCACCATTTTTCTTATCCCAACCAGCAACAATGATACCAGCTACCAAAGAATCACGATAGTTATAGCAATAATTACGGAATTCTGAGGCGGCTTCAGCTACCAAAGGTTCATCACCAGTCTGATTTTCGTGATAGTTCAAGGAGTACGCGACAATGTCTGCTATGGCTTGAGTATCAGCAGCAGAACCACTGCGACAACAGTATATTTTATCTGTTATTCTTGTTAGTTTGTCGGTTACTCTATTGGCCACATAAACACCGGTACTGGTACGAGAATCGGCACCAATGACCACACCACCATCAAACTCAACAGCCATAATTGTAGTCTGTAATATTTGTTCATTAAATACGATATATGTTGAAAAATATTAACTTACGCCAGTGCTGTGGGCAGCATCCATCCAATCGTTACCAAAAACCATTTTCTATATATTTTTTAATAAAAGAATTTATACTTTTTCGTAGCCTAATTAAATTCACAAAATCACACAAAATGACTTGAATGTTTTATGCTTCTTCTTATTAATTTTTGCAATATACTTTTAGGTGATGTCACATACATATAATTTTTTAGGGTGGCCCATACATAACTTAAAATGTATTATTCAAATAAAATGGGATATACAAGGTAGGCTAAGAGAAAACACTTTATTGGGAGATGCTTTAATATTTCAAATCAGGGCCAATGTCAAATCTATTTTGACATTTGTAAACTAGACAGATTTAGAATACAAGTGAACAAGCGATTCACTCCCCAAGAAGGCGAAATAATCGCGTATTTTCTTTTGCGTAAAAATTCGTTTGTGTTGGCGCGGCGTTAATTCCGTCGCTTATTCCCCGGTCGTCCGGCACCGACTGCACAAACACTGCGCTGTTTGGCCAATAATCTTGAAGAATATGGAAACATACGAGACGCTGCCAAGAGTGGCTGTTTCTGGAGCGCCCGTTCTGTCGAATATATTATCGCTGTTGGCGAGGATGTCGAGCTGTCGCCAAAAACATCGACCAGACGACGTGCCTCACAATTAGCTATCAGCCGGTCGCCCCTAAGCCGAATTTTGGTCCGTGCATCAGCTGCTGGCTGTCGACCGCCAAACGCATCGCAGACAACATCGGATGACTTCCTTTTGGTGGCGAAAATAAAAAAAAATTTAATATGTTTAAACAAAAAAATATATAGTAACTTTTTCATATAAAAGAAATTAAATAATTAACTTAAGCAAAAATTTGCATTGAAAACAGTTAGTTGAACAAAAATAAAAATAAGCAAAAATAAAGTTCAGTACTGAATATGTAAAAAATATTTGTGTAATTAGAAGCAATGCATTGTCAAAAAAATCGATTTAATCAAACAAAGATTTTATTTACTTATATCAAATAATTTGCGCTTTGTAATGTTGCCATACAATTTTGACATTACGCGTACGAATTTTTCGGCCTGATTTTGCTTAGTTCACCTTGTATGAATTCTCCCTGGTTCGCATCCATGTGCGTTTCAGTTTTCCATTCTTGATGTTATGTTTTCTGGCACCCTGGAAGCTTACTACCATAATTATTTTTTGTTTTTATCGTGCTTTTTAATAGTTTTTGTAAATATATAGTTTTAAAAAAATGGCTAACATAGCCCTAAGTGAAGCGGAAAAAACATTTATTTTACATGGTGTAGAGGTTGTTGTGCACTTAATATATATATATTAGTTTCTTGGGCTCATAAAAAAAATTTATTTAGGAGGATTTTCGTTGTGACGGCAGGTCGCGTCGAGACTACAGACCTATGGAGTTGGAATGTGAAGTGGTTAACAACGCCAGCGGTTCGGCAAGGCTACGTTTGGCAAATACAGATATTTTAGTTGGTGTAAAATGTGAAATTGATAAGCCATCGTCTCTTTTTCCCAATCAAGGAAAAATTGAATTCTTTGTGGACTGGTAGGAAAAAGCATGAAATAAAAAATTACAGATATTTATAATGTTAATTTCAGTTCTGCAAACGCTACCCCAGATTTTGAAGGTAGAGGGGGTGAAGGTTTGGCCTTGGAATTGTCAGATACTTTAGCCAATTCTTATGAGTCTCCACTGGCTTTTGATTTAAAGCCTTTGTGCATATTGCCTGGTCAGCAATGCTGGAAATTATATGTAGACATACTGGTAAATAAAATAAAAATTATTCATCATTTTATATCCTACAAAGAAAATATAAAATCTTTTATAGATTTTAGAATGTGGTGGCAACTTGTTTGATGCTGTTTCATTAGCTGCTAAAGCAGCTATATTTAATTGCAAAATCCCCAGAGTAACTGCTGCTCTAATGGATGCTGGCGAAGCTGATCTTATAATTAGTGACGACCCCTACGATTGCACCCGAATAAACATAGTAAATATACCTATATTGGTGACTGTTTGCAAAATAGGCGATTGTTGTTTGGTTGACCCCTCGGCTGAAGAGGAACAATGTAGTACTGCTAGTGTAGTGGTTGCAGTATCCAAAAGAAATGACAAAAGTAAGAAATTAAAAATTTTGGAAAAATAATGAATAAAATCTTTCTTTTTGTTAGGCTATGTATCACACACCCATACTGTAGGTAATGGTTCCTTACACAAAGATACCATGTATAATTGCCTTAAATTGGGTATGACTGCTGCCGATCACCTCAACACCGCGTTAGTAAAAGCTTTAAATTTGGAGGAAAGCCGGGTTGGCCCTAAGCGTAGGAAAACTGTTGTTTTTTTAAAATAAAACGAGGCAAACTTATATTTAAGCTTAACTAACAATTTGCATTTTAAAAAACTTATCAAATCCCAATTTTACTTAAATACATTTATTTAATAGAATAAAGTAATTTTTAGCGTACACACGCTTTGTACAGTTTTATTGACTAGTTCCTTTTTTTGGATTGTTTACTAGAAGAAGAGGATTTCTTTTCCTTTTCAGGCTGCTTAGGAGCGCCACCATTAAATAAGGAAGTGAACATTTCACTTATTTCGGGCATTTCATTGTTCATTTTGGGAAACTGAATATTTTCCAATTCTTTTTTAGTTTCTGGATCGTTGATCATCTTTGGTAATACTAGCATTAGCAACAAAGGCAACATCATCATTAAGACCATAGGGCTAAACAAAAAATCAGTGATCTGAAAAGATTTTGTAATTATATCAGTAACATTGAAAACAAATTTGTAAGGAGCTCACCTTCCACTGCTCACGAGTTTGGAAATATTTAAATCTAGTTAAAGCTTTTAATTTTAAAGGGTATGGAACCTGTAAAATTTGAGATGGTTGAACATAGTTAACCTTACGAGCACGGAATTTTCCTTTCGGATTTATTTCAACTCTTATTGGTTCATAGAAATAATCAGCATTGTAAATTTCGACTACATAACTACCGGATGGAACAGAACTTATAACAAAAGAGCCGTCTTCTTTAATAAACCCCTTATATTCGCCATTATTTATTGTCAAAACAGTTTCGGTCTGCCATTTATTGTTACTGTTTTGTGCCTCTGCACTTGGATTGTAGCTCATACCAATTTGTATTTCAGGTGGATAGACTTTACCTTCAATAGTATACAAACCAGATACTTCATCCTAATTAAAAATTAATATCCTTAAAAATAAAAAAGATAAACAGTAAATTTTTCTTACAATCAATTCATCTTGAATAATCATTTCAGTTTTTGCAACACTTTGCATTGAGCTTAAGGCCAAAAGCCCTATTAAAATGGTACTAAACATTACGAATTAAAAATTTTCTTGCAAAATTAATCACAAGTGTTTTACTTAAAAATTTTACAAACTTATAGGAGACGGAAAAGTTTTTATATTATATTACTAAATGTCACAAACTATTTGACATCTGGTAAGTAGTGCCAAGCTTATCTGTATTATTCTAATTCAAGGCGAATTCAATTTGAATAAAAAAAAGTTTATTCAGGGCTGTAAGACTTATTTTTGCAAAACATAGTAAAACTCAGGGCACACTCAACAAGGTAACATTAAGAGCCCAGCTGATTAAATAATTTTGACGTTGTTACGTTACAAATACAGTGAACTCGCGGAAACGTGAATATCCAGAATCGTGAACATCCAGAAACGTGAACACTTTTTATTTAACATTAACTACTGTAAAACGTAAAGAAACATTGAAAGCTTTAAAACATGAACAGTTTTTTCTGAGGTTTTTTTTTGTTAACATTAATTTTATTAGTTTTGGGAGTCCCCGAATTATGCAATAAAAGGATCTATAAGCGATATACATGGTTTTATTTGCAAAAGGTTGATTTTTGTGGTCAGATTAATAAGTCAATTATGTATTACCCAAAAAACTAAGGTTTTGAAATTTTTAAATTGGACTTTTAGGGTTAAAGCGTTGTTAAGTTTTGACTAGATTTGGATGTTTTTGAACTCGTAACAATAAATTGATAAAAAAATTAAATTCGTTAGAAAATAATTAAAACATATCCAATCAGAAACGTGAACAAAATCGAAAACATGAACACCCTTGGTAAAAATTAGTTCCCGTTTCCGCGAGTTCACTGTATTTAATTTTGTAGTATCACTACGACAACAACTACAACAAACTTGATACCAAATTTATGAATTTGTTGTAAAAACAGACCTCGTTTAAGTCAAAAAACGTACTGTTTGACAGATTTAACGAGATTTTGTGTGAAATTTTGAATTTTTCTGACATTCCACCGTTCAAGCACAAAAAGAAAATGCAGAGGGCGAGTTAAAAAAAAACTGTTGAGTGTGCCCTAGCCAAAATTATTAGTAAAAAACAAGTGGTACTCTAATTGCCCTTACCTAAAACTAGAAAATCATGGAATTAATTTCATTAAAAAATTCATCGTGTAAGTCTAGTATAATTCCGGTATAAATCTAGTAATTCACTTGTTCAAACACATAAAAGAAATGCACAGGGCAAATTTTTTTTGAGTTCGCCTTAATACCACCTGTATTAGTGTGCCCTGTACCTGTGCCTCGTTTCTGTAACTGGCGAGAAGTTTTCGCATCGAGAAATTTTTTAAATTTAGAAGTATTCTAGTTATTTACAGGGCGAGTCATATAATTTTAATGTATTGCAAGTTAACATTAAAAATTTATAATAGTTTTTCTGTGATTCATTCTGTCCTTGACAGGGCGACTATAAATTTCTCGACTAAAGAACTTCTCACATACCATACAGAAACGAGACACTGAATCCTATAATTTGCGAGAAGTTTTCACATCAAGAAATATTATAAGATTAAAACAGTATATGTAATATAATAGCGTTCCATTTGTTAACAGGGTATATCATATAATTTTAACATAACGTTTAATAATTTAACATTTATAATGTTTTACAGGGCGACTATAAATTTATCGACTGAAGAACTTCTCCATACAATACAGCAACGAAACATAACTGCCAAAATATTTTGGCAGTTAGTTAATATTTTCAAAACAAAAAAAAAACATTTGTTAGTCTCATGTTTGTTTTTTTTTTGCTCTTACAGCTGTTTTTTTAGGACAAATTTTTACAATGCTTTGTTATCTTACCATACTTTACTTTACAAGGTATAGACGATTCAACAGCAGACTTTTTTTGCTTTGTAGGTCTTGAGGAGACAAATTCATGCCTAAAAAATGTTAAACTCAGTATTTAAAAAAACCTAGTATAAAAAAAATAAGCGACAAACTGTTTAAATATATTATTCATATTAAAACATAAATAAGCCAGGAAGAGTAAAACTGTGTTTTTTATTATAATCATATAAATTGATTTTAAAAAAATGTTAAACGTATGAAAAGTACTCAATTTTTATCTGTATTGCAGATATATGAATAAGGAACTTATGCTATAGCGTGTGTCCAAATTGTGAACTCGCTATTTATTGCTTTGCTGCTTATTATAGCTTAAAAGCTTATTCTGAAAAGACATTTGTATTTACCCCTTATACAAATAAAAAATGGACCGATCCCAGATATATGGTTGGTGGTATAAAGTGATACATATGTTTGTATGTACATACATACTTACATACATATGCAACATTTTGTGAAAATTAAGTAATAAGGGGATTTATGCATATATAGATAGGTATGCCTTTTCCTATGATTATGCGGCAAACGAATTCATATTTTTTAAGGGCTTTGTGTTTGAACTTTTTAAAAATTTCAGAATATAATTGTATAGATGTTTGATACATAAATAATATGTGTGTATGTAACATGTCTGCAGCCTAATCCAAAGCTTAACTCTTTTACCCAAAAACCAGTAAAACAGAATTAAAATTATTAATATAAACGCATATCTTTATAGTTAAGTACATAATATACTTATGTACAAATGTATTTACCGTTGGTTTGAACAAATTAATGTGTGCCCAACACAATGCAAAACAAACCAAACATTTTGTTTAAACAATTTTAACTTTAAACAACATGGCTCAGTTGAGTACGGTCTAGTGTTAACAACAGTCGTAAAGGCACGGAAAAATAATAAAATTTACCAGAAGCTTTAAGAGTTATTAAAAAAAAGAAAATAGTTAGCAAAAAACAAAACACCTGTGTTAAATTTAAAAATAAAAAAAACAAAAGTAGAAATTATAAAATTAAAAAGTGAGTGTAAAGGTATTAATAATTACAATTTCAATTACAGAAAAAATTTTGTTTAATTTGTTTTTAAAGTTAAATGTAATTCACTTTTGAGTTTTGGTAATAAACACACCTCTAAAAGAAAGTGTCTGAGTAAGAAACACTTTGTCTGCCTCGTAAAGTAATGACATTTTGATTTTTACGTTTGCTTATAATTTTTTTTAAATTACACATGTATCAATTTTAAAACATTTTGCCACATATGTACACAAGTATCAGCGTAAAAATTTTTACATGTAGTTTAGTTTCGGTGATCAGCAAATAAAGTGAAAACATGCCACAGAAGTATAAAAAAGACTAGACAAGGCAAACTGAATAAATATGTTTATGGGTGTGTGTATGTATGCAAATACATATGTGTATATATAAGCTTACAAAAAAAACCAAGTTTAAATTAAAAAAAGTCAAGTTATGTTTTCTTTTAGACAACCGATCAACCGACCATACAAACTGCATTCCAACAAATATCATTGTAACCACTTTACAAACCCACAAACATCGATGACAAAAAAGTGAAAAGCAGAAAAAGTTAATTTTTTATTTTATTTCTATTAAGTGGTAAAATATTTTTATTAAAAATAATAATAAAAATTATCACGATCTAAGTACGGTAAGATTGTTTATTAAAAAATCGTGAAAAAATTCCGAAAAACTGGTTATTCATTGATGCTGGAATTTTATTAGTAACAACAAAGTGATGTCAACATTTGATCTTAAAAAATTAAAAAATAAAAAACAAAATAAGAGACGATCAATATCGTCATCTTATACCCTGTAAAAAAAATATGTGTTTACAAAATGTTTGCATCGCCTTTTGATTAAAATTTTGAATAGGAAGTTTTCTATTGGTTTAAGTCTTTGCTACTGAGAATTTTCGGAAGGTTAAGATTTATTAAAAAAAAGACTTAAACTTACATAAAACGTAGAGTGTTGCAGCAAATTTGGTTTCGATTTTTATGTATGTATTTTACATTTTTATTAGCGTTGGGACAAATTTTTAAAATAAATCTATCAAATCAAAAAGGGCTAAGCATAAGCAAATCAGAAACTCCTAAGCTGTACACGATAAAACTTTTTTTAAATTTTTACCCTAAAATTTTGAAAACTTTTTTAATAAAAAGTACTTATTTAAAACTTTTTTGATTATGAATCTAGAAGTATAAAATTAAGGACTGTTGACCCAGATTAAGGTCGAAAGTTAATAAAGGAGACAAAAAGTATTCTTCACATTTTCATTAGTTTTTTTTTTAGAAAAGCCAATGCTAAGGCTTAAAGTAATTTTTCGCATTTAGTGCTTTGTTTTATTGAAAATTTTAGCAGGTCCTTATTAACAAACAAAAAATTAATTTGAAAATCAAATTAGATCCTTTTCTGAAGTAAGTTTTCAAATATTTTTTTGTTAGCGAGATATATAAAAAATACAACGAAATTTTGCAGGATTTTGTTCGGTACCATTTATTTCTCTAAGAACGACTTTGGGCAAGTTATGGGCGTTTTTACATCATTTTTGTAAATTCGGTATGGCCACCTCCTTAGTTAAAGGAGATAGGGGGTAAGCATGTTTTAGGAATATGTTTGAGAGGGAAAACTAATGGGGGTCTGTGATACATTTTGTTCCGCTAGGGGCGACTCCGTAGAAGTTGTAGGAGTTTTTATGTTCCAAAAAATGTATGGGAGGAAAAATTGATTGGGGTCGATCTTACATTTTAAAAAATGAATAAAAATTTAAACTTTATATGGCAACCCTGTTAGAGGGCGGGGATAGGGTGTAAGTATGATCCATAAACATGTTTATGAGGAAAAATTAGTTGGAGTTGGTTTTACACACATTGTACAGGGCAAATTTTAGAGAAATAACCAGAGGTAGTCTTGGTTTTTGGCTTATATCTCGATCAGTTATCGAAAAAAATTTGCTGAACTTTAATAGCGATTTGCTCGCAGATATTTTTAATAGTTTGATATCATTTACGGGTCTTGCGATATCGGGGGGTTAAAAAAGTTAATTTAAGCAATAACACGGGCATCGCTAAATCGACTTCCCTATCTATAAGGACCGAGAAAATATATACCTTTTAGGGTCGCAGATGGATATTAAAGAAATTACAAATGGAATGACAAACTGATATATACCCTTATCACTTATGTGAAGGGTATAAAAACCATAAAATGTCGTAGTTTCTACGACCTACAACACGTACAACAGGTTATTAATTAAACAATTGATTTTGAGTTTTTGATAAGTTGTGGGATATGTTCGGATAAGCAAATAATTGGTCGGTTAGTTAGTTGCTTCAATATAAACTCCTGCATGCAATTTGTATGCGGTCAACACTCCCAGATTATAAGTCTTTCAAAGTGGAAAGTTTTGACAGGAGTAGCTAAATCAGGATCAAGGCAAGGTTCAGTGAAATTGACTAACAAAAAAAGTATAAAAAATAATTCAGCCTTTGAACTTTCTTTTCTTAAAACAAATTTATATATTTTATTTTTTCTTAATTACAATTCTGATTAAATGCAATGTGTTGGGTTTGCGATAATAGTTTAAATATTATTAAAATTTTTGTTTCCAAACAAGTACGAAGTTTAAAATTTGTTAACCTATTTAGTGCAGATTTTATGCATTATTTGTATATATGACATGCTTGGAAATCGCTTTCTTGAAAAATTGTTGGTGTCGTGTTTTTTTTTATCTTATAACTTTAAAATAATTGTTATCATAATTGCGATTAATTAATTAAATGTCAAACCGTTTCTCATTTATATGTGTATTTGGCTTAGAAGTTTTAAATATATATTTTTTTTCTTTTTACACAGTTGATAATAAAAAAACTTGCTATAACATTACACTCGTCATGCGAAAAAATTTTTTTTTCGCATTTCCAAAAAATATTTTTTATTTGAATTTAAAGCTTTACCAATTCATGTTAAAAAAGTGTTGTAAAAAATTGTCCAAATATTTTGTCAGAAAAAGTGCTCAAATTTCTACTAATGTAAAAACATCCAGAGACGTGAAGGGAATTTTTAAAGTTACGTATTTATCCACATTTTTGGGGTTTTTTTTCCAATTGATGGCGAAAGTTTGAAAAAAATCGCTTCAATCCTTAAGCCCTTCACATCATTCATAAAATAATATAAAACCTTATCACTTTGGGTCCTTTTCTATCTAAGACGAATTAGCAATGTTGGACTGCCTGTCTCATAAAACAACTTTTTTGAATTCGCCTCGAGTTTACCCTGTTGAATGTGCCTTGATCGCAACCCTAGTTTGTAAATGTCAAATTTGCTTTCAAAATAAAAAATGTTTATATTTTTAATTAAAAAAAAGGTATAAACGTAAGAAAAAACTAAAAAAACTCTTAAAATGCGTTGAAAAGTCTTTTGCATGTTTTATTTTGCTACATATAAACATATTTATTTAAGGAAATTTCTTATTTAAAAGCCTAAAGTAGCAATGTCCATTATTTTACCACAAGCAAGTCAAACTCCTAAGACAGAAATGATAAAAAATGTTATTCTAATACCAGAAATTTAAATTTACTGTATTGCTACAACATAAAAACCAAGAGTCGAAAGACGCCCATTTGGCGTTATCATTTTAACAGCGGGACAGCATTGTTAACTTGCTAAGTCTACGTTATTTTGATATTGAGAGTCCTTTCCCAACGTCAGGACAGAAACGGTTTGATTGTCTTTTTCTGCCTGGGTAGAGATAGAAATTAGCCTTTAAATGTAAAAATGTTTCCTCAATATCATGCTTATACATAAGTCGTGATTAGAATTAAAAATAAAATATTTTTAAAACTATTTTAATTTTTTTTTCTTATTTAAAATAACCCTAACGAAAATGCTTATTTGTTAAATAAAATATTTACGTAAGTTATTTATAAAAGGTAAATATGTATATTTATTTGTTCACTTGTTTCTTTTGAACTAAAATAAATATAAATAAAACATTTTTTATACTTGAAATAAATTTCCTTGTTTAAGCAAAACGTTTAAATTTTGGAAACTCAAATAAAATAATTTGAAATAAAGTTTGAACTTTCTTTATTTGAATATCAAAAAATCAACAAAAATTTTTAGATTTTTTATTTTAAAAAAACCTAAGAAAATAAAATTATTTAATTAAAAAATCTTTAATAGAAAAAAATCCAAAGAAATGTTTAAAAAAAAATTTTTATTCACAATATTGAAACTAAATATTCGCATTGTAGAAAAAATAACTTAAATAATTTTTTTAAGCAGAAAGCATTATCATCTAGTTAAAAAGTTTTACAACCGCTTTTAAAGTGCTCCAATTGGGTTGAAATGTATGACCGACTACCATTAACTTTTATTTCCCAATATTTTTTTGTAACAAAGAAAACCCCTTTCTCTACTCCCAATGTGACTCCCATACAAAACAAAACTTTTTATAAAAACAAAAAACTGTGCCTCCGTTTCCAGAGGGCTCCCAGAGGGTTATATAAATGACCGACTACTACCAATTTTTTACCCTTAAATTTTTTGGGAACAAACTAATCCCCTATCTTTACAACCAATGACACCATCTTTACAAAACTTAATTTTTTATAAAATTAAAAATCCTTACGACCGCATTTAAAATGCTCCTAGGGTGTTGAAATATATGTATAACCCATTACCATTAATATTTAACTCCCAACATTTTTCCAGGACAAACTTACTACATATCCTTTCTCCCAATTGGGCCTCCCATAAAAAAAACAAATTTTCTTTTTAAATTTATAGCCCTTTAAATATAAATATGTATATATAATAGGTATATATATGTATGAACATGTGCATGTATGTGTGTATTTAATAAAACAAACTTTAAATGTTCATGTTAGTTTTTTTTTGCCTATAAAAAAATATTTAAAGGAAACCGACCAGAATAAAAATATTTTAACAATTTTTCTTGAATAAAAAATATTTTAGAATTTTTTTGTTAAATAAAAAATACTGACAACTTTTATATTATTATTATTTTATATAAAACTTTATAATAAACAAAATTTTATTTTAAAAAAAACAATTTCAAAATATTTTATTGCCTTTACTTCGATTGAAATATTTAAAAATTCATTTGAAATATTCTGAATAAAATAAGTTCTAATAGTAGGTGTGTTCATTTACAGAAAATTATCACTTATTTTCGATAATTATTACTAGTAAGTGTTCACGTACACAAAAAATTAGCAGCTAGAGAGCCAAAAAAGAGCGTAAAATGTTTAAAAACAAAAATGTTTCTGATAATTTCTGCTAGTAAAAATTTTACTATCAGAAATTATTTAAACAGTCTTTCTGTCATTAGTTGTGTTCAATAACTTTCCAGTAATTACTAGCAACGAGAGAGTAAAAAGAAATATTTTCAAAATTGCTCTCAAAAATATTTAAAAGTAAATGAACACTTTTACAGTCAAAACTTGCAAGCAAATGTATTTTGTTATTGTAAACTTATACAAATTTAAAACTTAATTTTTTTTTCAAAGCATAATGACAGAAAGAATGTTTGAATAATTTCTGATAGTAAAATTTTTACTAGCAGAAATTATCAGAAACATTTTTGTTGCTAAACATATTACGCTCTTTTTTGGCTCTCTAGCTGCTAATAATTTTGTGTACGTGAACACTTACTAGTAATAATTATCGAAAATAAGTGATAATTTTCTGTAAATGAACACACCTATTATGCTTTGAAAAAAATTTAAGTTTAAAATTTTTATAAGTTTACAATAACAAAATACATTTGCTTGCAAGTTTTGGCTGTAAAAGTGTTCATTAACTTTTAAATATTTTTGAGAGCAATTTTGAAAATATTTCTTTTTACTCTCTCGTTGCTAGTAATTACTGGAAAGTTATTCAACACAACTAATATTTTATTCAAAAGTTTTGAAGTATATTTGTCCTAGACAGATTGAAAATAATAGTTGTGTTCAATAACTTTCCAGTAATTACTAGCAACGAGAGAGTAAAAAGAAATATTATCAAAATTGCTCTCAAAAATATTTAAAAGTAAATGAACACTTTTACAGTCAAAACTTGCAAGCAAATGTATTTTGTTATTGTAAACTTATAAAAATTTAAAACTTAAATTTTTTTTCAAAGCATAATGACAGAAAGACTGTTTGAATAATTTCTGATAGTAAAATTTTTACTAGCAGAAGTTATCAGAAACATTTTTGTTTCTAAACATATTACGCTCTTTTTTGGCTCTCTAGCTGCTAATTTTTTGTGTACGTGAACACTTACTAGTAATAATTATCGAAAATAAGTGATAATTTTCTGTAAATGAACACACCTAATATTTTAAACTTTTTATTTTCAGTAAACAAATGTAAATTATTATGAAATTTTTGAGAATACAAAATAATTAAGTTATTATTTCATTTAAAAACATAAATTAAAGAAAAAATTTTTTTGTTAATATTTTGAGTAAAAATATTTACAACTTACAGCTATTTTCAAAATTAACTCAATGCCATAAACGTAAAAAATTTATTTTTAAAAAAGTTAACTTAAATATATGTATCGAACAAAATCTATTAAACATCATTAATTGGTAAAAAAATTTATAAAATATTTACTTAAATATAATCGCTACATACAAAATATTTATGGTATGCAATAAAGTAAAATGCTTTATAAGAATCTGATAAAAGTAATGGTCGCAACTGTGCTGCGATAACGCAAAGGCAATAATTGTCGCATAGGCTTGAGAATTTAATACTGAACAAAACAATCAAGTGGTAATTATGAATTTCTACTTCAAACTTTAACATTAACGAAAAAAAAATATCTAGAAAAATACAGATTAGTGGCAATGTCAAACCTATTTCAATGGAATCACCCCTTTTAATAATGGATTACTAATCGTTATTAAACAACGAAAACTAATCTGTAAACGTTTAAAGTTTAACTATATTTTTTTTAAATATAAATGGAAATTAATTGGAAAGAAATTAAAAAAAGTAAAAAATTTCGTTATATCTTAATGATTCTAAATTAATTAATACATAAATCGTCTTAAGGAAGTTATTTTTTAGGGATTGACTTAGAGCAAAATATATATTTAAGGGTCGATTAGCTCAATCAAAATTATTTCTTTTTACACCTTTTCAATTGTATTCTAGAGTTCCTTATTAAATTTCAGAACTTTTAATATTAAAAACATTTCTAATTCTTTTTCTAAAACTTTCTAATCTAGCTATGGAATTTTCTAACTGCATTACAAATTTTTTTCTGTTTTTAATTCATAGTGTTGTATATGTATTTTAGTAGTTTTCAGTTGTAATTTAGAATTTTTCATATTGTACATATGAATTAAAAATTTCTAAAATTTAATAAAAATCAAATTTAATATACATTCATATCTGATGAGAAAGTTCTGGAAGAAAGTTCTTTAAATTCCCTTTAAATTAAAGCCAATAACCGATCAAACCTTAAACAAACACAAACTTTCGTTTGCATTTAAGTAAATTTTATTCTAAGACGTGACTTTTTTAATGTTAAGCCTAATTTGGTTATAAAAAGCCACGTTTTTTTAAACAGAAAAAAGTCTTTCATGAAAATTACACTGATTTTGAGTTGCGACTGTTTATGGCTTGAGTGTGATATGTAAGTATGTTATGCATGTTGATGTAAACAGGCTTATAGGTTGAATGAAAAAGACAGATACTAAACAATTCTATACTATTTTATATCAAATTTTAAAATAACACCTGTGGCCTTTATTTAGGCCAAACATTTTACTTTACAACAAGGCCGATAACATTTTAAAATTATAGAAAAAAAAATATACTCGTATAACTATTATCGTAAAATTACCATTTGCAAAAAAAACCCAACAAAATACTCTGCATAACTTTGAGTTTAAAGTAAAAATTTTTAAACGAAATTTTAATACAAAATCTGGGGCCAAATAGTCGCATTCGAATCGAAATTTCATACGTTTGATCGAGTTGTTAATGATTTTAATATAGGAATTCTAATAAGAATTTCTGAATTTCGATTCGAATCGAATGCAACGATTGGGCCCTTTTATTTAAGGTTTTCTTTAAATTTAGGGTTTATTTTAAATTGGTTATGAAGACGGCCAATTAAATTTAGAGTAAAAATAGGTGTGTTCCAGAAGAAAATTGCTCTCTAAATTGTTCAAAGTCACTCAAATTACCTCAAACATAAAAAACAAAATTTTGTACCATATTTTCTTTTTGAGTTTAGTACGGTAAGAGGATGAAAGTGATGGTGTAGCCCAAGGTGTATCTATACAAGATGGCAACTACATAATTACCATACCAACAACCATATGCAATTTTTACATTAAAAATCCGGAGACAAAAATTTAAATGTTAAGAACAAGAATACAAGCTTACAAGTAAACAAACGTACCGTATGCAGATTTTGCCACAAAGTAAAGAAAACTCAGCTGACATTATGGCACCACCTTGTATAAAGACAAATTAGTGTAGTCTAAAGTTGCTTACGCACGATATGTATTTTACACATGACTTGTCGAATTTTGCAGTGCGAAATTGATATCTGCCGTCTGAACGCGTTTGAACATTGCATGTGTGAAATACATATGTAAAAGTCATATGACAAATTTGTCATTAGAGCGTGTTCAGTTTTCATCTGACAAAGCATGTGCCATCAGCTGTTTTTAGAATAACAACAAGGAAAAGTAAGTTGTTTATTTTGGTCTGGAGGTTATGTCAGATGTATTAACATATTGTTACGGAGTTAAATGTTGACTGGGTATGTCAATGTTTACTGGGTATGTAACATGATTGGCGGTTGTTGTCTGTGCTAAGAAGTTATTTAAATGTAACGGCCATTCGCTAGAAAGTTCTAGGGTGTTATCGAATCTTGTGGAACATTACAGCGTATTACCAACCACTATAAATAGTCGAGTAACACGAATGCCGCAAGCAGTTTAAGTTTAACAGTTGAGTTGAATAAGTGAACCTTCAAAAAGTGCTAAATAATAAAAGTGAACAACTTTAAGTGTTTTATAGAAGATTGTAAATAAGTGTTTTTAAATAAATAAAGTTTTGTCCTGTTAAAATAAAATTTCAAGTGTTTATTATTACTTTGGCAATAAAAAGAATCCCGGTTTATTTAGAGGAAATAAACCAACGTTTATAAAAGGTATAAACGTAACAATTGGTGTCAGAAGCGGAATTGCATTTTAATAAACATGAAATTCGAGGAACTTAAAGTTGAGCAACTCAAGAGAGAGTTGAGCAAGCTGACATTACCTACAGCAGGTAATAAGGCAGAGTTGCAAAAGAGGCTGATTGAGGAATTTAAGCGGCGTAATATCGACATTGATGTTTATGAGTTTGACGAAAAGGAAGAAGTGGAGGTTGTTACCTGTGCAACAACAAACAATGTCGATATAGGCACAATGCTTGCTGCTATAATGGAAAAAATGGAAATGAAGTTCCAAGAAGTTCAGGAAATTTCTAGAGTTAATAATGAAAAAATAGAAAGGAAGTTCCAAGAAGCTCAAGAAACTTCTAAAATGAATTTCCAAGAAGTTCAGGAAACTTCTAGAGTAAACAATGAAAAAATAGAAAGGAAATTCCAAGAAGCTCAGGAAACTTCTAGAATGAATTTCCAGGGAGTTCAGGAAACTTTTAGAATTAATAATGAGAAAATAGAAATGAAGTTTCGCGAAGTTCAGGAAACTTCTAGAATGAATTTCCAGGAAGTTCAGGAAACGTCTAGAGCTATGGAGTTAAAACTTCAAGAAATTTCTGAAGCTGTAAACAACAGAGTAGAGGGCATAGTAAAGGAAGTTATTAAAATCGATAAAAAACTATCTTACCTTGAAGATGGCATGGTTGCACAAGCAAGCGACTTCAATAGCAAATTGCAACTACAAGTCAAAGATGTTGACGAAAAATTCAAAAATCTGGAAACCAAAATTAATAGTCTTCAATGTCATGAGGTACCAATGCGAGTAATTCCAGAAATATCAAACAGAATTAAGGCCCCTACTTTTGACGGCAGTGCACCATTTAATGTTTTTAAGTTCCAGTTCGAGACAGTTGCCAATAGAAATGCGTGGAACAATGAAGAAAAAGCGTTAGAGTTGATTTTGGCTTTAAAAGGTAACGCAGCTCAAGTTCTGGAAAGCATACCTATTGGCTGCAGAGAAAACTACGAGGAGATAATGGTTGCACTACAACGCAAGTATGGCGTTGAGCACAAACGAGATATATACCGAATGGAATTGCGAGGTAGAGTACAGAAAGCCAACGAATCGTTGCAAGATTTTGCAACAGAAATCGAGCGTTTGGTACAGTTGGCATATCCAGGCGAGAACCACCCATTTTTGGATCAGTTTAAGATAGAAACGTTTGTGAGTGGAATACGTGATCCTGAAATAAAACGAGTGGTGTTTGGCGCACTGAGGTCAACGTTTGCAGAAACCGTATCATACGCGTTGACACAGGAGACTGCAAAATTACTCTCTAAGCCGCAAACACATCAGGTGAGAAATCTGGAAATTATCGCAAAAGAGGGCGGAGATATTGTCGATGAGTTAAAAAATGCAGTTATACAGGCGTTGGAAGAAAAGCGAGGCACAGCTAGAGCCAAATGCTATAACTGCGGTAAGATTGGGCATTTTCAGCGAAATTGTAAAGCACCGACAAAGAGGGTTAGATCTGTTTCGCCACCTGGAAACAGCAAACGCGTAAACTTGAAATCAACGAACAAAATGGCACAAGCTGGCCCTACGGAGCAAGAGCTAGGTTCTGAGGGCCCCACAATCTCCATATCAGTTGGGCAACAGAAAAATAGCAACCCTACTGCTTGGGGGTATATCAATGGTCGAAGGCATATTTTTACTATTGACACAGGAGCATCGCAGTCTATTATTAGACCCGATTTAGTCAATAAAACAATTGAACCGTTGTATGGCGTAAGTCTACGAACGGCTAATGGAGAGCCTGCTACTGTCTATGGTAAAATAAATGTAAAAGTAACTATTGCCAACAAAAGTGTAAATCATGTTTTCATTGTCGCCGAGATTGTAGACGAAGTAATCATTGGTGCAGACTTTATGATCAATCATGGAGTTAGCCTGCATATGGGGCAAAAGACAATGATTTGGCGGAATACAAAAATACCCCTTGATGTTGGTTACAAAGATAAGGCGTCTGTAAGGAAGCTATTTGTTATAGAACATGAGAAAATAACACCACGTTTAGAGGGAGATTGTGTGGACAACCGGTTGCGGGTGGTAGAAGAAACAAATAGAAAAGGCGCTAAGCATGGAAATGCGGATGCACTCTCCCGAAGACCTAGCAGATCAGAATGCAAATATGGACTAAAAGCTGAAGAAAAAGAAGGCGTCGTTGATGTTCGACTCAAACGCATAGATACAAGTGACGACTGGTCAGCGGCACAAAGGGACGATCCCGTACTGGCGAAAATTATTTCGGCAAAGGAGCAAGACAAAAGGCCAACCCGTAACCAAATATCAGCGGAAAGTCCACTGATAAAATCATATTGGGCGCTGTGGAATAGTCTGCAGCTAATTAACGGGTGTCTTTATCGCCAATGGGAAAGCGCTGATGGTAAATCGAAAACGAATTTGATTGTGGTGCCATCCTCTAAAATTAAAGAGGTAGTAAAGGAATTTCATGATGGTCCTAGCGGTGGTCACCTTGGCGTAACGAAAACCATAGAAAAGATTAAACACCGGTTCTATTGGGTTGGATGTCAACAATCTGTTGCTGATTGGATAGCAAACTGTGGAAGTTGTATCGCAGCCAAAGGCCCAGTAAGAAGAAGTAGAGGACCACTGCAGCAGTATAATTCAGACGACTCTTCAAGGGAACAAAAAGATCTTAACCAAGTTCATGAATTCGTACGTGGCCGGATAAAAATGACCAGTGACAAAATGAAAGCCAGATACGATCTAGCAGCGAATTCCGAAGGTTTTAATGAGGGTCAGCTAGTTCTACTATATAACCCACAACGGAAAAAGGGATTGTCTCCTAAATTACAAACCCATTGGGATGGACCGTATAAGGTAATAAAAAGAATAAATGATGTCGTGTATAGAATTCAAAAATACAAAAGCCCAAGATCAAAGATGAAAGTGGTTCATCTCGAGCGCCTCGTCAATTATGGAAAAAGTGAATCAATGCCTGTTCGGGACGAACAGGCTTAAGCGGGCGGTAGTGTTACGGAGTTAAATGTTGACTGGGTATGTCAATGTTTACTGGGTATGTAACATGATTGGCGGTTGTTGTCTGTGCTAAGAAGTTATTTAAATGTAACGGCCATTCGCTAGAAAGTTCTAGGGTGTTATCGAATCTTGTGGAACATTACAGCGTATTACCAACCACTATAAATAGTCGAGTAACACGAATGCCGCAAGCAGTTTAAGTTTAACAGTTGAGTTGAATAAGTGAACCTTCAAAAAGTGCTAAATAATAAAAGTGAACAACTTTAAGTGTTTTATAGAAGATTGTAAATAAGTGTTTTTAAATAAATAAAGTTTTGTCCTGTTAAAATAAAATTTCAAGTGTTTATTATTACTTTGGCAATAAAAAGAATCCCGGTTTATTTAGAGGAAATAAACCAACGTTTATAAAAGGTATAAACGTAACAATATGTACGTGTGAAAGCAAATATTATAAACCGTCTGTAAAATGACAATTTTGACAGACATACGCAATTGCATGTGGATTACGAAAGTGACAAGTTATGTGTAAAATAAATATCGTGCGAAAGCAACTTAAGAAATGCATTGGGGCAAAAGATGTTTTGACGGGTCTGTATGATTTGATATTGGTTGACAACTTCAACGCAATTTTTTCTGATTTCTGTTGAATGGGACGGATTCGTATTAGATTTTTATTTGACATAATCGTACAACTATGTAAGATGATAAATTCTTCCTTACTTTATCAAATTTTTCACTTAGAAAATTCCAGCAAAAAAGTGAGAAAAAAAGAAGTAGAAAAAACCCAAAATTAGCTGACTTAAATCACTTTAAATTTTGGGGGAAAGCCAATCTTCTTTACATGGGGTTGCCATTGGAGGAGTGCTATTCATTTTTGCAGAATTTCAACCGCACATGATCAACATTCTCGATGCTAAATAATTCCAATGCAAAAAAGATGCTTAACTTTTTTTTTCATGAAGTATGTGAGATGTCACTTTTGTTAAAGAAAAAAAGAAAGAACCTTTGGATCTAAGAAATTTAAGTCCAAAACATTTTTTTTGAATTAGATTTAATACCCACTTTAGAATGACTATGACTTAAAATCTCAAAAGCAAGCCCTAACATTTTTGAGTTTGTAGTTTTTAAGGAATCACATCTGTTTTTTTTTTGCCGGGTAACTATTAAACTCGTAAAGGAAATTTTTTTTATGAATAATTTTTTTATATAACTTTTTTAAAAAGAAATGAGTAATAGCTATTAAGATTATCAATGTTAACGCATTAAAAAAATATAGACAATTTTTTTTACATTTTTTTAACAAACTAGAATTAGGAAAAACCTAACTGCGATTAGATTTCTATCATTGATGTTTCGAATGTTTTAGAAATTCAAGTTTGATTCAATTAAAAGACATAAAATATTAATATTATTTGTATTTAGGTACATAAAAGGCAAAAAAAATTGGTTGACTTTTTGTGATGTCGTTTATGTACTTATAAACTGGTTTCTCACAACTAAATCGATATTTCTTCTAAATTTACTAATGCTTAAAAGCGTTAATAAATGGCAAACTTTTTGTTTTAGAAAATTAGAAACAAACTGAAATAATTTTTATTGTGGTCAATTTGACGTCATTGGTGTATATTGAAATGAGCACAAACGATTTAAATATTAACAAGTTTTTATTAGTTGGTTGTAAGGACACGCAAGATAATAATTTTAATGTATACGCACATATATACACACATTGAAACACAAGTAAAAATGTATTTATTTGTTTAAGTCATGTTAAGATACATTTATATGTAAATATTATCCTGACCCGTTTATTAAACTTTTACTGTTACATTGAAAGAGTTACACTTAAGATATCTTATAAATTAGCCTGATAAATTATAAAAGGAAATTTTAGAAATAAAAATTGTTCAAAAATACGCTAAAAATAAATATGTATTAAATAACACTAGGCATGGTGTAAAAAAATACGTCCGCAAAGTTAATGAAACATGTTCAACAACTCGCTGACGACTGATCGTCAGCAAAATAAAATTTAAAAATATTACAAAAAAAAAAGCGAGACAAAAGTAATGCATGCAAAAGCATGCTGCCTTCATACTCATCTAAACAGAGATGAATAAGGCAAAATTAAAGTGGTGAGATGAAGAATAAATAAAAGAAAAGGTGTTGCCGTGATATGGAAAATGGCAGGCCGTAAATTTCGTTCTAACCCAAGAATTAACAATTGCTAATAAGAGTATGTGTAAAATACAAATTAGTATTTCCGTATTCAAATTTCAATTAAAACTTGGGTTAAATAGAAGATATTTACTACCAATGCTCAGTACCGAACAAAGAGTGCTGATGAGGAGTTGTAGCGGGCTCTGAAAATGCATTCCACTCGGCTAGTGTCGGGAAACTAAACTTTTTCTGAATATTTCTTCAATGAAAATCTTATCACAATAAACTTGAACCAATTAGCCTGATAAATTATAAAAGGAAATTTTAGGTGTTTCTTTTTGTTTATGAAATAAAATACAGTTAAATAGTGTAAGGTGTCATGAATTTGTATTCAAAAGATAAATCTTTGGGATTTTTATGCTCATAAGTACATACATACATACATACATACATACATACATACATATGTACAAATGTATACGAAACTGGTAATATTACCATGTATGTACATAATTTTAAAATTAATTCATTGCTTTCGCATTAGTAAATTGCATTAAACTTTTTTTATTTTAAAATTATTTTCTGAATTTGTTATTGTTAGTCGGTGTTTATTAATTAAGCAAAAGCGTAAAACCTCAAACAAACTAATATTTTAAAACAATAGTAATGAAGTTGTATAGACAAACTTACTTTAAAGTAATTAAAAATACAATAACAATAGCAATTAATTAAATTATTCATTGTTTTGTTGCTGCCATTAGAATTATATAAATAAAAAAAATTCTTGAAAATTGTTATTGGCTGTACTTGAAGGTAAGTTTTTTGGTTGGTTGTGCTTTTGACCAATTTATGTCAAACAACTTGGCACGTTTTACGGTTCGTGTTTACAATGCATTCCAAAATGTGTTTTTAATTTCAAATTTAAAAATATTAATTAAAGAAACTCAGGCCGCAATATCTTTTTTTCTTTCTTGATTTGAATTTTAATGAATTAATGACCTGAAGTTAACATAAAATTTTTTAAATAATTTTAAAGAAAATAAATTAAAATTTTTTAGCGTTTTAACAAAAACAAAAGCGATATGAAAAATATTAAAAAAGGCAATCGTTTTTTTTTAATAATTTCACTCTATTATACTGAATTGCAAAAACAATCACTTTTTGACCGAAAACTAGTTATTTTTGTTTCACCACCCTTTTCTTACACATGTGCTTACTAAAATCATTGTAATCACTAGTTTTCAAGAATTAACTGAAAAGTTAAAAAAAAAAATAAGGGATTTGAAACAAAAATTTTGTTTTGCACATAAACCTAAATTAAATTAATAACGCTTTTAGCAATATGCCATTATTCGGTTGTAAAGACCTCACTACCTTGTAACCTATGAAATAATGATAACCCATTACTTAAATGCAAACAAAAATCACTGGAAAAAATTATCTATTAAATTTTATACACTTTTTAGTGTAACATAACATTAACATTAATTTAAATTTTTTGTTTTACATTAAGTTTTTTGACCTCAATGTAATTAACTTTAATTTATATTACAGACGAACTTCCACATCTTGAATCGTTATTATTTCAAGTAAAATCTTTGAATTTAGATTAAAAAATTTATCTTTAAGACCGTATTATACGGGGTTTTTGTCATGATAATAAACAAAGACAGAAAATTTTTAAATTAACAAATCATATCGTGTGAAGGATAACTTCGGCATAGAACCACAGAATATAAATATATATTTATACAGGGTGTCGGCCGGCAAGGTGTACTACTTTGATTTGCCGCCATTTTAGTAAACATTAGTCTTGAGAGTTCATATTTGGCAGTCGTGAAGTAGAGACTTGGCAAATTTATAAAAGAAAAATATTCGGTAAACCAACGTGATTTAGTCGTTAAAACAATGTATTAAAATCAATCATCAATTTTCATGAAAAAATGAAAATGAGTGACGAGGTACATTTTAATTTGAATGAATGTGTAAATAAACAGAATAGTCGGTTCTGGGAAATTGAAAACCCTCAAATTAATTACACAGTGCAACACGAAAAAAAATAACCATATTCGGACATGACTACGTGAAAGAAGACCAAAAAAGAAAAGACCCGTGTCTCCCAGTTTTGCCCAAAGTCATGCACTTTTTTTGTTATGGGCCCCCAAAGATTTGGGGCCTTTTTGCCATTTTTGCAAAAAGTGATCATTTTCTCAGGCTCATATCTTGCAAACCGTTCGGAATTTTAATTTACTCTTTGAGGCAAAGTTGTAGCCCTTTTTAAAAGGAACAAAAGTAATGAACATAAAAAATTAAAAAATAAATAATTTTAAATCAAAATCGCAAAAAACTTTAACAAATTTAAATTTTTTTTACCTTTTTTCCCCTGTTCAGGTCCATAGATAGCAAACCGTTCAAAATTCAAGGAAACAGTCAACTACAAAAATTTACCTAACATCCCAATAAACAACTTTTAAGAACATATAAACTTCCTAGGAATGATTCTTAACACCGTTTAGGTAGCGCTTAGGTAGCCGCAAAAGTTAAAAATTTTACGAAAATTTTTTAATTTCATTTGTTTTTTATTTTTTTCAACATTGAGATACTGTGCTGTCTATTACAAAAAAATAATAAAAAAAAAATATTTGTTGATGTCCCTGTACTTGCAAATCGCGCTATCTTAAGTTGAGGATCCAAATCGTCGTCCGAATCTGACGCTGATTCAGAACTTATGGTGTCCACAGGCACGTTGCTTCCAGACTGCTTTCCATCATTAGCTTTTTCTTTTTCACATACCTCATTAACATCATAAAGGGTTATCTTGTGACTCCTACAACATACCTAAAATGAATTAGAAAAAAAATCAAAAATAATACAAGACCATGCAACAATAAAATTGATATTACCTCTGCAAGCAATGCGTCGAATTTTTTGCCTTTGTACCGTTTTTCCATGGGCATTGTGGTTTGGTGGAACCGTTCTCCTCGCTCATCGGATTTGGTAGGGAGTCCTTTAATAAAGTCGTCAAAATAAAGATAAAGAAAATGCAGCTTTAACGTCATCGATATGCCGATTTTCTCAAAATAATACAGCATTTCTTTCACCCATTCTATTGCTTGCGGTTCCGCGTCTCGATCATCTCCCAAAACTCTGGTGCATACACACTGAAGGTGTGTGCGATGAATCAAATTTGCTCTTGAATAGCTTCTAATGTCAGGGCCATTAAGTACGCCTATTTAATAAAGGCAATTATAAGGGCAGAAAAGAAAACATTAACATCGTGTAAATAGCTATAGTACAACGAGGTGAACAAAAAATCGTTCTAAATTTACTGCAATAGCTTTTTTAATTTTGTCATCGCTTGAACAATTTACAACGGCCACTTCAATGAATTTTTTAACAATTCCTAATTTTATATGGAGCAAATGCAGCAAAATGTCTTGAGTATTGTCAATTAAAGGTGCATTCTTAAGTCTATGTTGTTTCATTTGTACCTGCACACTTCCTCCTTGGGCCAATGAATTACATTGGAATTGATTTACAGGTGAGTGCAAATCCCAATTACAAAGAAAATAAAAGAATTTTGGAAAGCCGCCCTCATCGATGATTCCTTGCAAAATATTGATGATCTTCAAATCACAGCAAATCTTCCATTTATTTTCGTAGAATTTGATTTTTTATTAGTTATTAGTTTTGGTCCATCTCTTTCCTGTTGGGGCTCATATTCGGTATCAAATCGATCTTAATTAGTAACACCACTTGCTGTAGTCATTTCTGTCCTACGATCTGGAGTTTGCGGCCTTGGGAATACAAAATTTTTAGGTGCAAGCACTGGTAGTGTGGCTGTTACAGTTGCTTTATAAATTTTGTTCTTCTCATCATGTCTATTTAATCAAGATGTGTAATTAACGCATGCATAAGAACTGGTTCCACCATGATCACCTGGGCGATTAATACAGTTTACCGGCTTACAATATTTCATACTATGTTTGCCTTCATTCAACCATGCTATAAGATTATTATAACATTGGCGACACACTGCGTTAGGTGTGTAATTTTCACCGGTCAAATCTATTTCGTCCAAAAATAACTTATATGGTCTTTTAAATTCACCTGTTAAAAGATTCTTTTCCTTTTGAAATCTTGTAGAATTATTTTTTCTGATTTGATGACCGCAAATGTAGCAAAAGAAATAAATATTTTTACACTGCATATTGAAATTGTCAGTTTCCAATGTTGTGTGCGAATTATGCTGTAGAACTTTCTCTATAACTTTCACCGCTGAGATCTTGTTGACGTCGCGCTGTGTAATGCCTCGATGTGGGAGTCGCGTCGCTTTTATATTGTGATCTGCGTTCCTTGATGCGTGTGCGGTCGGTGCGTGATCGCGTGAGCTGTTTTCTGAAATCTTAGGTAAATTTTTGTAGTTGATTTCTTGATAAGTTTGGGTGCAATAATTTCTTCTTTTTAAATTTATCCAATTGCTATTTCATTTTGGATTGTCCTCGCTTATTAAAAAAAATTGGTAGTAGGTACATATGTAGGTAATTTATTGTTGGTATAAACAATAGTTATTAAAAAGTAATAACAAAGAAAAAAAAAGTATGTACGTAATTTAATTAAAGGCCGTTAACGATCATTATTGCGATTTGTGTATGATGTATTTTGTTGTTTAGGGTTTCCTGCAATTTTCAAGTTTGCCTACCTGTTTAGGTTGCAAGACTTTTGGCGGCTATCTCACATGCATATACACATATTTATATGCACAAGAGTTCTCTATTACACTAAAGACAGATACAATATATGTAATTAAGGCAATTTGATTAAACGTAAGGAAGAGATAACTTCATAACTACATGTATGTACATACACACATTTTGGGGGAAATTTTTAACTTTTGCGGCTACCTAAGCGCTACCTAAACGGTGTTAAGAATCATTCCTAGGAAGTTTATATGTTCTTAAAAGTTGTTTACTGGGATGTTAGGTAAATTTTTGTAGTTGACTGTTTCCTTGAATTTTGAACGGTTTGCTACCTATGGACCTGAACAGGGGAAAAAAGGTAAAAAAAATTTGAATTTTTTAAAGTTTTTTGCAATTTTGATTTAAAATTATTTATTTTTTAATTTTTTATGTTCATTACTTTTGTTCCTTTTAAAAAGGGCTACAACTTTGCCTCAAAGAGTAAATTAAAATTCCGAACGGTTTGCAAGATATGAGCCTGAGAAAATTATCTCTTTTTGCAAAAATGGCAAAAAGGCCCCAATTCTTTGGGGGCCCATAACAAAAAAAGTGCATTACTTTGGGCAAAACTGGGAGACACGGGTCTTTTCTTTTTTGGTCTTCTTTCACGTAGTGATGTCCGAATATGGTTATTTTTCCATGACTTAAAAAATTACACACAGTGTTATCAGTCACCATTGCATCCATTAAAAGTAAAAGTGCCCCTTTTGAGACGGGTAATATATTTTTTGTACCTCGGTTATGGTGGAAGATATCAAGCTTAAAATTTTTTTCATACCCACAACTTCACAGTTTATTAAAGATGAGCGATTTTCACTCTTGGTGATAAAGTGACTGATAAGTCTTCTCCCACGCAAATGTCTTCACAAAAAAAAAGGATGTGAGCGCACAACTATCACAAACATAAGGCTTGCAGCACACGCAATGTATAAAGCTATGTAGCTCTGACGTAATTTTGACGTCATCATAAAGTCACTTCGTATTTTTAGGGAAGTAGAGCCGGCATGGCAAACAGTTTCGCGACGTCAGAACCACATACGCATGTTGATTTTTACAATTCGCGTACTATAGGCTTTACTCTATCTCCAAAAAGTTTTGCATATGCCTAAGACCTTATTGCCATTAGTTGCCTAAATTAATCCTAATGCGATCAGTTCCTAATATATCATGAGCTCCATTAATACATATATAGCTTATATTAGTTGGGGTGTAGGGTACTAAATGGTTAGGTCTAAACGGCTGTAACTATATACCAGTCAACTCAGGATAAGTAAAAAACTTTCTTGTTGGTGCTATGGGTGAGGTATTATTTCTTTCGGATTATTTCTATTTCAGTTGTGTTCAAATATGTCAAATAATCACTATATGAAATTTTAAAAAAAAAATTTAAAAAAAACTAGATTCCTACAAATCTAAAAATAAAAAATAATACCTAATGTGCAGATAAAACGATTCAGTTTTAAGAAAACTGGAAAAATATCTTAAGAACCGCATTAATTACATTCTTTTAATTCTTATGAACTGGGATATAAAAAAATAAAACAAAAAATATTGTTCAAACGTGTTAGGAAATAAAAACATGTGTATCTAAATATTTATTTTAACTATGTTCTTGCGTGTGCTCTTAATAAAAAATATTAAAAAAAAAGAAAATAAATAAATGTCTGTCGACATACTTTGTCAGCTCAGAAAACTATTTAAATAAATGTTGATTTAAGATATTATTTTGTTAGGAAATAAAAAAATTGTGCCGTTAGTTTAAAGAAAAATATTTGGGCCAAATAATAATTTTATAAGAAAATGTGTTTAAACTATTATTTTTTAAAATGTATACAAATGCACATGCGCAGTTGTTAAGGAAAACCTAAGATTTGTTAAAGTTACGTAGGCATTTGAAAAAAATTAAGGTAAGTAATTGCATACAAATATATTAATAAAAATTAAGCTAAAAAGTAAAATTAATTTTTGTTATTTATCCTTTTTTTTTAATAAAAAACTAAAATTTGCCTCAAAATATTTTTCTTAATTGTCACAAAGTTACTTCTAATACTCCTCGTTGTAAAGTGTATATTAAAAATTCAGATATTTGTCAAGTTTTATATATTATTTTATCAAATTTCGTAATGTAACATCCAGAGAAAAGCAAAAAATTGTTGCTTATAGCAAAAAAATTTGGGAAAAAACTAAAAATAAGCAAAAAGGAGTAAAAAAGTTTTTTCTTTTTTTTTTATCTATTTCTAAAAATTTTTATTCCAAATTTTCGATGTATCCAAAATATTTTTAAAATTTTTGCTAGGATAGCAAAAAAGCACAGGTAGCATTTTTTCCTTCCAAAATTAAAGTTTAGACAAAAAAAATTAGACAATAAAAATCAAGGGCCGTAATAATTATACCAAAAAAATAAATCTCAATATTTTTTTTATTTTAATAATTTTTGGCACAAAATAAATAATTATTATTTGTTGATTTTTATTGAAAAAAAATATTTTTAATTTTTATTTTTTTTTGTGGGAAAAAAAATTTTTATTTTCAAATTTTTAAAAAAGTCAAATCAAAAAACAAAAATCATTATTTTTTGACTTTTATATAATTCAAAAATATATTATTTATTTTCGCAAAAAATTAACATCAAAAATAAAATATTATTTCTTGAAAAAAAAGTAAAACTTTTTGATGAAAAACTACACCATTTCCAATTGTATTTCAGAACTTTCTAATTGTATTTCAGAAATTTCTATTTCAATTTCAGAAAATTCTATTTCAATTTTAGAAATTTCTATTTGTGTTTTAAAATTTTCTATTTGTATTTCAGAATTTTCTAATTGTATTTCAGAATTTTTCATTTGTATTTCAGAAATTTCTATTTGTATTTAAGAATTTTCCATTTGTATTTCAGAATTTTCTATTTGAAGTTAATTATTATTTACAGTCCCTGACACATATGTTTAAGCCTGTTTGAGCAATTTCGTATTAAATAAAGAACAATACATCCAGCAGGACATTTGCACTCCTCTAAAAAAGCGGGTTTTACCAAATTTAAAAATTAAGATGACGACATTAAGTGTTATTTATTTAATTTTGCAATGTTCTCTTAAAGCAAACCGGAAGTATATTTCCAACAAAAAAAATTAAAATCATAATAAATTCCAATCGATTCCTACATACAATTACTTTTAAGCCTTTGAAAAATAAGAGAATGTCAAAAAAATCTTTTAATTATAAAGATTTAAAAAAAGTATTAAAAAATTATATGTTCAAGGTTTTCAAGTACATTTATATATACATATCGCTCATTTGCCAGAACAATGTCATAATTCAAAAAATACAATTTCGAGAAAAACGAGTTGGAAGTTTTCGATTTGCTTACATTCACTAGAAAAGATAAAAAAAATTAAAAAAATGAAATTTTTACACAGTAAAAAGTGTAACATAATAATAATTAATCATCGTTAACTCCAAAAATGCATTTTTTGAGTTATAGCGTTGTTTTGGCAAATGAGCGATATGTACGTACGTATGTACACGTTTTACAAATACTTAATAATATTTTTTAGGCCAACACCCCATCTGACTTAAAACTCATAATGAGCGGCCTAAAATCAAATCTAATTATTATATAATAATAAGTATTTAAAAAAATTATGTAATAAAAAAAACTTTAAACAATAAAGTTATTTTAAACATACAACAACATTCAACAGTTTTAAACATGCCAAGTGAAAAAAATACTTTTGTTTTTTTTTTTCTAAAATTTATTAAATGAAATACACTTATACATAATACAAAACTTCAAGGTCAACATTTAAAAACTAATGTGTTGAGTGCAATTTGTTTGACTGTCTTCGAAGCTTTTTAATCTTGAGAATAATATGTGTTCCAATCTTCTACATATATTCTATAACAATTTAAAGTAATTTTAAATGTTGTACTTGTATAATAGTAGTAGCTGATGGGAATTTATAATTTCAAAAGTCAACTGCTTAAAGAAAAAAAATAAATAAAAAAACATTTTAATTTTTTTAATACAATCAACAACAGGTAGAGTTAATACAAGTTTAAATCAGACAAAAGTTATTGGGGTGAACGTTTTTATTTTAAAATAAATATAAAAAAATGTATTGAACAATTACAGTGCACAGTGGGTTCGATGACACCGAAAGTGGCGATTAATTCATGGGAGCCGTAATTTAAATTTTTTGAGAATTTTTTTTTAAATCGTTAAATATGCAAAAAAAAGGCATATTCTGGAAAAAAACACGGAAAAAATGTTTTTTTACGATTTTATAGACATTTTTATTTTTCGGAAAATTATGGTTTGCTTCAGAATTTTCGCCGTAATTTTAAAATGGAAAGTGATTTTTTTTAAAAATGAGAAGCAAACAAAAGCTTATTTTGTCTTCTTTCCAAACAAAATTAAAAAAATAAATATGTATTTTGCATAAATATGAATATAAGTTTAATTTAAAGTCTGAATTTGGGTTTTGAAGGATTTCGAGAATTTTACAACTTTTTTAAAAAAGTAACGAAATAAATTTTTATAATTTTTTTTGTTTATCAATAATTGTCATCCATTAAAAAAGAAACCATATTATGTTCATCCTCACCTTCATCATCATAATCTTCGCTATCATTGCTCTCACTATCAAGTATTTCTTGAAAAATAATAACCGATAGCAAAAGCTGTAGTTCAGAATTTGATAATTTTTGCTTTTCTTTCCGCTCATTTTGTTTAATAATACTAGATATGAATGGATCTGAACTGAGAAAAAAATCTATTTAAAATATCTTCATTCGACTTTTCTCGGCTGCATTTGAGAGCAAAGTGTTCCCTATAATTTTTAAAATTATCGGTAAAAGGGCATATTTTATGATTTCGGGACCATGAAAAAATTTATGTATTGCAGGAGTCATACAAAACTATTTTAACACTCTCGTGAATAAGGATGACTGAAACTTGTTCACGCACCTATCTCTATTAAAATTTAAATCCTCCGACAACAATAACAACAATAGTAAACATTGAACGAATGACTACAGCAAAACAAAATACACGTTAGTTTTGTTAAATACATGACTTTGAAAAAACACGACTTAAAACAGAAAAATGTTAATAGCAAAAAATGGAGCAACAAAACCGCAAATTTTTTTTTGTATTATCAAGCTAAGATTAAGATTTCATACTTTTAGAAAATATTAGATTCAAAACCTAACCTTAACTAACTTAAAAGATATGGTTCACGAAACATCAAAAATAGGCCAATTTTGCTCCTTTCTTAAAAAAAATAGTCAAAAATATTTTCACACATATTTTCAAAAACACTACATCATTTTTGTACACTTAAATACCTGAAGTTGAAGGTTCCATTCTTAAAATAACACTTTGTTAACGTTAAATTTGGAAATTACGGACTCGTTTAATGCAAAATTTTTAATTTTTCGCTTTTTACAAAAATTGCAAAAAATTTTGTATTTTGACACGTCACTACGAAATCAGCTGACAAGATAGATGCTTGAAAATTTACATAGTGATGTATAATTTTATTTAGTTTTATCTGATGCCAAATATTAATACAAAAACTAAATTTTAAAATTTCAATTAAGCGTCACTTTCGAACCATTTCAACCCAACGTGCAGTGTCTTGTTTATTTATGTATTGTGCCCCAGTATAAAAAAAAGTTGGAAGTTGTTCTAAAATCATTGCATTTTAATTATTTTTTTAACCTGTATTTTATACAGTATCAAAGATGCCAAGAATTTACATAAAACGATATATTAGGAAATAATTAATAATAACAAAGAGATTATCTAAGATTATTTACTTTTTGTCTTTTTGGATCACTTACCTCCTATGACAAGCACTTGGTAAATTCATTGATGTTTCCCACTACTTCGGGTTGCCTTTCATCAGTGAATTTAATAATGATTAGTATGATCTTTTTTGCTGGGATGTAAAGCGGTCTTTAGTCGAGAAATTTATAGCTGTCTTATTAAAGACAGAATAAATTAAATAAAGAAGATAGTTTTTTGTTTAATTTTAACTTAAATTATTTTAAAATTATATGAACCTCACTTTGAATGACTAAAGCACTACAGGGTATCTGGTGGCAAATTAATATTTTAAAAACGATTATTTTAAAATATAATAAACGGTGCGGAAGGAGCGAGGCGCTATTGAAGTTATCGATTGAGCGAATTCGTCAGTCACGATATCGCAGTGGTCGAGTGAGCATCGCACGTTCGCTGTGGATACCTTTTTTAAAAGTAATGATTCTTACGTAATTGCTCCTCGACAATTTTCGGTATTCGGCGAATACACTTTGTCTGTAAAATAAATCCGTTTGTGGGTGCTGAGATTTCGCGCAACTGCTTCGGATATGAATGTCCCATGGCCAGGGCCCAGCCGATCTTTAAAGACTCCTGAAAACATTGAACTGTTTAAAGCATTTAACTTGAAAACCCGCGACCTTCATTACGGAAAAGAGCAGCCTCATTTGGGATCTCAAGTTCCATCCTTTTAAAATTCAATTCGTTTAAGAACTGAAAGGAGTGACTTTGATTTATGCACAATATTTTGTGAAACGATGTTAGAGTGTTTTCACACTGTAAATCCCATTTTTATGGAGCGACGAAGCTCATTTTCACTTAAACGGTCATGTCAACAAGAAAAACTGCCGTTACTGGTCTCTAAGAGCCCGCAACCATCGATTGAAACAACAACAATCAATTGCAGGGTAAGTGTTTAGTGTGCCTTATCCACGCATGATATAAATGGGACATTTTTTTCGGAAATTCTTGAGGCCAGGCGACGAATGTCAATGGTGAAAATTATCAACGCATGATCACGGAATTCTCTTTGCCAAACCTCTTCACACACGTGGTTTCAACAGGATGGGGCGACTGCACGCACAGCCAGAGCTTTGATGAATTTGCTTCGGGAAAATTTTCCCCAAAAACTGATCAATCGCTTTGGGGACATCCCATGATCACCAAAGTCGCCCGATATAACTCACATGGATTTTTTTATGGGACTTCCTTAAAGAGTGGGTTTTAATGACAATCCCCTATCTCTTGTGGCTTTAAAGGAAAATATTCGTCGAGGAATTAGCTCAATTGAACCAAGTTTACTGCAGCGAGTGACTCAGAACACAAGACTCTGTTTTGAACAGTGTATTCAACTCGACGGAAGACAACTAAATGGCATATTCTTAAAAAAAAATCCGCATTTATAGTTTACCGTTCAATGCTCCTAATAAAACTTTGGGGTAATTATTACGTTTTTCATTTAAGCTTAAAAATATAAATCAGCCACCAGACACCCTGTATTATAATCTTTAAACTACTTTTCGGTGCGAGAACTTGTCGCAAGTTATAGAAATGAGGTACAAACTGGGTACACTAATACAGGTAGTATCAAGGCAAATTAAAAAAATTCGCCCTCTGCATTTCCTTTTTGTGTTTGAGGAAGTGAATGTCAAAAAAATTTTAAATTTTATACCAGGGCACACTCAACCAGCCTTGTTTCATTTAAAATAAAAAAATTGGCATTCCCCTTTTCAAATATTCGTAGTCAGCTGGGCTTTTGATAGATATTACCCTGAAACAATTATAGTAATCGCACTATTTTAATGACAATTAAAAAAATTTTTTTATGTATTGTTTACTGTACGTCTTGACGAGACAAATTCATTAAAAACCCAGTATAAAAATACCGGATTTTTTTAATTTGGATTTTGACATTTGTCTTGGCATGATATTTTTAAAATTTAATTTTCAAACTTTATTTGAAAACGTTTTGTTATTTATTTATGCATTTTTTATTTATATTTTAACAAAAATATATTTGTTTTAAAAAAAGCTTTTTTAGTGCATCATGTAATAGTTGTTTATAAATAAAATTTTAAAATTTTTTTATATAATTTTGTTGTTGTGTATGCTTAACATTTTTTACGCTGTTTAATTCATAATACGGCATTGTTCTTAGTATTTTTAACCGTATTATTGAACTTGAAAAGTAATTGTTATTAAATTATTATTAAAAAAAAAATTGCACAACAAGTTCACTTTTTTTTTTAACAAAAACAAAGTTTAATATTTGTTTCTGTTTTTGTTTTTTTTTTGCAAATATGAAAAAATGTTGTTTTAATTATTAAAGCTGTTGTTTGCTTTTGAATTTTAGCCTTAACAAAAGGTTGAAAATATTTTTGTAACATGTAAAAAATATATTACATATTATTTAAACAAAAAAGTTTTTTTTTCAACTCAATGCAGTTTATTAACTCTTTATTGCACCAAGTGAAGCGTTAAAAGTCTCTTATATAATAAAACTAGGGACAGGGCGGATGCTTCTCTTCTAATACCTATTTTAAACTCGAAAAATTTAAATAAAGTTTCCAATTCTAAAAGAGGCAAACATTGGCCCCAAAAGCAAACACAATAGCGGTTTTTGACTCTTGGTGTTAAGTGCCCAGTAAGTTTTATATCTATGGAAAATGAGGTAAATTAACAATTTTTATTGTTGTTGTTGTGTTGCTTACCATTTTTACCATAAATACGAAACTTACTAGGCAATTTCTCACCAAGAGTAAAAACCGCTAATATTTGCTTAACAATTTCTTTTAAAAAATGAAGAAAATAGCAAAAACATATGGGCAATTCCACCTAAAACGGTCCCTTACTGGGGAAAGTCTTTTTTTTCTGTTTAACAAAAATCGATTGTCCCTCAAGTAATATTTTTTTTGTAGATGCAAAGTATCAAATATAATAAAAAAAATTTAAATCTTGTAAATTTAAAATGCTAAACCCTGTTCTAAAAAATTTTTTACACATTTTGATTCTAAAGTAAGTTTCTTTTAAATTAAAACTTTTAAGGTCACACCTAACACAGTTTTCTAGTTGTCATTATGGCTATACTACTTAATATACAATAATGTAGCAATTTCATTTTAAAAAAGGAAAAAAATTATAGTCCGACCATTTCGAATAAGTCCCACACCACAATATACTTAATGTGCATAAAATAAACGCAGGTCAAGGCGACTTTCGTGAATGGAGTTACCTTGATTTTCGGATAAATTCCCTTCAATATTGGATTTATAACCTAAAATGCTTAATCCAAGAGAATAGTTGTAGAAATACTTCAAAAATTTAGAAAAACATAAAAAAAAAAACAATTTAATGCACAACTTCAAAATGATGAATGTAAACAGAATAGAATATTAAAAAACTTTGTGCAATTTCAACGATATAATAGGGGGTATCGAAGCGCACCGGGTTAGCTAGTCTCAAACATTTGTGACTTTTTCTTTAAACCAATAAATACGAATTTTTAAAGAAAGTTTGATTATGTTATTGTTTCGTATAAAAAACCAATATTTTTAAGGCCGGAAGGACAGGGCAGTTATGCGCTCTACCACAAAAACGTGACAACTAAAAATTGCTTTTAACCTATTTAATTATTTGAGAATATGTTATGTATTAACATATGTATGTATTTATGTATCTCTTACATCGTAAAAAAATTTATGAATTTTTTATGGCAATGCTTCTTGGCAAAACATTCAGTAAATTGTAACAGTAGGTTAAGTGATGCCAAGTGTAAAGCTGTAGAAATGTAAAAAAACAACAAAACAGCGGTGCCAATGCAGTGGTTCAAAAGTTTTCATGCATTTAAAAAGAGAAAAATCCCCAAACTAAAGTAGAGTATGGACCTTAATTAAAAATTTAACTGTCACAATTAAATACTTTTTTTTTAATTTTGTGCTTTCCCCTTTTTTTCTGTTCTGGTTTTTCCTTCGTTTATTTCTTTGTTTTGTTTTGTTTTGTTTTGTCTTGTTTAATTGAGTTTTGTTACTTAGAAAATAGTGTTTTGAAATTTTTTCATATTAACTTTTAAGTTGATAATAAATTTTTATTTAACTAACATTTTCGTGGGACATACTTATCCCCTATCACCATCCCCTAATTAAAAAATTAGGGTAAAAACCCCTACAACTTCCCCGGAGTCGCCCTAAGAGGAATAAAATGTATCACAGACCCCCTTTAGTTTTCCCTCTCAAACATATTCCTAAGACATACTTACCCCCTATCACCATTACCTAAGGGGGTTGCCATTAAAAATTTACAAAAATTATGTAAAAACGCCCACAGCTTTCTTAAATTCGGCCTTAAAGAAATTAAGTGTACGGCCGAACCCCATTAGCTTTCCCTCCCAAACATGTTCTTAGAACATACTTACTTCCTTTCTCCATCGCCTAAGGGGGTTCCCATACAAAGTTAGGGAGATTGTAATAAATTCCCCTACATCTTCCAGGGTGCCCCTGGATAGGTCATGTGTAGGACTGACTCTATTTAATTTTTCTTCACAAACATTTTTGTAAAACATACTTACACCCTATCTCCACCCCTAAAGGGGGTTGCAATTCAAAATTTGAAAAAGTTACGGCAAAAATTTTAACACGTTGTGAAGGGTATATAATATTCGACACAGCCGAATATAGCGCTCTTGCTTGTTTTTTTATTAGTTAAGACACTGACTAAGTAGTGAGTGTAGGTAAATGTCATGCTTATAATGAATTTTAACTTGCTGGTAACCTTGATTTATATGGATAAATTTATATTTTATTCTAAAAACATTTTTGCTCATTTGATTTCCCCATTTCATTGTTGTTGTTTTTTTTTGTAACCAAAACATGTTTCAAATTAAGTACGCAAAATGATTCATTTTTAATATTTAATACATATGGGCAGAACAAAGACTCCCTTCTATCTTAAACAGAAACGTGATTCAGGGAAAAAAAAGAAACCAAAACAATTTATTACAGTTTATTTAGTGAATGTTATGGCCATTATAAAGGTTTACTTAAATTTAATGAGGAAATAACAAAGAAATGGTGAATGTTAAACTTATTTAAAACAAAACTTAAAATGATTCATTCATACCTAATACAAGAGGGGAGAGAACAAGAGTTTGATTTGTTTTTTTTTATTTTCATCATTAAAAAGCTAAATGTTGTTTATTTTTATTTGTTTTTTTAAAAAACATACATAAAAAACCACTAACTAACCACCAGTTAAAATTGTCTTCTGTTTTAAATTATCTTGTTTGGTAGTTGGTTAATGGTTGTAATATAGCAACATTTTCTATTGCAAATATAGGGTGTCCCTAGATAACTGAGAAATTAATTTCTTTTAGCCAGCAATTTTTTGTTCTTATATTTTTTTAAAATTAAATTCCCCTAAAATTTTAACTTCTATCTTCACAGTTATTAAAATAAAACTTATAGTTTTAAGCTCAAATGTTAATTAATTTTAAAACATGTGTTAAAATTATTTAGAAGTTATTATTTGTTATCTATCGCTTAACTTGGGACGCCCTTTATTACCTCTTCACAAATAATGCTGGCTCAATTAAAGACAAAAGAAAAATAATTATTAGGTAACAAATTATAAATGTTTTCTTTCAAGTGGAACTTTTCACTTATGCATAACTAATTACATTTAGGGCAGATGTCCGACTATCAGTAACAGAGCTTAAGTTATTTGAAATTTTTATATTTTAAAATGCAAAATGCGTGCAAAATTAGTTTTTTTTTGAACTGAAATCGTTTTTGCTTTAGTAAAACATAATTTATTCAACTGAACTGTCAGATTGAATTTAGAAACACTTTATTTTGATTAAATTTTTTATCAAAACTTAATTTAGGCAGAAATAATAAATTTTTAAAAATTTGCAAAGTGCTTTCGATTTTTTTTATTTTGGCTTAAGTTTATTTATGTTAATTTATGAAAGTTTTTTTATTATAAGGAAATTAGTTTTAAAACATTTATGCTCAGGAGAATTTTATTAGAAAAAGTTAGTTTCTACTGTCAGTAGAATATATTTTTAAAACCAGCTGCGGAATTAAATCATCAGAACTTTTTGAACTCGTTATAGGCGCACTGTGTACTAGGCTCTTAACACGATGCTACACCTTGTACCTGGCTCTTCGTTTAATAGCCCTCAATCTAGGACAAACCATGTTATATCCCATACGGAACTTTTTTGTAATAACTGGAAACCACTTAGGGAATGGCTCCTATATATGCAATGCATGGCGTTGATTTCAAGAAAATTGGTTATAGGAAGAAGCATAAAGCGGGAAGTGGTTGTGATAATATAATTTTAATTTCCCGATATAAACATTGACAAGAAAGATATTTTTAGAAAACGTTTTCCACATATGAACGTTGCGACTGGAGAATAGATTTACCTTTGAATGCGTAGTGCAGTTCGCTAACCAGTGGACCACAAATGGGACAGCTCTGCTTGAAGGCGCGTATCATCCATAAAATCACTGCTCTAATATGGAATCAGTGGCAATTCTGCTGGGGACTACAAAGTGCGGAATCTTTTGACGGTGACCGTAAAGCTGTAAGCTTTAATGGGCCACTTATTGATGGCTAGACAAGCAAGTAGAATCCGACTCTCTTCTAACGACAACGGTCACAATTGATAGAAAAGGTTAAAGGAGTAGATGGATTTTTACCTTTTTTATGAACTATTCTCTAGCTATTGAGGGACATAAATTTCTAGAAAGCCTTAAGCTAGGTGACCTTATTGAATGCCCCTCAGTCGCAGGTATGAATACCCCCCGGTCGCAGGTAGGATCTAGCCTCCAAGTGTTAGTCCAAGCATGGGTTCTTAGAGACAATACAATTGTCAAGTAATATGGTTATTTAAGAACTTTGCATTCTTGATCCTACTTGACAACTTGTGAGCAAAGCAAACTACCAACCAATATTTTTTTTAAAATAAATCTTAACATAATGCCATAACCATAACCGTTGCCATAAAAACCCAAAATTCAATTGTTTTTTATATAATTATGGTTATGGCGTAATGGTAAGTCACCTATAATCAAATACAGTGTTGCCCATAAGTTTGGTTTGAACAGCTGATTTCTGTGGTTATGGTTATGTGACGTATAATTGAACTTCAAGGCTGATGTTACTGTGATTGTTACTTGCGATTAATATAACGCCAGGTTAACAAGGTTATTTTTGGCATTGACATTGAGTAAGTTGGAATTCCGAATCAACGAACAATATAAAAGCAAGTCCTTTTGTTACAATAAAAAATTCATTTCATCGAACTGCTTAAGCGCAATAAATTTTCATTTGATCACACTATAACATTCAGGTATGAAAAACAATAAGAAACCGAAAAAAACTAACAGTATTGTAACGATTCTTTGTTTTTCTTAGTTATTCCTTAAATCTGAAATAAAATTTTTGATCGTTCGTTGTATAACGCGAATGAACTAATAATTGTGACAGGTGTGACGTAACAACCTTTGTTTTAAGGAATGTTGACTTTAAGATCGTGTTGTGAAAAATTTAATAGAGAACGTGCAAAAAAATTATAGCTTACTTGATGGTTTGAAATATTTTTGATCGGGTGTGGCATTTTCATTAAAACGTTAAAATAGGAAGAGATCTTTCAGTATGTGATCGTTTTAAACTCTTATTTTTTTTTATAAAAATAAATATGAAACAGGTATTTTATAGTTCAAACATTTTCATTCTACCTTATACGTAAATTGATTAATTTTATTTTTTTAATAAGAAATTAATTTTTCTCATTTTCGCCGTTTACCGTGGAATTGGCCACATGTTAATAGGAACAAAAACTATCCTTTACTTATTCCTTTTGGGAAACACAAGGCTTAACAAATATTTTCGCTTTACTAATATTCGCAGTTATTTTTGCCCCATCTTACGATTTATTGATTGATAAAAGTATTTTCTTACAGTCCTGCGCCATCAGGTCCTTGTTATAAAACCGCTATACCTTTTACACACAAACTTGTTTATTGTTTAAAAAACACGGCTTGAAAAAAGTAAAGAGCAAAAAAATTACTTGTTCCCAAAAACTTCAGTTATTTTATTCAATACTATGTTATTTGAATTATGACGTTATTGCAGCAAATGAGCGTTGTGTAGAGAAGTTATTTAAGGTTAATTGTTAATATTAATGTGCAAATTTTTGAAGTTAATCTTTTTTATTTATTAAAAAAGAAAAACTAAATAAATGTTACTTATTTTGCCATCAGACTTATAAGACAATTATTTATGCCAAGTAATTATAACTTTTGAACACGAATAAAATCTTTACGGGAAAAGCAACATTGTACCCAAAAACTTCGAATGGAGGAACTAAAACAGAGAAGAAAAAAACTTCTGCACATGCGTTGTTATTGTCGTGAAATAGTTCAGTCTTAATTGAGTTCTTGATTTTTATTATTATTATCTTTTCAAGTTTTATATAGAAATTATAACTGAATTAAACGCATGCTCGTGAAAAATCATACACAGAAAAAAAATGACACCAATTTTAAAGTGACAAATTATTTTGTTAAATTTTATTTTTAATTCAAACTAATATCAATTAAATATACTTAATTAAATTGTAAATACATATAATTAATTAATTGTAAATTATTTTGTTTTACGCTTTGCAGAATTTTTTTAAAAAAAGCCTTGAACGACTTTTTGCTTAATTTAGATGACAAGTTTTTTAAATTTAAGAAACGTTGTTTAAATATTTATTTTTTTTAACAAATTTAATATAAACTATGTACCATGGTCAATGGTCAACGGAACCATTCCCCAGTGGGAAAGAGCGACGTAGAACATTTATTCACATTTTTTGTTATATTTCAAATTTTTCAAACTTTTAACTAAAAAGGGTGTCCCGGTAGATCAGTGGTAAGTGCCCAAGTCTACCAGCTTGGGACGTGTGGGTTCGATTCTGCTTCATTTTACTGTATCCTTTCTACCTTTCTACCTAAACTAACTAAAACAAGTAAGAGCGCTATATTCGGTTGTTCTGAATCTTATATACCCTCTACAACGTGTTGGGGGTTTTGCTCTAATTTTTCAAGTTTTGTATGGTAGCCCCCTTAGGAAGTGAAGATAGGGAGTAAGTATGTTGCAGGAAAATGTTTGCAAGGATGAACGAGTTGGAGTCTGTCCTACAGTTCACTTTTTCACGGGCACCCTAGACTACGGGAAGCTGTGGGGATTTCTACCCTACTTTTTTTTAAATTTTGTATGGTAACCCTGTTAGGGGCTGGAGATATGTTTCACAAAATTCTTTGGCAGGAAAAATGAATTGGGGTCGGTCTTACATTTCAACATTGTAGGATCACCCTAAAAGCTGTAGGAGCGATTTAAAAAAATTTTTAATAAATTAAACTTTGTATGGCAACCCTGTTGGGGGACGGAGATAGAGTGTAAGTTTAACAAAAATGTTTGTGAAAAAGACTAATGGGAGTCTGTCATATATTGCACCCGTGTACGGACAACTCTAGGATAGTTGTAGAAGTTTTTTTGTAAAAATTTTAGAGAAATAAGTAGATACATATAGTCTTGGTTTTTCGCTTATATCTCGGTCAGTTATCGGGCGATTTTTCTGGATTTCAATAGCGAATTTGCTCACAGATACTCCTGACAGTTTGATACCATCTACGGGTCTATGCGACATTAGGGGACTTCAAAAAGTTGATTTCAACGTAACAAGGACAGATTTTTTGTTATTTACGTGGTTTTTCATTTCAGCTAACGATATATTTAAAATATTTTGTATATTTATAGAGACCGTATTTTTTTGAACTAAACAAGAACATTTTTTGTACAATTATTAATTTAATTACAGCTTAAAGTAAAAAATTAAAACGAAAAAGAGATATTAGGACAACAATGGCTCAACTCACACAAAAAAATAATATTTTTATCGCAACATTTACTGCATTATTGCATTTAACATTATGGCTGCCAGAGAGCTTAACACTGCCACAGGGAGCACCAGAAACGGTATGTGATACAATGTTGCCACTTCACGGCGGCGGCATATTGCCATCGAATGCTGTGCCACCGTTTCGAATAGAAACGTCAACATCTACAATTGGTCAGGGACAAACACTGCGTGTTGATATCACTGGTGCACCAAGGAGCTTATCATTTGGCGGTTTTATGATACAAGCGCGCAACAACAACCCACCGTATCAAATTGTAAGTTTCTAGTTTTAAAGGTAAAAAAAATATTTTTCTATTTTGTGTGTGTGTTTGTGTGCTTCTAGATTGGTCAATTTAATCCCTCCGAAGATGGTCTCACCAAACTAATGAATTGTGAAAATTCCGTAAGAAATTCTGTGACACATAATAATACTGTGCCCAAAACCGAAATTAGTTTGGAATGGCAATCGCCAGTTGATTTTGAAGGGGAAATTGTATTTAAGTAAGTACGACCATTTTTAAATTTTCGATTTGAAGTTCGAACTTCGAATCTAAATTAGAATATCGTTTTAAAATTAAGAAAAACTAAAACCAATGACACAGAAGAAGCAGAACTGGATTCCATGCAAACTTGTCTATAAACATTTGAGGTGTTTCTGAATATGAATGAAAACTTACACAACCCGTGCGGGTTTCGAAAGGAAGTATCGAACTTCGCAATAAATTTATTTCTATTTTCTACGCCAACAAACGGCAAACAATTAAATTTAGATTAACCACATTATTTTTGGGGTTTTAGGAGTTTAAAAATGGTTTTTTTTAATGAAATATTTTAGTACGAAAAATTCTTCATCCGTCCAGTCGTGTTTCTAGCATTAATTTTTATTTCCACCATGGTGTAATAATTAGGGGTCATTCTACATGTCGATTATGATTTCGCATGCAATTTTTATACTAAGAAGCAGAAATTTTAAGAACAACAAGGCGAAAAAAATCCAAAATATACTAAGACAAAGTAATTTGTGGTCAAACTATTCCACAGAGGAAAAGGCCGAGAAAAATATTCGATTGGAATTGAAACGCAGAATAGGGGTTAATATAGGTGATTGGAATTCGAAGAAAGATTTTTGCTAAATTTTTTCATATATAAAGTTAGGGCAGTTCTTAATTAAAAGATAAGACAGAAGGAACGTATTTGGTTTAGACATTTGGTGAGTAACAGCTGACGACCAGCTGTTCGAGTAAGACCACATATGTAATTTCACCTTAGGTTTTCTTTTAAATATTTCTTAACTGACAATTTACAAATACAGTGCTTCTACACACACGACAATTGTTGTCAACAGCAATTGTCATGTAGTCTGCTGTCAATGGTGCTTCTTATATAAAGCTTTCTTAGAGCCAAACACATCAAAGCACAAAAACCGAACCGGGTTTTCATTATTGTATCCAATACTAGTCGATTTTTCTCTAGATTTGGCTTTCATTAACAAGCGTAATTAAATTAGTAGTTTAGCATTAGCTTAATTGAGATTGCGATTTTTAAGACAAGTCCCTATTAAGATTAAACATTTTTAGATACAAGAGACATATGTACTTTAATATTCTAGGCATTACTCTACTCATGCATAAGACCCGTTTCGAAATCGTGTTTTAATCATTTTATTCAAAACAACTGTCGCATCCATTTTTATAGAAAAAATTTAAATTTATGTGTTTCTTATTCCTTTAAGCTCAACAGTGGCTCAAGCTTATGATACATTCTGGGTTGGTATACCTTCGTCACCAGTGCGTGTTGTTAAACGTCAAGTAGCGCCACAAGGGCCTTTTACACCAAGACCTACTTTTGTACCCAACCCTCGTTCTCCTTATGTGCCACAATATATACCCACCTCTCCACCACCCGCCGCTGATGATCCATTTTATAGCGAATGTGGCACAAGTAAAAATTGCTTCGGTAACAAAGACGGCTGTGTGGACGACAAGTCATGTGATTTCGTATCTGCCGTTAAAGTTAAAGGAGGCATTTTTGAATTTGAATTAAAGTCTAATGCTGGTTGGTATAACAGAGTTTAAAAATTTATTCAAATCGCCATCAAGTTTTAATTCTTTTTTGAATTTGTCTTTTAGCTAATGCTGCTTATGTTGCCTTAGGTCTTTCGGAGGATAATAAAATGGGTGACGATTTAGTTATTGAATGCATACCTCAAAATGGTCAAGTTTTTATGTATAGTTCAATTACCTCGGGTAAGGCAGCTGGTTATGGTGTAAGCCGTTTAGGAGTAGTAAGTTTTATATTATTTTACTTTTTAAAAATATTGATTTAATCTTTTTTTTTTTACTTTAAGCCCCAAAATACTGCCCGCTTGTTAGAGGGTTCAGTTATAAATGGTGTCATATACTGTAAAGTGCAACGTGATCCAGTAACTAAAGTGGGAGATCGAATTTTTGATTTGCAAAATAATAAATATTATCTTCTTTTGGCGTCTGGTTCCGGCTTAAAAGGTTAGTTTTTTGATAAAATATTAAGGGTTTTGATAAGTACAGGTTTAAAGTTTGTCGGCTTAAACTACTGTTTTTGCATTGTCGTTGCCACACCTTTACACAAAAAAAGATGCTTTGATGCATATCGGACCGATCTGTCAAATAATCTGTTACTCACATTTACTTTTAAGCTACACTATCGTAGTTTGTGGACACTCCCACATTGGAGGCTATTGAAAACGCACTGAGGGAAGTAGGAGTTCAGGGCATCCTTATGGAGTGGATCTATCCTGCGCTTGGTAGCAGAATAATCAACTCTGAGTGAGGAAACGAACATCTGAAAAGAGGTGCGGTTAAGGGAACGCCAAAGAGAGGGGTATTGTCGCCACTACTGTGGATTTTGGTAGTCAACGGGATATTGAGGCGGTTTGACTCAAAGGGAATCAAAGTAGTGGCTTATGCAGACGACATCGTAGTTTAAGTGACGGGAAAATTCTTGTCCACTACGAGCGAGGTAATGCAGAGTGCATTATCCGATTTGTCTGCTTGGGCTAGGGACAAGGGACTGGGAGTAAACCCAGGGAAGACAGAGCTTGTTCTATTTACCAGGTGTCGGATTTCGAGATGACGGGGTTTACCTGAAACTAGCGGATAGGGCCAGGTATCTGGGTATCGTCCTGCATGGCAAGTTATCTTGGTGGGCGAACGCAGAGTAGAGGGTTAGGAAGGCTCTCAATGGCCATTTTGCCTGTAGGAACACCATAGGTAGGAACTTGGGGTTGCTAGGGAACTGGATTTACACATGTGCTGTACTTGGCATTACGGGGAAAAGTACACCACAGGCAGCGCTAGATATCATTCTACATCTTCTTCCCATCGAGGATTTCATTGTTGGAATGGCGGCCCGGAGCTTGTTTAGACTTAGTGAGTCAGGTATGCGTCGGGTATGTTCGGTTGGACATGCCGGCATTTTCGGATCCTGCCCCAAGTAGTGTTTCCGGATAGGGAGGCATGGAAGGGTTCAGAGAAGCTTTATAAGGAGTTTGCTGTCCTTAATAATGGATCGAAAATGAAGGTAGACACTGGGGCTGGTGTCTATATAATGGACACGGGGGAAGGAATATCCTACAGACTTCCGGAAGAGTGCAGCGTTTTCCAGGCTGAAATTCTGGCGGAGATGAAGGCCGCGGAATTGATTTACGTTGATAGTCAGGGCACGCTTAAGGCTCTGGAGGGACATTATATCAGATCTAGACTTGTGAACGACTGCAAAAGTGCTCTTAGGGGGATCATGGGGACACGCAGGGTTAGACTCTGATGGGTTCCGGGTCATTATAAAGTTTCCGGCAATGAGATTTCCGATGAACTGGCAAAAAAGGGATCGGCCCGGGATATTGGACTTGGTTGTAAGCCGATGAGGCCACTACTGAGTTTCTATTATGGACTGATAGGGACTTGGATGATGGGCAAGGCGGGCCAAACCTGGAGGGACAGGGCTGATTGCAGGATCTCAAGACTTTAATAGTCCAGGCTGGACAGGATGGGCACTGACCTGCTGCTCAAAAAGAGCAGGGGGGTTTGGAGGTGCATTATTGGGACTCTCACAAGGCACTGCGATGTGAGATATGGGACGAACAAATGGGACAAGAACTCTCCAGATTTCTGCAGGGTATGCAAGGACGAGATAGAGACGGTAGAACATCTTGTCTTCCACTTCCCTGGGCTGCAGATTCGCCGACAGAGGTGGTTTGGAGGATGCTTCTTAGATGGACTTTGTTAGGTCCCTGGCTGTGCGCTGAGGAGCATCATAGGTTTCATTAAAGGAGCTGGGTGGCTGGGCAGATAGGTTATTCAATGCCTATGACTACTGACTTCCATGGACATCTTGCGGACGGCACTCTTGCTTTCTTTTCCTTTCACCTATAAAATGTTTGTCTTTACTTTTACTTTTCTCCTCTCGACTCTTCTGAAGGGACTTACAATGGGCCTGAGTCAAAAGCTGTGGCTCTAATCAATAAATACAGTATTGGAAATCCAAAACGACTTGGCTTCTGTAATCCTTTAAAAACTTTTTTCTTTCAGCTAATGGCGTTGGTTTTCACAATATTGGTCGCTTACCATCCGATAAATTAATAAACTTGGCTGAATTACAAGATCTTGGTGCTGCTTCCACTTTACTATTGCGACTACATGGCAGTTTTATGATTGCAGCCTGGATTGGTACTACATCGTTGGGTATTATTTTTGCGCGTTATTTCAAACAGACCTGGGTGGGAAGTCAGCTATTTGGCAAAGATCAATGGTTTGCTGTAAGATTGAAGAAATTATTGCGCAAAGTTGAACGTTTAACATTTATACTGAATTTCTTTTCAGTGGCATCGTATTTGTATGGTGACAACATGGTCCCTAACGATGGCTGGCTTTATTATAATTTTTGTAGAAATTGATGGTTGGTCTGGCGAACGTAATCCTCATGCCATTTTGGGTACTATAACAACGATATTATGCTTTTTACAACCTATTGGTGCACTATTTAGACCAGCTCCGAATTCCAAAAATCGTCCCATTTTTAATTGGGCCCATTGGTTGGGTGGTAATTTGGCTCATTTGCTGGCCAGTAAGTTTGTTTAAAATAAATATATTTATATTGAGACTTAGTAATTTTAATAAAAATACATTTGCAGTTGTTACTATATTCTTTTCGGTGAAATTAGCCAAAGCTCAATTACCTGATTGGCTGGATTGGATTTTAGTAGCCTATGTAGCCTTCCATGTAATCGTACATTTAATATACTCAGTAAGTAGATTAAAAAATAATTTATTTATATAAGTATGTATGTCTGTATATATTTTTTAGGGAAGTGTTTTTGTAAAGATTTAAGAAACTGGATTTGAAATTTTTTATTAAACAAAAAAACATATTTGATTGGCTTTTATACTCTATTTCAGGCAGGGTACACTAATACAGGTAGTGTTAAGAACCCAGCTGATTATGAATTCGCCTTGAAATTTTGTGAAAGTGATTGTCAGATTTATTAATTTTATTTGAAATAAGGGCACACTAAACCAGCTGATTAAAATAAATTTGACATTTTCACGTTACAAATCTTCAATTTTGTATGAAATTTTTAATTTTTCTTGACACTCCACCGTTCAAACACAAAAAGGAAATCAGAGGGCGAGTGAGTGTCAAAAATTTTTTAAACTTTAAAACAGGGTACACTAAACAAGGTAACAGCAAGGCGAATTCAAAAAATTTGCCCTCTGCATTTCCTTTTTGTGTTTAAACGGTGGAATGTCAGAAATTTCATACAAAATTTGTAACGTGAAAATGTCAAATTTATTTTAATCACCTGGCCTCTATATATTACCTTGTTAAGTGTGCACTGATCTTTATACACCATAAAATTCGTTTATAATTTTTGCATGATTTTTAAAAAATATTTGTAATTTTTTTTATAACAACTGTTATTTCCAAACGCTAAGCGCTAACTCATGCTCCCTCTAGTTAATATCCCTTGTACATTTGTAAATGTAATTAACTTAGGACCCCTTATTCACCTTTAGGAATAATATTGTCCTGGATAACAACTGTAAATACTTAAAAAACAAATATTAGAAAAAGTAATTAAACTTTTCATAAAGTCATTAGTTACTAATTTCCCCTATCACTGTACAAGAACTTTTGTATACTATCCATTAATAAAGATTTTTTTGTGTATACAGATATCTGGCTGTGCCTCCGATAGACAACAGTCGAAACGTGCAAACGACTTTCAAATGGGCAATATGGGCCATCATCATGGTATGCGAAATAGTATAAAGGTCGAGCGTAAAATGGATGCACCAGTAAGTATGAATTTAAATTCAAAATTAATTAATAAATTTTAGATTTAAAGGTTACCAACTTTTCTATATTCTATCTTATTGGCTCCTTGAAAAATTAACCCAATGAAAAAACGGAAGTTTTTTTGTTTTTTAAAATCGCTTTTTTTTATTTTTAAACTATAAAAATATTTATTCTTGATCCTTATAGATAGGGAAGTCGATTAAGCGATGTCCGTCTGTCCGTGTTATGGTTGAACTTTTTGAAATCCCCCAATTACGCATTGACCCGTTAGTGATATCAAACCATCAAAAATATCTGCAAGAAAATCGCTATTGTAATCCAGCAAAATTGACCGAGATATAAGCCAAAATCCAAGATTACTTCTGTTTATTTTTCTAAAATTTGTACGCGAAAACCTCTACAACTGCCCCGCATACGCCTCTATACGGGTATAAATTAAGACCGACTTTAATTAATCATTCCTTACGAACATTTTTGTGAAACATACTTATACCCTATCTCCGCCCCCTGGGATGCCATACGAAATTTGAAAAAAATTAGGGTACAAATCCCTACAACTTCCCCGGAGTCGCCCTTAGAGGAAAAAAATGTATCACAGACCCTCATTAGTTTTCCCCCCCACACATATTCCTAGAACGTACTTACCCCCTATATCCATCACCTAAGGGGGTTGCCATACATATATTACAAAAATAATGTGAAAACGCCCATAACTTCTCCAGAGTCAGCCTTAGAGAAATATAGTTTACCACCGACCCCCATTAGTTTCCGCTCCCAAACATATTCCTAGAACATACTTGCCCCCTATCTTTATAGTCTAACGGGGCTCCCATACACAGTTTGGGAAATTGTAATATGTAATACAGCTTCAAATGAAGGACTGACCCAAACTCATTTTTTCTTGCAAACATTTTGCTAAGGGGGTTGCCAACCAAAATTTGAAAATTTAGGGTAAAACGCCTATATGTACGTTGTGAAGGGTATATAAGATTCGGCACAGACGAATAAAGCGCTTTTATTTGTTTTTAACTTACTACGTAAGTTAATCCATTTTTTATTCCTGGTATGTATATTATTGACAGAGTTCTAACTTCTGTATGTGCTCAGTACAAAATCTGTCATTGTAAATTTACCTGTTATTTTGTTTCTAGGTTTTATGTTTTTTTCAATTTTTTTTCAATTTATTTTTATTTCATAAAAAAATTTTTTTTTTACTTGCAGTTTGCTGGTTTCCGCAAAGGTTTATTGGCCGTTTATATTGTGGTCTTGATATTATTCGTGGCGGTTTTAATAGTTATTGTTGCCTTAGCGCCAATTGAGGAAACCTTTAAAAAATTAAAAGCGAAACTAAATTAACTTATTGTATAATTAGTACGTAATACTATTTAATTAAGAGATTGTAATAAAATATATTTTTAAGAAAAAAAATCTTTAAAATTAAATATTAACCTCGATATGTGTAACTTTTGGCTCAAAAACATATTTATATATAAAGAATTTAATATATTTTATATATTTACTTTGTAAAGTTCTGTTAAGAGTATATTTTTATTTTTATTTAACCTAGTGCTATTCAAAACTGGAACCAAATCGGAACATTCGATTCGAGTTGAAATCAAAAAAATTCTAATTAGAATTCCTATATTATTTGAATCGAATTTGGCGATTTGGCCCCTGTTTCAATTAATTAATTTTAATAATTGTATATTTTGTATATTGTTTTTGTTGTTATACTATTGTAAACGAAAAAGCCAATTAATATTTGTATGTACGTATGCATTTTTTATAAGTATATATTTATGTACCTACATATGCTTTAAGAAGTGTACTATTTACACTTTTGTTTTTGTAAAAAACCATTTTGTAAAGTATTAATTAAAAGTAAGACCAGTAAAGCCAAAAACTTGTTTTTCTTTCTTATAATATAGGTAAGCAATGTTTTTCTAACTGTGTATGTATGTATGTATGTATGTATGTATGTATGTATGTGTTGTTAATTATAACTTAAGTAAAACTAAGAGGAAGACTTTAAATGTATTTTGTTGCTGTAACAAAAACAAAACACACAAAAACGTCCAACACGATCCATTTACCAGTTTTATTTAAACACATAAGACACGGTAACAAAAAAAAAAAAACAAGAGAAACATATTCGGCTGGTCCGAATCTTATATAGCCTTTACATTACCTTTTTGTATACTTAGCCTAGTTGTTTTTAACCCGTAAATATTATAAAAACATACATACACAGAAAGAAAGAACACATTATAAAATCAAGAAGTTTATTCTTGAATTTATCCAAAATCGTACTTGAAATTTTTAAGTACATATTCTTACTTAAGTTTTCTTACATCAAGTCTTTTCGAGATTTCTTTTAAAAAAATCAGGCAGAAAAAACTTTATTTTTTAAATGTTAGAATATATTAAAAAGCAAGTGTCTCGGTAGCCCAGATGGTAGCGCGCTGGCTTGCAGTTCAAAAGGTCCCAGGTTCAAATCCCAGCTACGGCAGGCAAGTACAGAAAACAAAATTTTTAAATTATAAATATGTATAAAATAAAAGAAAAATATAAAACAATTCTTCTTACAAAAAGCCTAGTAAGTAAAAAATATACTTTTCATGTTTGTGCATCAATTCTTTTTACGCTTAAATCAATCTTTTTAAGCTTACCATGATGTAAGGTTTCGAACTTAAATCAGTTCTTTTATAATTTAACAGGCTAATTGGTTCAAGTTTATTGTGATAAGATTTACTTTGAAGAAATATTTAGAAAAAGTTTAGTTTCCCGACACTAGCCGAGTGGAATGCATTTTCAGAGCCCGCTACAACTCCTCATCAGCACTCTTTGTTCGGTACTGAGCATTGGTAGTAAATATCTTCTATTTAACCCAAGTTTTAATTGAAATTTGAATACAGTTCTGTTTTGGCTTGAATGTGGCCAAAAGTAACGAATTCGTGTTAGATAAATTTAACTTGGATAAAGAAAATTTATACTCACTGTATTTTTGACACCGCTACGGCTTGATTTAGGTAAAGATTACTTTGTTTATTTTTTGTGTGTATTACTTTGTGGCGGTGTTTTTCTACAATTAAGGACTTTCTGCAAAATTACTTTGTTGCAAATTTAAAGTCGATAGCTGCTATAGTTTTCGAGATATAGTGTTCTATTTGTATGGGCGCCTCCACTCGCTCTGCTTCTATACAAAAAATTTTTTTCCTTAATTAGACACATTACACTACATCATTTCCACTTGTATTTCAGAACTTTCCAATTCAACTTAAGAAATTTCTTCTTCTTATTCTTACTTAGAAAGTTGGGAAATTGAATTAGAAATTTCTGAAATTAAATTAGAAAATGCTGGAACTGAATAAGAAGCTTCTGAAGTTGAGTTAAAAAATTCTAAAATACAATTGGAAATGGTGTAGAACTATTTTGTGGTAGTATTGAAGTCAAAAGCTTTGCCAGTAGTATCCTAGATTTATCGCATGCATAATTTCACCAAACGTATGCAATTTTTAAGGGGCTAACACTTTCCCTTTTCACCGTCTTCGTAATCGTGCCAAGTTTTGTGGCAACAATGGTTATATTTGCTGACAGTGTAAAGGGAAATATGCATGGATTTTGTCCTTAAAAAATTTGGTAGTTTTATAGCTTATTTTATATCTCCGTCCGTACTAAACCGATCTTCTTAATAGCATTCTGCCTACATATATTTCTGGCAGTTTGACACCAAAACGCGGATTTGGCTTGGCTCCGGAAAAAATGATTTCAACAGACTGAGAGACGAACATGATTAGTCAACTTTCCTATATATAAGTATTCAGAAGGGGTGCCCCGGTAGGTCAGTGGTAAGTGCACAAGTCTACCAGTCTGGGGGTTGTGGGTTCGATTCCCACCCGAGATCCTGGTAAGTCTGCTTCATTGAAGAATTCTTTCTTTCTTAAATTTCTTCTTTCCTTCCATCTCAACCTATTCTATCTGCCTCTCCAGATAACACAAAGGGACCGAATTAAGCGGACCCAAGTGAACTGTAATATTTCCTTCAACGGCTGCCTGTTCTACCTAACCTAACCTAACCTAAGAATTCAGAATGCTTGTTCATGGTTTATGGGCCGCAAATGAACGTTATAGAAATTAAAAACAGGGTGACCAACTGATAAAAACCCTTCTCACTACTAATGTCCGCAATTTCAACAAACAGATAAATGCTTGTGTAAATACCTAAAAGTTTCCTTTACCTATTGGTAAAACTACATACATATATTGAAAATCTTAGCAGTCAGGGCATACCTACGTGTTAGATTACGAAAATTATAGGTATTTATACACACATAAATATATATTTGTTGAAATTATGGGCATTAGTAAAGGATATAAAAAATTAATGGACACAGAAACAACAATCAGGGGGCAATTTATGGCATTAGATTCGAATCTAAATTTAAAAATTTTTAGTAGAATTTCTATATTAAAAGCATTGACAATTCGATCGATCGAGTAGAAAAAGTTCCGATTCGAAACGAATGCCGTAAATTGCCCCAACTTTTTTTGTGGCTGTCTGGGCCGTGTCGATTGTTATCGAATTGGACAAAAAACCTAAAAGGTATTTTATTGATGTATTTGTTACAAAATAAAAAGAAATTAAAACGACTATGACGGCGACAACAATAAGGCTAATTATGCATCGTCAATATAAACTCGTCCAAAAGAGTTAAATTAATTCTACAACCAAAACAAACAAAAAATAAACAGTGTTGCCTCATTAAGTTTGACTGGATTGCGCGATAATTACAACAATCACCCCTATTGCGAAGTTGTCGCTGTCTTCGTCAATTATCAGAAAGCCGTCGTCAACTTAACCTCAAATTGGGTATATATGTAGGTGTGGGGTTGATGTCGATATGTTATTAATATTTTTGAGGAAATAAATACAATTACTCACCCCTATCGGGTAAAAAATGCGAACATTTTATTCGGCCGGAATTTTTTTTCGCCCGAACAACAATTTGCTATCGTGAATGTCACATGAATTATTTTTCCCTTCGAATCACATGTGTTTGTTTGAAATTAAAGAAACTGTTAAAAAATATAAAATAAATTTGTCAAAACTTAAATCAAATTTTCAAAAGTGATGGAAAATGTTTAGCATCGGGCCAGTTTTGTTACTGTAATTGCCATGTGTTCGGGTGAACAAAATTCATGATACAAATTTTGTGAACCAGGGAAAAAATTCGGGCGAAATTTTTTTCCCGATAAGGGTGACTATATATTAAATTTATTTGTAGTCGACGTCAATTGACCTTCGAAATAAGGGAGACGAATTTTAATATTTCTGACTAAACAGATGAAGTTCCCAAAGTTTTCGTTTTCCTATGAAATTCGGAAGAAAAAACTATGTCCAGATGTGCCTGTTGTCAAACTTTATTAACAAATAAGATTATGAGATCCTCTTCCTTTTATATTCCCCTTTATAAAACAATACACTTTGCACCTAAGGTTAATTTTTTTATTTAAATTGATGACAATTAATTTTTGATTATTTTAATTAAATTTTTGTTTAAATATTTTACCAAAAGGTTGTTGATTTATCAAACTTTGTTGTTCTTATTTTGAGTAATTGTTTTTCATTATTGTTGTTTATGCCAGAATTTCGTTATGTTGCAGATAATTTTACATAATGAGCAGGAAAAAAAAACACAAAAATTTATAAATCTTGTTTGCTGTTGTACTCGGGAATTGTGGCATAAGTTTTCTTTTGTGTCTTCTTGCTTATCTTAAAATGAATTTATTGGGTTTTTAAATTTAAACAATATTAAAACTACACATTTTAACGTTTAAATTTTACCATTTTCTATAAAACAAAGCAACATAATTTGCTTACAAGGAAAAATGCAGTTTGTAGGACATTTAAGCGTTAACATGGGGAATCGCTAGATTTCGACAATATTTCAATCACTTATTTCAAACGTATGTAAGTTGTGTAAATTAAATAAATGAAAATGTTTTAATGTTTTTTTTCCTTATATTGCAGTATAGATTATGAGGAGAACCTTATTTTATTTGTATGTTTTTTGTTTAAAATAAAAAGATTAAAAATAAAAAAGGAAGAATTTAAAATCATCGTTCTTCTAGTATGACCGTCTCCTGAGGATAGAGTTTTAATGCTTGCAATGTTTGTTGGGCATCAATTGATGTTAAGTCTCTGCGTGGCCAACTGGAAATTAATTTAAACTCATCGATTAAGAAACCATTTGAAGTCACATAGTTCAATAGGTCCTAGAAATATTAAATTTTAAATCAATTAAATTAAACAATTGGTTGTTTCGGGTAACTTACTTGTAAAGTGTTATTTGCATAAAATCTACGTTCCAAAAAGTCACCAGTTGGTTTGCGTACACGAATTTTTGAGATATTCGTTTCTGTTTCTGTTGGTTCTTTGGGTAATGATTGCTCAGCCTGCAGAAAAAAATCATAGTTTCCAATTAAGAAAATTATAGCATAGAATGAATAATGTTACAAAATGAGAATGTTGATTATCAATGTGAAAATCTAAATTTCAGCTGGTGGACAAGGGATACGTATTACTCTCTAAAATTACACCATTGAAAAAAGGTTTTCAATAATTTTGAATCAGTAAAAATTGTGCTAAGTCGGCTAATTTAATGCCGTAAATGAAATGTAAATGAAAAGGAGCTTCAAAAACTGTATTTTAAGGAAAAAATGCAGCTTATATGAAGCTGGGAGAGGTTTGTCTTTCATCAGAATTAGGTTTATGTTTGTATCTCGAATGTATTAGGAAAGAAATAAATAACAAGAGAAAAGTTATTTAAATTTTTTTTCTTACCACTAATCTAATCGATTCACGTCTAGCATCTTCTTCGGCTTTTTCCGATTCCAATCGTTTACGTTCTGCAGCCATTGCGGCTTCCTTTTGACGTTTAGCAGCTTCTTTGGCAATATCAGCCTGCAAAGTTTCTTGATAAGCCATATCTTGTTCGGCTTTAACTTGATCGCGAGCAGCTCGAGCATCTTCTTCGGCTATTTCAACCTGTAAGTGTTCATTGTACATTTCAACTGACTCCAAAAGACGAGACAGCAAATCATCCAAACCAACATTGCCTGCAAAAACCCACAATTATTTGAATTTAATCAATTTAAAAAAAGTTTTCTTTCTGTTACCATGAATCACAGATAAAACTTCACACGATGTACGACCTGATAAGCGACTTTTACCAATTACCAAAATTGAAGGTAATTTATCTATAGAAATATTGCGTACCGTCATGGAGGCGGTATTGCTTATGCAACCAGTAACTGAAGATAAAAGCCTAAAGATGAAAGATCAAAATATATTTTTAAAATAATAAATTACATTAAATTCAAACAAAAAAATTTTCACTTACAAATGTTTATTGCTTTCGTGTGTTAAATCCCAGCCATAAAGAATGAAATTTTCAGCAAATGTTTGAAGAATACTTTCGTGTTTCATTAGGTGATCACAGAATACGTTTGTTAAAATGCTTTCACCATGATGTAAATAAATAGCCAATAATTTGCGCTAAAATATTTTGGGGAAATTTATGAAACAAATTAATTATTTAATAAAACGTTAATTTCAATTTTACCTCTCGGGCTGGTTTGTGACAAGCCTCTTTTAAAGCATCCTCCAAACTGCCAGTAAAGAACAGAGGGCATGGTTCACCAAATCGTTGTTTATAATTTTCAACAAACTGTAGAGACCCAACTGTTTCACTATCGGTATTATTCGATACTTTTAAAAAACAAAATATTTGAAACATTTAAATATCTAAAATTCGCAATGAAGAATTCAACTTACTTAAGTGTCTTGTTGTGGACTGTAATGGTGGAGGATCTGTGAAAAATTCTTCACATGCATTAAAATCTGAGGCATCTTCAAATTCATCAGTCGAACTATCAGTATCAAGACCAATAGCACTAAATTATATATAAACATTTTTATATTGAAATGCTTTAATGGTTTTTTAAAATGCTTTAAATTACTTACTTGAAACTCCTCGCAGTGGAAGTAGAGTTATTACTATTATTACGCAATCTGTCAGCTGCATTATGCAATATAAAATGATGATTTAGTTGTATGCCCGATTGCTTAAAATATAAAAACATTTTATTATATAAATTCCATATAAAGAAGATTTTATGCCTTAAACGTACTGCCAATGTGGTTTCATTATCGCAACCATGAGGCCATCCAGTCCACTCTTGATGCCTCATCGGAATTTCTGTAACATAGTAGATCTTTGTTTTAACATCCTCTACCGTCGTGCGGCCTGAGAAATTTATTTCATGTTTGACGCCACTAGGCTGCTGAACAATTGTAAGAACAAAGTTTTTATCCAAACGGCTTGAGATTTCATCGCTAAAATGGTAAAAAATATTTTAATTACAATATATACAATTAGTAATCAATATAAGTACAACTTACTTTTCATAGTCCATATAGCCTTCTTCAGTTAAATCAATTAGTATTAATTCATTTTCTGCTGACAATCCCAAGCTTGATAATTGTGTTGTTGGTATTTGAGCTAGATTTAATTTAGCAGGCGGCCAGCCGCGTATTGCTTGACGACATATCGGCACCCCAGTAGCATCATGGATCTTTTTCTTTAATTGTTCTGCAATTTAATATAAATTAATTATATGTAAATAAACTTTTTAAAGAATTCTGCCAATTACCAATAGTTGCTGAAGAGGGCAGTACTATGTCATAAATTTGCTGATCGAAATGTATATTGAATAAAATTTGCCTTGGCAATGAAGAGGCTGATGATTGCAGTAGAGATGCCAGTGTAGTTGTTGTTCTATTTTCTGCTATATCCATGTCTGAAGTGAGATCAATTATATCTGCATTTGATGACGTTGATGCAACTAAAAAATAAATATTTATGTAATTTAAGTAATCCTATTTTGCATTTAAATTCGAATTTACTTTGTCCTCTTTTTAATTATAGAATGGTTTAGTCGCCAATACCTCTTACTTAATATATTTTAGGGTTTTTGTCTTTCCACACCCAAATCTTTGGGGTTTTAATTAAAAGATGGAAGCAAAAAAATTGTGACTTAACTATTTCACAGTGCGAAAAAGGTCGGAGAGAATTCGGTTCGAATCGAAATGCAAAATAGAGATGTCTAAAAATTACATATGGAAAACAAAACTAGCGCATTTCACTTTTGGTGATACGAGTGCTGAGTAATTTTGCTATTTATGGTAAATTTACATTTTTTAATGTTGTTGTTGTTGTTTACCACGTTTACCATAAACACCAAACTTACAAGGCACTTTACCAGCAAGAGCGAAAACAGCTTTTGTAATTTCTTGATATATTAAGCAGCAAATAACTAATCATTTCAAAAAGTTAAAAAAAATATATCAATCTATGGGCATTTGATTTTTGCATATGTTGTCACATTTAATTTTGAATATTTAGAATATTTGTTTTGTAGCAAACCTCTATTAAACATTTTATAAATCGCACAGCTTTGTTAATATTGCGTTGCATTTTTTTTTTGTTTTTTGCAAAAGATTAAAAAAATATAATTGTGATATCAAGAGCAACCCTTATACTTATAAAAACATCGCAATAGTAAAGATTTGTTTAATTTTATAATTGAAATACCTGGAACAAATGCACTTTCTGCAGCACTACTGCCCAGATTATTAGTTGATCCATTTTTCAACCAACGAGGAAAGGTTCTTGTCGAAGTACCTGGCACAGTTGAAAAATTATTTAAATCTGAACTACTGCTGGCATTACTGCCAAAGAGGCTTGTTGACTCCGCAAGTAGAGAAGGAAGAGATGGAGGTATATCTGGTGTAGGATCATCTTGCGGCATGACCCTTTGAATAGCATCCTAAAAAAAAAAACTTTATGTAGTTTATGCTTTAAATGTCTGCCTTATTTTTACTTACCATTAAATCCCAATTGCACTCCTCTAAATGAGAAAAGGCTTCGCCTACATCATCTATGCCAGTTATACTCTAAATAAATAAAATATTTTAAAATTTCGTTGTAAATATTTATTAAAAATAAATCAGAAATACCTGAAAGTTGGCCAATATTTCATCTTTGTTTTCAGACATGCTGGTTGTTTTGATTTTTTTATTACGCTGCGTAAAAACGAAGAACAATTGTAAGAGGTTGAGAGGCTGTTGGTTATGAAGAAATATATTTAAATGGCAGTAACTTTACACTTTGTTTTTCGTTTGTATTTTTTGGCCGTCTTCAATTTACATTAATACAATAATAAAATTTATATTTTTAAGTTGTTTTTCTTTCAAAAGAACTAAAAATTACAAAAATTTCCTAAAGTCGTCACTCACTGCTCGCCACACACAGTCTTCTTTCTGGTTTTGCAAACACGAGTTTAATTACTAGTCTTTTGCAGATTTTTTCTGATTTCTTACTTGCACTTGTATTTTTTCTATTTGAATTATAAATTAATTGTTTTATTTTAATTTAAAAAGGAAAACATTAATAAAACCTTTGATATCACTAGCGAAAATGTCGATAATTTTTTGTGAGCATTTGAGCAATAGAAAATGTGAAAAAAAAACAAATTTCTTTGTTTAGTCACGCAGTGTGTTGCCAGATGTTTTTTTTTTGTTTGTGACAGTTAACCCTCATGCTAGCACACAAATTTATATATGTAATATAAATAATAATAATTTTACTCTAAAGCCTGCGTGCGCGAAATGTAATTTTGACGTCATTATAAAGCACCAAGCGAATGTTTTGGTTACCGAGTATGTTAGCGATTTATATTGGAGATGAAGAATCATTAGTTACTTTTTGAGCAATTAACAAGTTATTTTTGTTTGAGTTGCCTCAAAATTCATGACCCATACTTACAAATATGCTTATAAGAAATTTAATCAAATAACTACTAACCAAGTATTAAAAGCTAGTTTTAAGGATAAATTAAGGTTATTTAAACAAAACTGAGTTTTATTAAGGGGAAACATACGTTAATTTAACACAAGCGTGTCATTGGTTTATAGTGAAAAAATTGAGTTAAAACCAATGAAAATCCCAGTGTGTATACATTTGAATAAAGTCGCGATCCATTACAATTCCTGAGCTTTAGATTTACAACAGCATTGAATGTCACTTTCAATGCATTCCTCAATTTAATATTTGAAATGCATTTAAAATTCATTTCAAGAAATTAGTGCAAAGGGAATCCTGAAAATACCACCTAAGTGTAAAAAAAGATTAAAAATATTTGGTTTAAGCTTGTAAGAGATTGTGATTTTATACGGCTTTTTTAGTTGATTTTTTCTTAAAAAATAGGAAATAATAAAATTTAAACCATAATGTTGATTTCTTATATTTTTTTAAGTATTTTTTATTATATTAATTTTTTACCCATTTCTAATTGAGCCTTCAAACTTATTCTTTTAACAATTTGAAGAGAAAATAACCCAATAAAAATATGAGAAAGCTATTTTTGCATAATTTTTGACAAACATACGCCCTATATTTCTTTCAAAGTAAACACTTAAATACGGACAATAATTACTTTGTATTCATTCAAAACAAATTTTTAAAAGAAATTGAGATGCAAAGGTGAAATATGTTAATGTTGTATTTAAACATTTTTAGTATAAATACATTTGTCTTTCTTTGAAGTGCGGCAAAGAAGTGTTTTTTTTTGTATTTAATAGTGAAAACAAATTATTCTGTTTTTTTTTTAACAATATGCGCCGTATGCCTCAATATTATTTCATTAATGCTTTAATTCACGTTCATAATAATTCTTATACTTTGTAAATCATATCGCAAAAAGTAAATAATGAAGCAAACCAATGTAAAGTAAGTTACAAAGGTTTTCGATATCACAAAATGGATAATAGACTTAATAGAAAAAAACATTATTAATATTTTTAACCCTGTGTGGACCAATCATAATAACCTAAATTCGATGACGAGTGAACTTTGTTTAGTCGACTCAGAAGTTTATTCTTAAATACCTACTTATATTGAATTTCCAAAACCTACATCTTTTATATGTAATTTTTTATATTTTGCATTAACATTGAATTTTGTATTTATAAAAACATCTTGAAACAACTCATCCTTCTACTTCTTTGTATAAAATTTAAACAAACACTTCCTTGTAATGTTGTATGTTTGTTCGTATTTTAATCCCGTTTAAAGACTCCATTTAAATGACAAATTATCACAATTAATAATAATTTAGATGAAAATAAATCAAATTGATGAACATGCAAACGTACCACAATCACACAGCGCGCCATGACCGTCATCAAGTGATTCAGTTTAAAAATACAAAAGTTACAATTGTAAAGTTTAGCCGCTTAACATAATAGTCCATTTGCAATCCTGCAAGTAAGATGTTGGCTTTAAAACAAACATTCTATTGTTTCATAATGTTGGCCGTTGTAGGCTCGCAATTTGGAACAGCAATAAGGATAACGCAAAAGACTATATCAAAAGGATTTCTAATACAAAGTATAATGAAAATGTTGAATAAATTGGAAAAAAGCAATGATTTGAATGTCAACATTAAGTTTACTGCCATATTAGGGGAATTTTTAATAAAACGTAAGTAAAGCAAGTTTATATTAAATGAATATTTTTATAAACAATTTTTAATGCAGAAAAACAGCGTTTTTACAATTCGAATCGCTATGAGCAACAAGTATATTTTCATATGTTACATAAGTTAAATAACATTGTACGCCAAACAGAAGATGCAGATTTTGAAAATGTCCATAAGACAAGTAAATACCTTTTAAAAACTTAAAAAAGAAACTAAACTAAAATGTTTGTGACAATAAAATCTTAGTTTTAGATAATGTGTTGCAAAGAAATGTTATGCTTGTTCCTCCAGTTCTTAAACAGCGCCATATTGACACTCACTTTGAATATAAATCTTTGATAAAGGACTATTCCAAGCTGGTCGCTTTTGGTGCTTATAATATAACCCAATCCGATGAATGTCTGGCTGAAATTGCTTCTTTGAATTCAAACTGTTCAGCATCAAAAAACTGCATTGATTTAATAGTCAGCGATTTGCCTATATACGGTTATCAAAGGACGCATCAGTAAGTAAAATATTTTTTTTAAAGTTAAAGAAAAAAAATTAAAAATAAAAAGCTATTTCTAATCTACATTGCTATAAAATAAATTTTTAAACGGTCTGACCGTATTTTTTTATTTTATTTTATTTTATTTTATTTTATTTTATTTTATTTTATTTTATTTTATTTTATTTTATTTTATTTTATTTTATTTTATTTTATTTTATTTTATTTTATTTTATTTTATTTTTATTTTATTTTATTTAATTTTATTTTATTTTATTTTTTATTATTTTATTTTATTTTATTTCTTTTTATTTTATTTTATTTTATTTTTTTTTATTTTACTTTATTTTGTTTTATTTTATTTTATTTTATTTTATTTTATTTTATTTTATATTATTTTATTTTATTTTATTTTATTTTATTTTATTTTATTTTATTTTATTTTATTTTATTTTATTTTATTTTATTTTTTTTTATTTTATTTTTTTTATTTTATTTTATTTTACTTTACTTTATTTTATTTTATTTTATTTTATTTTATTTTATTTTATTTTATTTTATTTTATTTTATTTTATTTTATTTTATTTTGTTTTATTTTATTTTATTTTATTTTATTTTATTTTATTTTATTTTATTTTATTTTATTTTATTTTATTTTATTTTATTTTATTTTATTTTATTTTATTTTATTTTATTTTATTTTATTTTATTTTATTTTGTTTTATTTTATAATAAGCTCTAAAGAAACATTAAATTATTTTTGAAAGGGCTGAAAAACTATAAAACAAAAAAAAAATTTGTGGTTTGAAGTTAAACTTTTTTGTTATTCTTTCTACATAAAGAAATTATATAATGTGTGTTTGTTTGTAATTATATTCCTGTCTCTAATTTTTTTTTCTCTTTCAGAATTTTACTTTTATATGTTTTTATGCACCACATATGTGCGCCAACATTGGGCTCACAAACAGCTTATGAAATTTTGGCTAGTCAAAAATGTACACAAGTTTATCGTGAGCAAAATGTTTTACGTCATCTTAATATACCAGATGTTTACAGGGATTTATATTTGGAGCAAAGTAAGAAACAATTTTCATATTAAATAAGTATAAAAAGATGCACATACATACATACATACATACAGAAAAAACATAAAAATTTCAAATTAAAAGTACAGGTGGCTCTTTAAAAAGAGGGTGTTATGCATGTAAAAACTTTGCGACAAAATCCTTAACATCATTAAAAAAAAAAAAAAAAATTATATTTCATTCAGTATAGCTTATGCACCGATTTTAAACTTAAATCATACGTGCCATAACATAACACCATAACCGTAACCGTTGCCATAAAAACCAAAACTTAATTGGTTTCTATGGTTATGGCATAATGGTAAGTCACCTATAATCAAGTACAGTGTTGCCCATAAGTTTGGTTTGAGCAGCTGTTTTCTGTGGTTATAGTTATGTCACGTATAATTAATTGAACCTTAAAATCGAAAAAAAACAGATACCAGTAGTGCGATTCAGTAACTTTAACCGATTCGACAATCGTCATATTTATCGACAGAAATTTATGTTTGCTGCTACGGTTAAGTGATTCACTAAGACGTTTTTAACGATAGTCGACAAGTTGATTTTTGTTTGAATTTTATTAGTTGTAAAATAAGTTTTAACAAAGCGAAAATCATAAATATAGTAAAAATAATATATAATATACAAAATAATCTTTTGTCGATACAACTAACAACACAAAAATTATTTGCGTTAAATTATCAAGTATAACGATTGTAAAAATTGCTAAAAAGTTTTGTTGTTTACTTAACAATAACAGCTGACTTTAACGGAAGTGAATATCGTTAAAAACTTTACTGAATCGCAAAATCGTTATATTTATTGTTAACTAATTTTAACGATACGAATATCGTAAAAATAAGTTACTGAATCGCACTACAGATGTTAAAATTAGGTTAACATTTAGTTAAAATTTAACAAAAACGCTTCTTTACTCTTATTCTTGCTGTCCTAAGCGAGACAACTCTACATTTCTTAATTTTTATTATTTTTCGCATACACACATATGTACATCATTCATAAATTTTTATCCAAACAATTATCTAAAAAAAAAATAAAAAACAAATATATAAATCTGTAATTTTTTTTATTAATTAAATAATTACATAACATTTGTAACAGTTGCATTTCAAAAACATCTGGCAACCTAGTAAGTCAACATATCACATAAAATTTAACACTTGAAAACCAAAATTTTTTTTCTTTTTTTGTCCTCTTTTTAGAGGTAAACCTGTAACCTTTTAAAATATCTTTGTAAAAAAAATCAAAGCATACAAAATAAAAATCTAACTTTTTAGAAATTTCCGTAACTAATTGTATATATTTTTTTGTATTATTTCAGATGTTATATGCGGTCTTTTTGGTTATGTTGAATTTATGAATTGGCACAATTTAGTTACAGTTTTTAATTGGCCACAAGAGAATGAATGTTTGTGTTTGTTTTTAAATGGCGAAAGTAAGATTGATTGTAATTGCAACAATCATATTAATAGTTTGGCTTTAGTCTACTACATCAATGGAATCTTAATGTTGAACTAAAATTAATTCAGATGTATTGATAATTGTCGAGGGGAAAAACAATATTTAAGCTTCTATATATGTAATTTTAAATGTATGTTTTGAATTATTAATGTTAAAAATTGATAAGGCCAGCATACGGGTTCTTTAAGAACAATCTAAAATAATACTTAATTCATAATAATGCTTTCTATGTATATGTTTTGATTTATTAAAAATATAATATTGAAAATAGATAAATAAATGTATTTAAATATTTAGGGTATTCACAAGGTAGTCATAAAGTCATATGTCTTAAAAAAATAAAACGAAAACATACTACTGCTGTGAGCATCCGCTCATAATCAAGTGTGCTATTTTAAATTTGAATCAGCTGCTGGAGAAAACAGAAAAATAAATAATTTCCAAAATATTTTAAAATTAATGATTGCGACTTGTTAATTATATCAACGGCTTCACTAAAGAGTTTTGGCCGCCCGGCTCAGGTTTCCACTGTTTATGACAAAACAATAAACACAGTTCAAAAAGTCTTATTATTTTAAAAATTTTTACTTTTAAGCACAACAACAATTTTCTTAAACTATTGTAAAACATTAAAACTTGAAAACAATATGACTCGATAGCGTACCGTTTGAATACCCCAAATATGTATTACAATTATTCAGAATACAACCAATATTATCTTTGAAAAATAAAAGAAAAAAAAATATATGATTTAAAGGCTATTTCAATCGCTACACTTAAGAAAAGGTTAAAAAATAGTTGTTACGAAATTAAAAAAAAACATGTAGAAACATGTCAAAACATGTTGCAGGTGTATATGTAAGTATGTACAACAAATGAATGTGAAATATGTTAAACATATGTATGTAAGTACGTAATATACATAAATATGTAGGTATTAAGCGATTGTGTAAATGTTTGTAACGCACAAAACGCACCAAATTAATAAAAAAATACTTCAGTCATTTGAACAATTTTTTTTAGTCAAAATTTTCTGGGCGCGCATTGAAGTCAAACTTTAGATATTAACAAATTTCATTTGGTGAATTCACAAGGTCTTGTGAAATCATATATTGTAAAATAATAGAACCAAAAAATATGAACGTTGTGAACAACTCTTCGTATATTTGTAGGTGTCGTATTTAAAATCTAAATCAGCTGATACGACCAAACGATAAAAAAACAAACACATATGTATGTACATAAATCTGGTGCTGCTCTTGGCTTAACTTAATAATTTGTAGAAATTAGACCCATGAAAACACAAAATGGTCTATATCTAACCTGGTTAGAATCTCTTAAGTCCATTAAAATAAGCAAAGTTTTGATAAAAAATCACAAGAATTTCGTTATTTTTTACGTAAACAAAAAACAGCTGATGTGTCAGAGAGCAGTGCCGGCTATTTTTGCCGGCGGAGGCGGCTTAAGGAATCTTCTTTGGCGGTTTTGCCTAAGTTTTTAGTATAGACATTTTTAACGGATGCAAGTGCTAGCGGCTCTTAAAATTAAATTAAAAAACTCGCCGTTTCATTTTAGGCGCTTGGCGCATGACTTTGTATATAATATGACATCACAAAAACATATCAAACAAAGTTGTATTGTTTCACAACAAGTTTCGTATGAAAAGCAACAACAAAATTTTTATGCTATTGTGAAATTATATGACAATAATACAATATGCTATCGTATCGTACCTTGTGAATTCGCCAATTATATATCTGAATGTACATATAAAGGAACAGCGTTAATGACTGACTGATTCATCATCTCACAGCCCAAACGCAAAGAGCTAAAGAATGAAATTTGAGCTGTGTACGTATCCCATAAGACGCGATGTCGGGAAATTCTGATTTAAAAGGGGTTAAAACAGGCCAAATAGGGAGAAATTAAGATTTTATTTTCTAAAATATACACAATATATACAAATTTTATTAATACATATTTTTTTCTTTTATCTATTTAAAGTTACAAAAAAAAAAAAAATAAGTGTTGTATTGTTGTATTAAGCCATCGATATGTTTGTATTAATTTAAACGTTTGTATGTCTAAATGATATGAGTCCTAAAGGTGTATTTGAATGTATTTTTTTTTCTTATTTGTAATTTTTTAAGAAAAACTCACATTTAAACGTTTTGTTTTGAACAAAATAGAAACCAGTCATTGCAAAAAAGGGATTAGAGACTTGTATGTTAACAAACAAGTGGTAAACAAATATTTACTTTTCAAGTACATATTTCTATGTAAATAAATGTATTTAAGCACCTGCAGTTCTGAATAATATTTTGTTAAATTAACAGCATTTATATTGTAGTTGTAATAATAATATCAAAATTGACTTTCATTATTTCATAATTAAATAAAAATTAAACATATATATTTTTGTATATAAAAATGTTTTAAACTGACAAACTTTTAGTTAATTGAGGTTTAGTTAAACAAAAGTTAAAACTTAAAACAAATTTACCAAAAATTAACAATTATTTTAACAAAAGCTACAGGAATGTTAGACATACAACTACAATTGTAAAAAAACGTATTTGTGTTACTTTGAATGAGTTTCAGGTAAGTGGCGCAGTAAATTAATGCCTCATTTGCTTTTATTTCCAACAAAAACTTACACAAAATGAACCAAAAAAAAACAACATCATCGCTTTGCGACTAAATACGAACACATTTAACACACAAAGATCCTTACAAACATACACCTTAATACACATGTTTATACCCTTCAAACAATTTCTCTCGAAAAACAAACAGGAAGAAGTTAAAACTTTGCGCATATAACATCATGTTCTTTTCTAAAAAGTATCCCTAATTTGGAAAAACGTTCACGTCTTAAAAACACACTTTATTGGAACAAAAAGTCACTTTCTAATGGTGTTTTCCATTCTAAAAAATAATGTTACAATATGTATGTGTAATATTTTTTTCAGTTTACACCCACACTTATAAAGTTGTCCATTTGTTTTGTTTGAATGGAACAGAAAAATGTCTTGATTTTAATAAAAACTGCACTCTGTGTTAAAAACTCGTCTGCATAAAAAAGTATTTACTTACAAAACACAGCTGTAAAAAGTGGTACTTTCTTACACTGCAATATAATTGGGGGTAAGATATGTTACACTTTTGCCAGTTAATTGTGCAACATGTTCAGAAAGGAACACGATAACTGTTTTCACTCTTGCATGTATTTTTAGAATGGAACATAAACCCGCTCGAATGGTAACATTAATGTAACATTTTTACCAGAAAGGAAAACACCATAAAAGATAAAAATTTGAAAACATTTTTTAATAAAGGTTTTCTTGTAATGTAATAAGTCGATTCTTTAGAAATGTTAAGATGCAGACTATAAGCAAAGCCAAAAGTTCATTTCTGCCTATCATTGAAAAATTTAATTCTGCTTTATAGTAAAACCGATCTTTGAGGATTCACTAACCATTTAACAAAATTTGCAGTGTTAGGTATTAGCAAATTGTTGATTTTTATATCGATTTTCCTGATTGGACGGGACTCTGGGACTGATGGTCGAAATAACGTGTTGTTATACGGATGGTTTATTAGCGGAGGGTAGACTGTGTATTCTCGTTGAAACCCCAGATACTGAGATATAATTTGGCTTTCCAGACCACGATTCTGTCTAACAGGCGAAGGTTCGAAAAATCACAGAATATTTGCTCCAGCTTAGGACATACGCAGTTCCAATGAACCTGGATCATCTGCAGATACGAAAGTGTCAGTAGGAGTAATTATGTCAAGAAGCACAAAATATACGACAGAGTTGCAATGCAGAGTAATCGTCAAAAGGCACTATGTTCCTTGTAAGAACTACGGGCAGATGAAAGCTGCTACCAAAAAAAAAAACTTTTTGATAAGATGTCGCACATGTATCACCGAGGATGGTCTCCTCAATTATTTTTAAAACTTCTTTATTACTTTAATAAAAATGTTATATTTTCAAAAAGCCCTCGGTAACACAGCTGCCACATCTTATCATAAAGAGTTTTTTTTGATAGCAGCTTTTATCAGGCACCCTGTATAAATATATAATCGGAAATGAACTGGTGAATAATAATTCGGCGATTAATACAGCTTTCGTTATAGCAAAGGCCAGATCATAAAGGTATGCGTAAGCTGCCCACAGGGCACTGTAGAACGATAAAGCAGTTGGAAAATGATGATAATTCTCTCGGGCGACTTAAAAGAGGAGGATAAGACTAGAAAAATCCTGAAACTAAGTAAACCAGAATTAAGCAAGCTGATGAGTCACTCAAACCTAAGTATAAGCTTACATCCTGCAGATAGAAGTTGCGATTGAAAGGCATGACAGAAAGACATCGAATCAGTGAAGAATTTCCTGTGTCAATGCTAAGCTCTTGCATGGGCCAGAGCCCAATAATTCCTGTCTGATGTTGTATCAGATGGAGCTAACTTGAAAGGTGTGACTTCGACGAATTCGTCGGCATCACCAAATTTCTGTAAGCTTCTCTCCGCAAGCTCTTTTAAAATTACTGAATCGTATAATAATAAGACAATCACTGTCTTAGGTAAATATCCTGAAGGATTAAAAGCCTTCCTTCAAGGTCTGTTCCTTTCAACCTCTAACCTAATGACTAAATATCTAGCAAAGCATCAACTTTTTAGGTGTCCAGCTTATTGAGAGCCATTGGAAGGTTCAGCACTACTCCTTATTTCAACTCACTGTCTACTAGAAGATCGAAAGAAGTTTTCTTATAGTAACTTTTATACAAAAATAAAATTCCATTTGCTTAGATGGTATTTCTTAATAAGCACTATGGGGCGGATTGTATATAAAATAAAATATTTTGCATTCAAACTGAAAGGCGAGTTTAAATTATTTTCAATAAAAACTTTAAAATTCTTTACATTAATGGCGATTTTTCAAAATTAATTTTAAAATCATAATTAATTTTAAAATCAAATTGGAAATACAATAATTTTTTTTTTCTTTAAATTGCACCAACAATTTAAACTGTAAAAAAAATAAAAATATTTTGTTGTTCAAAACTATAAATTTATTCTAAAAAAGTGTGAAAACCCAGGACCATGTTAATTATGAAAAAAAAGAAAAATTAATTCTCAAAAAATAATTGTAAGTTTTCTTTACTCTCCGATGTTTCCCTTTATTCGAAGGTATTTATTTTTTACAATTCCTGTTAAAGACAAAACAAAAATTTTTCAAAAAATTTACATTCAATAAACCATTGGCTTAACAAAAAAAACTGTTGATAACTTTGCCGAAAATATTTTTTATTTACTTGATATCTGTTGCCCTTTTTTATGTATATTTTCTGTATATTACTCTACAAAATAATCAGTTTATTTTTTTATGATTTTTTTTCCTGTAATTTCTGTTTTAAAAATTTTCCTTAAACAACTCATTGTGCGACACAAAAACAAACGTATGTAAGTTTCCAAATAAATATATAAATGTCTCAGCCAGACATTGAGTGGCTTCAAACAAAAAATCCCCCAAAAAAACAAAAGAAAAAAATAACAAAAATATTCCCAAAGTGTAAAGAATGACCCCCAAATATATGAACGAATGAACTGCGTGACACACAAGCAATACTACCATTACACGTTTAGACAGACATACAGACAAATTCAAATGTGTGTAGATATTTTACAAATACAATAGAGATTTGTTTTTGCAAAAATAACAAAAAAAGAAAAAAAATCAACAAAAAACGTTTATAATTACAAATTGGTCTTTATACAAGGGCCACACTCATACTATTGCCTACGCGAGCACACACAAACGTACTTATTCACTCACGTGTAAAAATGTACAACAAGGAAACATTTAAGGTTTAAAGCCTGCTCGCTACCCCTTAAATGGGTGGAATTTTGTTGCTTTTTTTAATATGTCGTGGAAATATTTTGTTTCTTTTATTTTCTTTTCCTCTTTTTATTTAATTTTTTTTATTTGTTTAGCATATTGTATACCCAAATATTGAAACTTAATTTGAAGAAGGGGGAAAATAAAAAAAAAAACATTGAATACCATTGAACGTGTTTTATTTAAATGACTAATTTAAAGTTTTAAAATAAAATCGATATATTTTATTAAAGCCATAAATAAAAGAGTAAAATCAGAGTATTTAATTAAAAAGCAAGTCAAATCAAATTTTGTTTTATTTAAAAAAAAACTTTTTTATAGAAATTATTTTGGTTATGCTGTGAGCCTTATAAATTAGCGTTTTATTGATGGATATTAAAAAAGTTATGGAAATCTGTATGATTCGCAAAGGAGACAATTTTACTAGCACAAGTTAGCTGACTTACTTTAAATAAAGTGAAAGCAAATAATTTATATAAAATTGTCTTTTAACATAGATTAAGTTAGTTTTTGATATACAGTGGACGTCCAATAGTACGTACTGCCGCTACTACGAATGTTCAATAGTAGGAAAGGCAAATATTTTGCATTGACGTTTCTATAGTACGAATAAAAAAAATTTTTACTATTCGATAATACGAATATGTTTGTTTTTCCTTATATGAATGGAAATTTTGTAACATTTTTTTTTTATTTTTTGCGGCCTACAAACAAATATGTATGTATGTAGTAGTCATTTGGTGCTTTTCGTTTGAAACATAAAAAAAAGAATCAAATTTCTTTACAAAATAAAATAAAAATTATAGAAGATTGTGAGAGTGGAAAATCTCATAATCTCTTACAAATATGGGTTATCTAAATTAACCATTTGCACTATAAAAAAGCAGTAGGCGAACCTTTTATCTGAAGCAGGCTCAACTAAATCCCGTTGCCGAATAGTACTTGGAGAATTAAAAAAATGGAAGACGAGCTATACAAATAGTTTTTATGCCAAAGAAATTCTTATGTTCCAGTAGGGAGTACGTAATTAAAAGGTAAGGCTCTGGAATTGCAAAAAAAAGAGGAAAAACTATAGTCCAATACTACGAATTTTTCAGTATTACGAAAGGGCCTGACATTATATAATTCGTATTATTGGACGTCCACTGTATATACGTTTTAAAAACCCCTCTAAGTATGCTTAAATTCCTTAATATGTGAAATTCTACTCCTAATTTTAATTTCTGTTTTTAATTTGGTACATACAAAAAACTTACATAAAAAATAAAAAAAACAAAAACAAACCACACAAACAATCAATATTTTGTTGTGCCGAATCTTAAATACCCTTCACATTGGTCTTTTGGTTTACCCAGTCACCTGGTCTAGCCAAGTTGTTTTTGAACCGTAAAAATTATAATTATATATAGTAGATGGTAAGCATGTTCTAGGAATATGTTTGTTTATTTTTCTGGGGAAGTTATGGGTATTTTAGCATCAGTTTTACAAATTTTGAATGGCAGTCCCCTAAGTTGATGGATATAGAGAGTAAGTATATTCTGAAAACATATTTGGGAGGGAAAACTATTGGGAGTATGTAATACATATTGTTCCTCTAAGAGCGACTCCGGGGAAGTTGTAGGGGTTTTACCCTAATTTTTTTTTAAACTTTGTATGGCAACCCTGTAAGGGACTCCAGATTGGATTCCATCAAAATGTTTGGGAAAAATTGATTGGGGTCGGTCCTACATTTGACCTTTGTAGGAACACCCTGTTAGCTGTGGGAGCGTTTTATAAAAGTTTAAAAAATAATTAAACTTTGTATGGCAACTTTGTTAGGGGCAGTGTTTTTTGGAAAAAATTAATAGGAGTCCATTTTACATCGCGCTCGTGTAGGGGCAACTCCGAAACAGTTATAAAGGTTTTTATTACAAATTTTTGAGAAAAAAAACAGGAGTAGTCGTGGTTTCTGGCTTGTATCTCTGTCAGTTATCAGGCGATTTTGCTGGATTTCAATAGCAATTTTTTTCGCAGATACTTCTGAAAGTATGATACTACTTACGGGTCTATGCGACATTGGGGGGCTTCAAAACGCTAATTTCAATCATAACACGGGCAGACGGACATTCCTATCTTTAAGGACCAAGAAAATATATACTTTATGGGATCGCAAATGTATATTAAAGAAATTATAAGCGGAATGACAAACTTACATATATGTACCCTTATCACTAAGGTGAAGGGTATAAAAAAAAAGAAAATAAATTGAGGCGCAGGTGAAAATAATTTATTTGTGTTTTGCCACAAATGAACATTAAGTATGACTTTTATATATTTCTATGTATGCATATGTGTAATCAAATGTGTCCTTTTACTTTACCCACGCTCGCATGGGTGTATAAAAACACCTTTAGTATGACCTTTCCTTGTAATTTGATCACATAACTAAAACACTAAACTCAGCAGTAGTATTGTTTTGTTAGCAGTTATTGATAACGCCTGACTAAATATGTTGCCTGTTCATTTCATTTAATTTTGTTTTTTTTTTTTAACAATCATACTACAAGCATATTAGCTTTCGTATTGTCTTTAATTTACCATTACTTTCTACACTACGTATGTGTAATGCGTTTTAAAAAAATCCACAAAAATATAACTCATACGTATCGTATGACCCGACACATACGTACGATCATTTATCTCTTTCATTTTATGTTTGGCTTAGTTAAAAATTGATTTAATACTTTTTTATTTAGTCTTTGTTTTTGTTGTTGTTACTCTTGCAAGCCACTCGCAGGCAAGCAAGTAATTGCTAAAACCGTTAACTACCAGAAAAGTAAACACACGGACGTACATACGTTAGTGTGTGTATGTGTGCGTGTGTTAATAAAAATGTAAGTGTACAGAGATATGTAAGTATGTGTGTATGACTGTGAGACTAATAGTTATTTTCCCACTCTATGACTTAATTGAAATATAGTGCTACTATTTTTTTTTTTGTTGTTGCGATTGTAATTGTGTGTTTATTTACTAAGTGTGTTTGTGGTCAAAATACCGTATAAGGCTTAGAGTTACCAGTTGTTTTAAGGTTTTTTTTCTAAAGTTTACAGATAAAAAAATATTTTTTACTTATCAGTTACAAAAAAGAAAACCATTTTTACAAATATTTATTAAAATGTTAAGTAAATTCATATTTTTTTAAGGCCTTTGATGATTATTAAAATTTGATATTTGCAGTGAAATACTATTAAACTTTTTATAACCAATATGTTTAAGTTCAATGAATGTTAGTACCTGACAACATTTAGGCAATATTTTTTTAGAAGTGTTATATTTATTGCTTTCGAATTCCATTGAAAATTCTTTTAAACTTTTTTTTAAAAGCATGGTCACTCTTTTGTATTACTCAACTAAATATTTAAAAGCTTAAACGTTTAAACTAAATGTTATTTTAATGCCTTTGCCTGCTGTATTGAAATCTCTTGAAAATGTAAAAACATGGGCGTTTAGTTTTTTATTAATTTATTTTTTTAATAGTTTTAGTTTTTATTAGTAAAAAATTATAAAACAGATTCTTTTAGTTTTTTATACATTTGCTAGCAACTAATCCCCTGCTTCATGGTAAGCGCAGTTTTATATTATAACTGGAATAAAGTACTAAAACTAAAAGAGTAAAAAGTAAAATTTTGTCGATTTTATATGCAATCCAAAATTTTTTTGTTTTAAAAATATGCAAAAATATACCAAAATATGAAAAAGTACTTCTTAATTTACCTTAATTTAAAATTTATTTAACAATTTTCTTAACAAAATTTAAAAATGTAAGAAAGTGATCTTTGTTGATTTAATGGAATTTCGACATCAACTAGGATTATTAGTCCTTAATAAACTCAGTATTTAGTCTCAAAATATACTTAAATGCGAAAAAGTACTTTTTGTTGACTTCCGTCCTTAGTACGTCAAAAGCCTTCTCTTTTGTGTTTCTATACTCGTAATCATTAAAAATGCAAGAAGAACAAATTTTTACATTTATTCTACTTAGGATCTGTAAGAGGGCAACTAATCCAAAACGGTCAAAAATGAAGAAAAATAATTTTCTTTTATTCCAAAAAAATTCGATTAACTTACGTCTAAAAGTGAATGGTTCGTTTTTTCATATTTTTGTAAAAGTATCACGCCCCTCACATTTTAATAAAAAGCTTTTATATAAAAAAAGTGTTTTTTATGTACAATTTTAGACTTAAGTACTATTAAAAACACCGTAAACTTCCATATTAGAATATTCCTTTTACAACAGGATCTTTAAATCAAAATTTTTAAAATTTTAATTTGTACAGTCACACTCAACACAAATTTCTAGAAGCTTATATAAGCTGAAGGCGTTGGCTTAATCCACGATATTACCCATGACCTGGCACCCGAGATGGTTTGCTATACCACCCAGGTAACAATTCTCCACCATGACTTCGTGCAAGCCATAACAGACCCTTTGCTGAGGAGTTGGACTATCTAAGCCCGAATCGCGTCTCCAGTTTTGACCTCATCATTTCCAATCAAAACATATCAGCACCGAAAGACACATCTCCACACGCTTCTGAAACAGCTCCCAACCTTAAACGAAAACGATCATGATTTATTATGTTACACCTCCACAATTGCGACACCCAGCTCATTTCATAGGAAATCTATTTCATACAAATCAATTACTCCACTTTAATCATCGCTTCATAATCTTCTCACCTCTAGTCAGAACCGAATCATGCACATGCTTCAACATGCCAATGCCGGCAATTTCATTATTTGCTACTACTCTGACGGGATCTTGTTTTAGATACTAGGGTCCCCAGCCAAAGCCAGTTTCCCTATTCACCTACTTCCAAGCAACACTTACACCTTTTTTGCTTTTAGCCTACTCCGTCAGTTGCTCATGTACCTGGGGAGACTCGCCAAAACTTCATATAAGTTTATATAAGGCGGCTTACGTGATCACTTTGGGGCCCGCACAAGATGAACTCCAGTATATTAACTTTCGTTTTCAGTTGCTACACTTGGGGTAACCACAGCCACCACGTGTACTTCAAAAGACTATTCAACACATACACAGGGCCTTTTTTGATTCCCGTGGTACCAGATAGGACTCCGGTCAGCATCGGAATTCGACTTCCATCAATTCCTACCAATTTCTATCCAGCACAGATAAGGTATTGGTACCCTTTAAACATGGTATTGCTGTGCCAGTAATTGGCAAGGTAACATACCGCAGCGGCAACAAGGACAACCTGCCTCAGGCTAGACCAGTAGATAGCCACTGATCATATTAAGCCATGCGTGTTGGCCTTCCAGTAAGCTGAAAGTTGCCCGGTTGATACCACAAGAAGGTAGACATTAGTACTTGCGCTTATGGAAGGCTGCCCGAGGGCTCTCCTCTTCCATCAGTAACTTAACAACCTCTGAAAAAAGATATATGCAGTCTGGCGTTTTTCTAAATTCTTCATAAATGGATGCCTACGCCGATCGGTTGACAGCCGGCTCACTGGACCACCGATGATTTTTCGGCTTAGTGTCGGCTCAAACTTAGCCGCCGCTTCTTTTTCATAACTAAACTTAATTATATATTAATCTCTAATTCCAATGAATAGTTTTTCGAATATAAATAAAATTTGTGATTGTAAACTTCAGTAATGTTCTGCATTCCCATGCGAATTTGAAAAAATCACTTTAGTTTAAAAGGTAAACTTGTATTTTGAATTTTTTATTGAACTTTATATATGTTCTAAATTGAAGCATAAGCATTGCAGAATGCCATTGTTTAAAATTGAAGCGATTGCAAATTGAAACTGAAATCCAGAACATGCCTGATCATGCTAACCTAAATTTTATTTTAGCTAACAATTTATATATATCGCACATTTACTCAAACAATGTCATAATTCTAAAAATACATTTTAGAGTTAACGATTCAGGATTTTTTATTATATTACGCTTAATACCGTATATCAACTTCATATATAAATTGTTTCTTCTTGTAACGTGCGAAGAGAAATTTTCGTTATTTTTTTTTATATATGTATAAGCAAACTGAAAACTTCGTACGCCTTTTTCTCGAAATATTTTCCACAAAAAAGAATTTTTTTAACGAAAGTAATGACCCATTAATTTGAATTTGGGATATAAAGCGTTATTTCTGATCTTTTGACTACAATAAAAATATATTATTCATTTTAAATTTACTTAAGTTTTAAATTAAAATACAATACATTTATGTTTAGAACAATTTATTTAATAAAAACGAATTTTTAATGAATGGAAAAGGATATTAATTCCTAAAAGTGTTGTTAAAACTTTTCAATTTAATTAAATTTTAGCTTTAGAATTTTTTTTTTAAATAAATGTTAAAAAATATTAATATTTTTGAGTATGTATGTGTAAAAAAGTTTATGAAATAAAATTCTTATTTAATACGATTATGAAAAGTTGTTTTGTTTTTTTTTTTTATTTAATGGAACAACAATTTAATTTTATTTAAGCGTAATTAAAAGTTAAATAATATTTAACTAAAACATTTCTACATACAATACATCCTATTTTCACCACAATAAAATTATTTATTATTTTCCTTTTTGTCAAACCCAATGCGATATAACAATATTATTGATATTAATTAAGTCTGGCATTTGTAAAAGATACTTTGTGTATGAAGTAAAAGTAAATGAGAGAAAAGTATAACTTAAGGGGTTTGCTACCTAGAAACTTCCAACACCCTTTCATTTCTTCTTCTTTTCTATACTTTTTGTGTATTTTTTTTCTCAATAAAGAAAAGTCTTTAATATCAGCTGTTACTTTTATTGGCAACCGTTTTTAATCTTAAGCTCAGCACTTGTAAACACCAACAAATAAAAGTGTTGGTGGGGTGGTAGAAAGAAAAGAAATTTTTACAAACATAAAACTTTATAACAATAAAATAGTTAAAGAATTTGAATCAAAGTTTAAATAGTTTTTCCATATTAATAAATTTCAAATTGAATATTATAACAGAGAAAAATGTGCGGTTTTATTTTTAATTAATTTTAAACTTATTTAAGGCAAATATTTATGTACATATGAATGTGTGTGCATCAATTGTGTAAATAGTTAAATGAAAAACAAAGCACAACACAAATGCCTAAGTAACTATGGCAACTTTAAATTAAAAACGCCAAAAGCCAAACAAGCAAAATGTAATTTTTGAAATAACATACTTTTACGAGCGAACAATGTAGATAGATTCAACTGTATTATGTTAGGATGTTTATGTACAATACTCGTATAATGTTATTGAAGACCCACCCAGCAAAAATTTGGTAGTGATTAGTCATTACAAACAAATTACTTTATAATTACTATTACATACCGTCTGCATTACTTAGCATTACTTATTTCTTATCTAAAATTTAAGCAGATAGTTTTAGTTTGACAATTTTTAACTTATTTCAACTTAATATTTTAAAGCAGTTTTAACCACAACATTAAAAAAAATTCAAATGCAAACTTCAAATGTAACAATGAGTTACTAGGGGCCCAAGAAGATAATTTGTTTAATGCCATTAAAGTAATAGCTTATTTAAGTACCTCTTTGTAAGCGATAGTGGGAAGTGCTAATGTAACTCTCTCTTTGTAAGCGAGCAAAGTCTGAAATTCTATATGATTTAACTTAATTTATTTTAAATTTGAATAACAAAATCTAACCTTTCGAACATAGGAAAAGTGTAATTATTAGTGAAGCCGAAGCGTAAAGAAAGATTAGAAAGAAAGAAATATAGAATGAAGTAGACAAGTTATTTTCGAACTCTCAAATCGTACGAGTCTTTTTGCTGAACAGAGAGGTTTGCTTCTCCCGTTAGAACACCTATTAAAAGATCAACTACAAGTAAAGAATAAATTAAATGCTTTGGATGACTTGTCGGCTATAAAGCCGACAATGGCATTGGTAAACAAAGGCAACACTGGTATGGTTCAAAGAACACATTGGCTTAGCTGGCAATAAGGTAGCTAGCAGACAAGCTAGCAAAGGGAGGTTGTAGAGTGGTAGAGCGAAGGTATTGCAAAACGACCACTTTCTGTGGTCCAGAGCCAGGAGTACCACTGGGACAGTCTTGTATGTCGTTTAAAGGTACCTTTGGCGCAAATGCAGAAGGCAACTAAGGAACTTGAAAATGGTCGGAGTACCTTAGGTTTGTTGATGAACATCGATTTTTGTATTCTGTGTCTGGAAACGGCTGAGACGGCAGTACATATTTGGTTAGTGTAGCCAGCCTTGACTAGTATTACTCTAAAGATTACAGGAAAAACACAATTGCCATAAATAGAGACAGACGCCTAAATCAAACGTAAATCACGAAGGATTATACGAAGAAACAAAAAAGAAAATTACTGTCACACCTCAAACGAATCTTCCGAATCACCAAACCGGCAACCAGCAGACCTCATGGCAAGAAATTTGGCGTCAAATACAGCAATCGACATACATGCTGTATGCCTATGGAGGCTTTGAACATAGGTTCGTAAAAGCATTATTGTAATTATGGGTTTGATTGACTGCTGCCCACAAGAATATTTTAACTGCATGAAATTCTTCTTCTTGGAATTAATAGACCTACAGGTTTAAGCGGACGGAGTTGCAAGAGGACTGGTGTTGTAGATGGCATATCCATTGCATAAACCGAAGTCTGAATTTTATTCAGACTACCCTATTAATGCAGTGTACTACAAGCTAAATCGTCAGCGATTTGTAGAGCAGCTAACTGGTTGCTGTACTTGGTAGAAATATCGGTACAGTTAAGTCAGATACCTTTGGGATCAATAACGATGCATTCTAACATTACTCTCATATAGCAGCGGATATACGGGATGAACACCGACAGATGTGTAGCTGGTAAACTGGCAAAAGACGGTACGAAATTAAATAATGTGACCATTGATCACGCATGTGGTACTCCCCTCTCTTTCTTCTAACTCCGCAAGAAAACATACGCTAGCAAAGTAGCTAAAAACTAATGGTCTAATGTTTAGCCACACATGGCCGAGGTTGAACCCGTGAAAAACCCTACTGTCTTGTTAATCTAGATGACCGAAGGCTGGGATATACTGTGATCACAATTAATGTTCAGGAGAACAATGCTGCCTTTCAATGAATTTAAGAAAAGTTGTCAGGATATGACACCTCTTCTTCTCCTATCTAGCACTGGGTCATATTTGGGATAGGCACTTTAGAACCTGAAGTAGCTGACCAAAAACCTCTCGAATATATTATTATTTATAATGAATAGACAAGGGAAACTATTGAAAATCATATAACTAAGGCTCCAGCTCTTATTTTTAACTCTCTCTCTCTCTCTCTCACTCTCTCTCTCTCTCTCTCTCTCTCTCTCTCTCCCCGTCTCTCTTCCATAGGTATCACAATGAGGATCAAGATAGCAAGCCCAGCTTTTTGTTCAACCTTACCCAAGGTAATCTTTTCAAAGGGCTGGTGGTATCACGTCACGAAGTGATAGATGGACAACAATCCATATTAGTCAAACCGAACCCTAGGACAAAGTGGTCTGCTTCGATATAAACCTACTTTTGTCTTCTATAAGAATTAGATAAAGATTCTATTAATATTGATCGCTATTCACTGCTAGAAATTGGTTGCAAATTCTTTCTTAATAAGCTTTAGGTTACCAATAAAGAACGCAACCTATAAAGAGCTAAATGCAATTATGTACAATTTCATTAAGCCAATAGCAATTGATGCCTATTGATCTTTTATTAAACAAATTCGCTATCTTATAAAAAATTTGCAAAAAAATATCTTTTAAAAAAATAAAAAAAAACCCATTTAAGGTTATCGATCAAAGAGTGCTAATGTCGGAAGTCCGTAGCTGGTTGCAAAAACTCAAATTAAAATTCTCTCAATTAAACACCAGAAAATATAATTTCTTCATTAAAAAAAGAATCTTCATTTACCTAACATAAGCCTGGGGCAAAATACGGAATTCCATTCAAATCAAAAACGTTTTAGAAAGTAGAATTCTTTTATCTACTGAAAGCATTGACAACTCGATCGATCAAATAAAATTTCGATTCGAATCGAATGTCGTAAGTCATACCCGAATAAATGCAGCAAATAGTATTTTCAATATTAAAACTGTCCATGTATTTGTAGAATATTTTCAGTCTAACTTTGCTTTTTATAAAATTTGTTTCAAAAAAGATTTAAATATGCACCATTTTGAAGCCTTCTGCTATTAAACATTTAAAACTTCTTTTCTGTTAACAGAATGTACAAAACACACAGTTATTTAAAAATAACGGTTAACATGTTTCATTACGAAGAACCGTTAACCTAGCAAAAATAGCCACCGAATAGACTAGCAGATAAAGAGAGAATATAAAACAGAGCAGACGTCAACCTGCAAGTATGTTATTTGTTGACTGAGAAATAAATGCTTTTAGCTTAATGTAATAGTAAAACAACTGTTATTCGTTGTTCTCTCGTCAATTAGTAAAAACCGTAACGGCGCTTTTAACGCCTGTCGCAGGAAAAAAAACAAAAGAAATTTAATAGCAATAACAACAATTATAAAAATAAAAGAAAGTTAAGAAAAAAAATCCTTAAAAAATAAAGAAAAAATAAAAAATATTGAAATATTTCGAAGCTGTTATCCTTTTATACTGTTTTTAAAAAAAGGAACGAACACCTTCACATTATATAAAACGAAAACAAAAGCCAAAACCAAATTAAGAAGTTAAAATATTCTAAAATATTTAGTGCAATTTATTCCAAAAATAAAAATTTATTATATAAAAAAATTAAAGAGTTAAAGTAAATATTTATTTGTTAATCTCAGAAAAGAATAACACAAGCAATTTTTCACCTTTAGACCAACGAAAATGTGAATAAGGAAATACAAGAAAATTTGCAATGAAAGTTGTATAAACCAAAAAAAAAAAAAGTGAGTAAATCAATACAAAGATATATTAAAGGAAGTTTTAAGCCCTTAAAGTAAAAACAATTTATTTAATTTATAAAAAAAACTCTAAAAGATAAATTGATGTCTTTAAAACAAATCAAAAAAGTTTCTTCTTTATCTTCTAAATTATGTGAGTGTGTGGGTTAATTTTTACGTTTTCTTCTTCTTCTTATTATTTTATTTTTGTTGTATACGCTTCAAAAAAAGAAAGAAAGAATGAAAATAACATATCATGTTAATACCTGTATATAAATGCTGGAATATAAAACACAAAAGGGAATTGAAGAGTATATCCAATATAGTTTAACGATGTTTTGGTTTAAAAAGGAATACGCGAAAAAATTTATGACGGTAGCATACTTAGTTATATTTGCGTGTGTGTGTGTGTGTGTGTATGTGTGTGTGTGTATGAATGAATTTATTCAAACTCCTCGTTATAGAGATACCAGTTGTCTGCAAGCAGAAGGATATCGTGTAAGAACAGTAGAGTTTGACGTTGTTTTTCTTTATGGATACAATTTTCAAACATACATATTATCTGGGTAAATCATAATTTTCGTGAATTATCAATTAAACTAAAATCTTAAATAATACTGGTCCAGCCAGCTGAGAATAAAATTGAAGTTCTCAAATTAAAGTAAACATCAATTCATTCAAGGGTACGTAGCTTAAAATTTTAAATTTAACTTATAAAAATTGAGATGAAGTTTTCTGCTTTAATAAACCAAAGAAAGGTAGCTATCATTTGTGGAGTTTTGTTTTGCTGCAATTAGATTTTCTATAAATTGAAGGCAGAGACAGCGCCACATAATTGTAACTCAAAGCAACAAATTGGTAAAGGTTAACAATCGAGACGAAGTATAAAAATTCTACATAGGACTTGGGCTGCTTTCAATTGTCAATGGTTTTAACTTTGCATTTTTATTTGACTACCATGTGAATCCAAGATCCAAGTGCACACCGAAGTATGTTGCCTTAAAGTGTTAAGGCAATATCTGGCTGTTTATAAAAATTAAAGAACATGTTTCACTGCAGAGAGCAAGGACTATTTAGGTGCATTTTTGTTTATTAATTTATATTTTTGATAACTTTGCTAAATCCTTTATTTATTTGAATAATATTTCTTTTTTATGTTTTTATGTTTTTTTTATTATTGAATCTGCCCCTTTCTGAACTAACAATAAGTATTGAAATCTTTAAACTTAAAATTTAATATTAGTCCAGCCAGAACCAGACTTAAACTCAAATTCTCTAATTAAAGTATCCTTTCTTTTCAAATAAGTGTGCTCTCCTTATTGTAAGATGCTTCGAGCTAACGGATTTAAATATTTGATTTGGAACTTGTAGATCCTTGTGGATGTTGCTATTTTTTATATACCAAGAAGCACCAGTTATTGCTTTTAAGATATTTTTTTCACACCGTTGTATTTTCCATTTGTTGAAGGCAAAAGAAATAACTATTCCATAGGTTTATCCCGTAGCACCAAATTGGTTTCAAAATATTGTAGCACTGAGTTTCTACCAATTAGTCTATAAATTCGAAGAGTTCAGAGTTTTGTCTCAACTTCTTATCTATGAATGACCGTGTGTGGCGACGATCCAGTTAAACGCCAAGGTATTTTGTCTCAACTCGTTGCGGCCCCATATGGTTGTTTAAAAGGATCGAAAATCACGTTTCTTTGTGTACAGTGAAAATTACGCGGGTACATTTTTGTTAATTTATTTTTATTCCCCCTAAAGTAGCCCATTTTTCTATTTAGACAACGCCTCTTTAGGGCCTTTACGAGTTTTGAGAAAAGCATTATTATGGGAAAATGTCTGTTTGTGGGCATGTTTGTTATATGAAGCCCCTATTGGTTGAGCGAAACTTAAGTAGTTTGCTTTTTTGATCATAAATTTGTAAAAGATTAAATAGATTAACTGTCAAATTCAGCTTTATTGTGTTAAATATGCCTTCATGTTATACTTTTTTGAAAGCCTGAGAGACATCGATAAAAAGGGCACAACATTATTTATTTTTCTCAAAGACTTTTCTTATAGCCTGTACCAATCTGTCGGTCTATTCGTTGATACTGCATTGATGTTTTAAACCAAATTGGAGATTGGAAGTGCACTTGTTGTCACTCAAGATCGAAATAAGCCGGATTTTAAATCATTTCATGACCAAAGGGTCAAAGGATCCTTCCCAGGCTTCAATATTATCTTTACTAAGGCAACTTTTCATATTAGAGGGAGGTGTAAAAAATTAATTAAATTATTCTTTGTGCTGTGCATTGCAACTCCTAAAGCACTTTTTTCGATCTTATTAAAATCAGGAGCATTTTAAGCATTTAAATTACCTACCGCCTCAGACATTAAGGAGGTGGAATTATATTTCCTTGGTTTGTCTAGCAACAACAGGTGATAGTTTACAGTATACGCATTGGGAGTGAATATGTTCTTTTAATGATTTACGAAAAGATCACAGTTTTCTTCTTAATTTTTTGTTTTAGATCCTTTTAAACTACGCAGTTGCAATTATGCAATAACGGATTTTATAAGAGCTTGGTCTGATCGTCGTTTGGACGTTGTGTAATTTTCCAAAAGCTTAACTATCAAGTGTAGGAGAAGAATCTTCCCAACTGTTTCTTTTTTAAAAAGGCTTCTACAGTTTTAAGCATTGCAACATGTGTTTGAGCGTTGTTTCAAAGGGCTAAACTTTTTTATATCTGATCGTATAATTTAAGCTTTTTTCGGTTAATACTCGCTTCAAACGACTTAGTAGTATTTTGCTCAGGTCCCCTGTAAAGGTCTGACCAAGTTTCAGCAGCTCATAATATAAAGGTCCCTTTGGGCTTTGGTATCGATCTGGTTGGTCGGTCAGGCAATACGAAAGATATCTTACACTTCGGGTTATTGTATTGCATCCCCTTTTTGCAAAGCTAGTATTATACACATATGACACGCCCAAAACCTTACCATTGCATATATGCTGGTCGCAAACGTTTTCTCAACGTTGCTTGCGTAGTTGCTAATGGCAAACATCTGTTAAGTTTAACAACAATCTCAATGAAGTAATCCCTTCAACTGACATGAACAGTTTTGATCTTATCAAAGTGCTTTTACACAGTCAAAATTCATCAGAGAGATAAGAAATACTATATCCACCCTATTGGCAAGAGGTCTACCTATGGTCTAAGCTGTATCTCAAAGGGTTTCTTGTACGATATAGGGCAAGATATAAAGAGGATACAAAAACCGCCTTGTAAATGATTCTTGTAAGATTTAATTATATTGCAGCTTACAAGCATTAAAATATGATTTTCTTTCTCATAAACGAATTTTAACCAGATATTTTCTTCCTTTTATGGATGTTGCATGAATTAAAACGCCTTTTCTTTATTTACCATTAATTTGAATAAAACATAAAAACACTTCGGCAAAGCAGCGGTGTTAATTTGTTTATGTTCTTCTTTGTGGCGAAAACGTGCTGATGATTATGTGCTTCTCAACTGCCATATAGGACTAATGGTCGAAATATGAAAATAAGTAGTCTACTTTAGCTTAATTCATGTATGACAGAATGAACACACAGCAAGTGTCTAGCTAGTTGAGACGTAGCTTAACAGCTGAAAACTTTTCATGATTATAATAGAAGCAAATTTTAGCCTCTGCTTTTTAATCAAGTTTTCAAACACAGATTCATATTTAGCGCCTAAAAAATTTAAGCGATGTTTAACATGAATTTATGTGAGCAGCACCACACGTTAACATTAGTTGTTTTATACATATATTAATGTGAGATTAAATAAATGCAAAAAAAGAAAAAAGGCTTTGCAACTTAAACCTTCACTTTTCATATAAAACCTGAGGCCAAATCGTCGCATTCGATTCGATTCGAAATTAAAAAATTCTTATTAGAATTCCTATACTCAAAGCATTGACAACTCGAACGATCGAATGAAATTTCGATTCGAATCGAATGCGACGATTTGGCCCCTGACTAATTATGCTCACTTTTCAATTTCAATTTTTTTTCAATTTATTTATTCATACTTTTAGAATTTTTTAAAATTTAAAACTCGTACAATATGCTGAGCACATGCACCATAAGTTTCAGGAAAGACTTTTGTAATTCGATTCTTTTGAATAAAACACTTTAATCTGCTTCATTTATTTATTTATTTTGTTTTAAAAAAGCTACGACAATGCCAAAAAAAAACACTAAATTGGCATTATGGTTAATGGCACGACCCACCCGCTTTGCCAATTTTAGTTGTTGTTTTTGTTTTGTCCCCTTTCTCTTTTAGTTCACGTTTTATTTGTTTGCAAAACGATTGGGAGAAGAATATGTTCTAAATGCAAGTGTGTGTGCGTTTGATTATAAATTTTAGTTGTTATACCGTTAGATTAAGTAGTTGTTTGTTTGTGTTTTTGTTGCTTTAGCTTGACTTTGTTTTAAAACATTTTTACTTTTTTTTCTACATTTTATTGTCTTTTTTTCGCTTACTTTTACTTGTAAAAATAATACAAGAACAATACATGCATACATACATACACACATACATGCATACATAAATGTATTTGATAATACTTTTTATCCATTTATTCATACACAACCACTACAAAAACACAAAATTTCCGCCACTGGGTGAATTATTGCGGGTGAGGAGTGTAGTAAAAATATATTTATTTCAATTTAATTCTTATCTTTTTTGCTTACAGCTTGTACTATATACATGCGTATGTTTGTATGTACACACATATGTTTTATTTTGTTGTTGCTTTTTTGATTATATCGCTACATTTACGTTTACAATGTTTGCCAATAAACGCACCTGAGTATTTTGCCATAAATAACATAAAAAAAATTTAAAAAAAATTTTTAAAAAGAAAACATTATAGTTAAAACAAAGGGGGATTCTAAAACAGTTTGATATCAAAAAATAAACAATAAAATATACTGAATCCTGCAAAAAAGTCAAAGTATTAAGACAATAAACCTTAAAAGCAAAGTTATAATAAAATCATATAAAATCCAGGGCAAACATAAGCTTTTTAGTATTTATGGATGTCATTGGAAGGGGTCAGGTTGCCAGATAGTTTTTTATATTTTTTTAAAATTTAATATAATAAACTTCAGATTATAACGATAATTACTTTAAAATATAAGTTTTTATTTAAAAATATCAAAAAAAAATTCAAAGTTTTCAGAACTGCTGCTCAAGGGATCGTGCAAAAACTGTAATTTCTAAGACGATTTATGGTATTTGTAAGAACTAGAATATGTTAAACTGGACTTTCACACCCATTTTGAAGCTGCTTCTTATAGTGAAAAGCTTAAGAAAGCTTTTGCCAAAAGTCCAGAAACGTGATGCACTTGACATTAAAGGTGCCAGGAGAAGCACAACACAAGCATCTCTAATCATTCTACATATTCTTTTTATGCAGGACTCCGTATAATATTATTTTATTTTAGTGAAACGAAAATTATAAGGACAGGGTTAAATGTAATACGATTTACGTCAATACATTGCCTCTATGCGGTTCGGCAAATTACACACAGGTAACAAGTTTTCTATTTTGTTACGACATTGGGTTATTTATAGGCACTTTGCTATGGAGCTCATACCTAGACCTAGATCCATGACCGGCGAAGTTTGGTTCATCTATACACGATTGCTCCCGTTAGTACCGCCTTAATTGCCATCAGTATGTGGTCAGTGGTTTTTAATGCAACTTAAGACTGACACCTACTTTTTACGGCAGCTTTTGCACTAAAAAGTGAGGCCTTTCACGAGGGTAATACTTCTACCCTGAGAGAGAGTTAGAGCAGGGTCGGAAAGCTAGGTTGGTATACTGGAGAAGACCGGGGAAGGGGTTCTATGACTGCGGGACTATTCGGCTAAACTAAAGGTTTCCAGATTTTGACCTTTGCATCACAATCCACATAGTTATTTTGAGTAGAGAGGACTGAATAAAATCTAAAAAACTGTTTGAGGGGTGTGGCCTTTTCACTGTTGTATTCAAGATAAGTATAGGCACAGGAATTGGTGTTTATATACAAGGTACAGAAGGTCAAATGTCATACAATCACGCAATCAAACGCGTTGCGGTTTAAATGGCGGAACAAACGGGACGAAGACGTGAGAATCTATATAAAAAATAACGCTGCACGCAAGGCTTTTGAAAAAACACTGTGTCAAATCTAGACATTTAATCTAGATCAATTAAGTTTTAAAGTTCTTGCATTAACTTTTTTTTAACATTTTTGCCCCCACCACACTGTAAGCCGGTCCCAAGCTTATAAAAGCAGACCGAGAGCAAAATATTTTAGTTTTTAATCAAAATTTTTAATAATTTTAGTACTAAGCCAGTTCTACAAAGTTAGCATTTTGAACTCCTCTACTACTAGGGTTGCATTTTATATTTCGGGATTAGAGAAGAAAGCAAATATTAATCATCGAAAATTACTTTATTGTTTTTCGAAATATTCCCCATGAAAATCTATACACTTTTGCATGCGTTTGAACCAATTGTCGAAGCACTTTTGCCACTCTGATTGAGGTATCTCCAAAACATGCATTCTGAATACAGCAACCGCTTCTTAAGGTGTCGAAAAACGTTGACCTCTAAGTTTGTTTTTTACGAACCGGAATAAAAAGAAGTCATTCGTTGCCAAGTCAGGACCAAACGGCGGATGACTCATCAAATCGATGTATTGGGTGCTTAAAAATGCAGTTGTTTGAGCCGATGTATGAGAGCTCGAATTTTTGTGGTGAAGAGTGATCCATCTTCGGCTGTTGGTTTTCCTGATTTCTGGGAACCCAACTGGCAAATAAATGGTTGTGTACCACTCAGAAAAGACTGTTCTGCGTTGTTCGAGTGATACGGTTGCGACATGTCCAGTTGTTTCGAAAAAAACTGGCGTTCATTTGCTTAGAAGTGCGCCCGATCAACTTTTGTTGGATTTGACTTATCTTGAAACACCCATGCAGTCGACTGCTGTTTACTTTCGGATTCATACGCACAAATCCAGGATTCATCACCTGCCACAGTATCATAGACGTAATTCGAAGCACCGTGATCGCATTTCCTGAGCATTTCTTGCGACTAATCGACATGAGCCTTCTTTTGAGCGATTGACAATTTGTGTGGCATCCAACGCGAAAAAACTTGTTTTGACAGCCAAATGTTCATGCAAGATTGAATGCATGCTGGTCCCACTAATGCCTAAGGCTGTCTCAATCTCACGATAGGTCATCTGACAATATTCCAATATCAGTTCATGCACAGCATCAATGGTTTTCGGAACCACAACTGATTTTGCAGGACCTTCACGAAATTCGTCATGGAGTGAACTACGGCCATGATTGAATTCTTCATACCATACCTTGATTGAACTTCATTGCCAAAAACAGAATTTAGTTCATCCATGCACTGTTGCTGAGTTAACCTACGTCGAAAGTTGTAAAAAATAATCGCATGAAAACGTTCACGATTTAATATCATTTTTGGGTCGAGTTGAATCTTTTAAGCTACTGCAAACAACACAAATAGCGCTCGTATGCCAAAACGTTCTGAGTACGTATAACTTAGAAAACGTCAAACTTTACGATAGAGCTGTCAGTTGTCAGATTGAAACACTAGTGTTGCCAGATCTCGAAATCTTAAAGGCAACCTACGTATTTTAATAAGAAGTTTGACTAAACGTAGGAAACCAAAAATATAAAAAATTTAAAATTTAAAAGTTAAATGATATTTTGCCTCTTTTAAGCAATTTTATTTTCAAATAAACAATTTCATTTTTTAAATCGCTTTTAGATTTGTTAAAAGTACACTAGTTATAACTTTACCTTAATATAGGAAGGCCCTTTCTGGTATTTTTTTAGTCAAGACTTTTTTTTTTGCTAACTGTGTTGTATGAGCAGACCATTTATCGAAATAAAAGAAAATCTAGGCTTATAAAAACACGAGTTAGGGCTTTTCTATATTAGGGTAACAATATACATATGTACGTACCTAGCGAGACACATAAATTCAATAAAAGAACAAACACATTCTAATGGCTAACTAAATGTTAAAGTAGAAGTTTGCGATTTGCAAAGAAAAAGAAACAAACCTACACATAAACAAAAACATAACAAAATACAATTTTCACATACATTTCCCATTTAGTGGGTCGGCAACAAAAAAAAAACCAACAAAGAACAAAGGAAAACAGAAATAAATATATGTAGGTTAATAGAAAATTGACGTTATTTTTCAAAACTTTTTTTTTTTACTTTGTAATTTATTTATTGTGAAAAAGTTAAAAGTATTTTCTAGTTTTTCGATATGATTTTTGCTGCTTTTAACCCTAAAAGTATGCTTCACTTTTGAGGCTTTTTTCAAAAGCCTTTAAATGCGCTTTCATTTTGCCATATAACTCTTTTGTTTTAAGTAGTAAATGTGTTGTAAATGTGTTGCAAATGTTTACGGTTTATTTTTAATACACAAACATCTATTGTTTGAGTTCAATTGTGTAGATATTATGAATTGATGGGTTGGTAGCGCCATTAACAATTTTCTTTAAATATTGGTGTCTTAAAAATTGTTACAGTTATCTATCGACTTAAAACCTGCTAAAAAGTAATTCTAGTGTGACTTGTAAATTTTGGGGGAAAAAGGTTGAAAAGGACCAAAGAAAACAATTTAGATATTTTAGTTCTCTGGAAATAACAAAAAGAGCAATGTAAAGGATTTGTATATACGATTTGCCGTATGCATCTTTCTTACTTTTTATAGGTATAGATTTGTTCTTCTCATCATAAATCACCTGTTTTCTTATTTAAAATAAACTCTTACGTATGTATGAATTTATGCAAAAAGCACATGTACATATTTACATGTATTTACTTATACTATTGAAATACAAATGTATTAAGTTTAAGAGTGAGTGTTAAAAGTAATGTAAAAGTTTTGCCCTATTTACCCGAAAAATACACAATTTTTATTTACTACTTTTCGTAGTTGTTGTTTGTAGTTATTTTTTCATCACCACCGTTGTTTCATTTTTGTAGACGATGTCGTTGGCATCGTAATCGTTATGGCCATTATGTTCTACTGTGCATGGCTGCGTATGAGTGTTGCCAGAAAATTATTTGTTCGAATGCTCTACATTTGAAGTTTTTTGTTGACTTTATGTTCATTTATAATGCTTACAAACATCAGAGAATTTATAAACAAGTAAGAACTTCTATGCTTTTTGATTTTCGTTGAACTAATTGTTTTGAAAACAAATTTTTGTTGTTTTTATTTTGGCTAAAATTCATATTTTAATTTCTTTTACTTCTTATTTAGAAGAAATTTATGCTTTCCATTAACGTCGGAAGAACCTTTATATGAACTCTTGAAATGGTAGTAGTGTTTTTGGCTGTAAACATCATCTATTTAACAAACATGAGAGAGAGAGAGAGGGCGGCATAGGGAAGCTTGACAAAAGTCCAGAGATGTGTAGTGTTAGGTATTAGAGGGGCCAGGAATAGTACCCCACAGGCAGCGCTGGACATAATTAAGGATTTCGTTGCTGGAATGGCGGCTGAGAGCTTGTTTAGACTAAGTGAGTCAGGTATGCGTAGCACAGATTCGGATGGACATGCCGGCATTCTAGGAAGGGTCGGGGATGGTCAACTTCTACGGCAGTCAGGTGTAACTTTGACTTGGGATCCTGCCCCAAGTAGTATTTTTGAATAGGGAGGCATTGAAGGGATAACAGAGGCTGTATGAGGGGTGTGCAGTCTTTACTGATGGATCGAAGATGAAGGTAGGCACTGGGGCTGAGGTCTATATAACGGACACGAGGGTAGGAATGTCCTACAGACTTATGAACGAGTGCAGCGTTTTCCAGGCTGAAATTCTGTAGGTGAAGAAGGCCGCAGAATTCGTTGACGTGTCAGTCTACGTTGATAGTCAGGGCGCACTTAAAGCTCTAGAGGGACATTTTGTCTGCAGACGAGCTCTTAAAGCAATCTCGGTGACACACAGGGTTAGACTCTTTTGGGTTTCGGGCCATTGGGACGTTTCCGGCAATAGTATTGACGATAGACTGACAAGGAAGGGATAGGCCCTGGATATTGGACTTGGTTGTGAGCCGGTGAGGCCACCACTGAATTTCTATTATGGGCTGATAGGGACTTGAATAATGGACAAGGTTGGCCAAACTTGCAGGGACAGGACTGATTGCAGTATCTTTCGACTTTTTTGGCCCAGGCTAGACAGGATGGGCACTGACCTCTGGCTCAAGGGACACTGCAATGTGAGATATATGACGAACAAATGCGACAGGAACTCTTCAAATTTCTGCAGGATATGCGGGGATTATGAGTAGATAGAGATGGTAGAACATCTTGTCTGCTACTGCCCTACCGACAGAGGTTGTTGGGAGGGCGCTTCCTAAATGGACTCGGCGAGGTCCCTGTCTGTTCATTATTTTAATTTCCTTCCTATTTTTAATTTACAATAATTAAGCGTTTAAATCCGTCTAATAGATGAATGCCGCTTAGCCACACCATTAGCCTGGTTTCTATGCTGAAAAGCTTATCTCTGCCATATAAATTTAAAATGTCTTAAAAAATGAGTCTTCAAATGTGCTTTTGTCATATATTTTAATACATGAAAACCCAGCCGGACGGACGGAAAGACGGACATGCATGCATCAGAAAGTGATTCAAAGTCAGTCGATACAATTAGAGGTGGGTCCCAGACTATTATTTTTTGGCCGCTACAAACATTTACCGAAACATACAATACCCCTACCCCGTGCATGTGTGGTGTGGGAATAACAATTTAAGCAAACGTGGCAACACTAATGAGTATGTGAGAAATTAAGTCTGCTTTTAGCTTTTACATAAAGTAGTTCTAAGTTTATATTTTTTTTTAGTTTTTATTGTTTTTACTGCCATATTTCCTTGTGGTATTGTTCATATGAAGTTTCAAGTAATAAAAGTTGGTTCACTTAAGTATGTGTATGTGAGCTCCTAAAAAGTGTTTGTGTCATAAAAGCTTTTGTTAAGTTTTTTTAGAATAAGTGCAGAAAATATTTAATACATCGATACCATCAAAATCAAATTATAAGTTTGATCGGATTGATAATATCTAGCAAAGTCATACATACACACAAAGAATAAACTAAGAACACTTTACTTAAATCGAGCCGTAGCGGTGTCGAAAGTACGATGAGTACGGTTTTTCTTAAATCAAGTACGAAATTTTTTAACTCCAAGTAAAATTTTTCAAATACGAATTTCTTACTTTTTTCCCCAATTAAGCCAAAAAAGGATTGATTTAAGCTCGAAACGGTACTTGATGTAAGCGTGAAAAACATTGGCTTAAGCCAGAAACGGGACTAATTCGAAAATGAAACTTCATTTTTTTGACTTATGGAGCTTTATTAAAGAAGAAGAATTTTATATTTTATTTTAATTTTATACACTTAAAATTTATAATTTAAAAATTTCATTTTTTGGACTTACTGAAGCTGAGATTCGCACCAGGGAATTCTGCACTGCAGCACAAGCGCGTTACCTCTAGGCCACCGAGACACTTTGTTTTCAAATGTAAAATAATATATTAAAACAACAAGCTTTTTTCTGCTTGATTTGATGAAGCAATCCGAGAACGCTTGATTTAAGAAAATGTAAGTAAGGATCATACTTAAAAATTTCAAGAAATATTTAGGATAAATTCAAGAATAAATTTCTTGATTTTAGAAAGTGAGTTTTCTTTGTGTGTACATATATTAGGAGTCGCATAAAAGACGTGCTTGTTTGATTCTTTAAAAATGTTGAAAAATCAGAAATAGATTTTTTCGCCTGATTTTTTATAGCAGGAGCCTAGAAAATATAACAAGTTTCTTTTTTTTATTATTAAACGCATCGGACCACAATAAGTTTCAAAAACAATGTACGAAATTAAAGGACTTTAAATATGAAAATAGCATGTTTTGGTTAAGGAAAATAAAAAAGCACTTTTTGTTAAAAAATGCAAAGAGAACGTTTTGGTATTAATATTTATTATTGATATGGAAAAATTTTTTATATACATAAACGCACTGGATCCTCTAAAAAGAGTCAACTCAAAATTTACAATATTTTCAGAAGATGAAAAAACTGGGAAGATATTACCACTGTACATCGATTTCTTGTAAAAAGTAAGAATTGGAAAATTTGGGATGATTTCCTTCAAGGAAACCATTGCAATATGAAACTATTTTTGTTACTTGAACTTAGGTAAAGAGAAGTTTATTTTGTTAAAATTATAATGAAACAAACAAACATAAATTGTAATGATTGTTCTGCATACATTATTTATACCAAAATTATGAGAAGGAAAGAAATTCAATGCAAACAAAATTTTTTTCTAATAAAACTTAGCCAAATTCATGCAAATACATTAAAAATCATTTTCTTTAAAAAATCATGAAAACACGTTTTGTTTTGCGACTCCTTATATTATAAGTATAAGTAAGTATATTTAGCGCACCTCTTATACACGAAGTGTTTATTATTCTTTGTTCTTATTTTAATTGGCACTAAGCTGACAAATACTAATTGCAAACTAAATAATAAAGAAGTTTTTCTTCTTCAAGGGCTTAAACATATGCATAAATACTTATGCATGTCTGTATGTTATGATATATGAGATATTTATTAGATTTAATTTAAATTGTTTTTTATGTGCAAAAAATTTTAAACAAAAACTTGAAGCCAGGATTTTATAAAAAAAATTTTAAAATTAAAAAGGCAGTTGAAAACAGTTCTTTTTTGAATATTTAGCAGCACCTTTCTCTTAAATATATAATAAGACAAAGATTATCGTATAATATTTGGTTTGATTTCAACTGACAAGCACTAGCAAACAGAAAATAATAACTAATAGCACACGGTTGCCTTGTATAAAAAAATATATAAAAAATACTGATAAAAATCACCTGTTAATTAGCAAATGAAAAAAAAATAATAATAATTAATGTGATTACTTAAAGTTACTCACCCAAATATGAAACAAGAAATCAATACTAATTACAATTGACAATTTCATTTCAAATAAAAGAAAAACATTTCTTCAATTCAGTACAATATAATACATATAGACATACACATGTAGTACAACACCAATACAATATACAATATACATATAAAACTCAAAGTATAATTAAACTTGTCAATCAAGATAAAGGTTAATTATAAAAATTGAAAACACATTTTATATAATTATTTGCTAAGACAGTATTTTAGAAAACTTATTTTGTTTAATATAAATTCCAAAGAGTTAACTTAACAGTTTTCTTTCCAGTCATAGCATTAGTCATACATTTTCCTATCGAAGGTGAAATCTTTGAATTACAAGGTATTTGCTGAATAGTTTTAATTTTAATTTATAAAACAAGGATATATATGGCGTGATTTTAATGCACACAAACTCTGTGTGTTTAATTATTTTAATACATTTTATAAAACAGAAGCAGCAAAAAATATATTTTTTTTACTTCAATCGCAACCAAATTGACTTTAGTAAAGCTTTTTGTAGCAAGGCCTTTCAGGTCTATGGTGTTTTGATTTTTAAAGCTTCGTCTCAGGCAGCGGAAAACCCAAAAAAAAATATTTTTTCCGAAATTTCTTGGTATTTGACATAACTAAGCCTCTGGTAGATATGAATGTATCTCTGGTAGATATGAATGTACATGCCAAACATATCGAGTTATTGGGTGAGTGCTGCCATATTTTAATTTTATGTTTTTCATTATTTTTTCGAGCTAGTAAAATTAAAATTTTTAATTCTTATAAAATATCAGAAAAGATTAATATTGGTAGTTTTTATAGCGACAGTTAAGTATTTTCTATGTCACTGCCTGGCTTTTGCATAGGCCAGAGTCCAATATTTTATTTCTGACGTTTTGCCAGATGTGGCTCACTTTAGAAGTGTAGCATAGGAGCTGTTGAGGGAATTCATCCGCATCACCGAATTTCTATGAACTTCTCTCCTGGGATTCTTTTTTGTTGCCAGGAGCGTCCTACGATCCGCCCACTGGCTTAGGTATATGCCCTGCAGGACTTAAGGCCTCCTCCTTTAACCCAACTTAAACTAACCTAATTCATATAGCAAATCGTCCGATTAATAAACATTTTTTTTGTGTGAATAATTATTATAAACTTTTAATATCGCAACTTTCAGCATTTTTTGTTTTCTATCCAAAAAAACCAAGGTTGTTTATTACATTGTAAAAAATTGATAGTGAAATCTGCATAAGTTTAAAGTGTCCTTCTAATACTGTGCTTTGTTTACATGGGACTCCCATAAGTTTAAATGTTATAAAAACTAATGTGCATGCATATCGTAAGTTGTTAAATTCCTTAAAATATCGATGGTATAAGTATGACATACGTTGATAGCGTCTTAAATACTCGATGTTATGTTTTGTAAAATCTCTTCCGATAACAAAAGTTCCGATAACAAAAATTCCGAATATAACAAAAAATTTAATCTGCACGTGCATTGCCAAAAAATCGATTGATAGAGTCCTATCCCACTATACAGTGCGGCAATACAAAAATGGAATTTGCACGTGCACAAGATTAATGTTAAAGTGATCATGATGTTTAACAATTCAAATCTTTTATATTTAATTGTTCTATCTCGAAACAATAGTAAAAAAATACAAAGTTTTAAATATGGCAACACCTTATCACCCCATAGCTTTACAAATACACACCACAACAGTGCTGCCAGTTAGTTTCATGAAAAATACCTGAGTATACTATAAATGAATCCGTTTTTTCCCACACGTGAGAAAAAATTTCCCCGAAAAAATCTCGACGCATTTAATATTTAAAATGGGAGAAAAAAAAGTTGTGAAAATGGATTTAATTTGCATAAATGATTTCGCTGTGACAGGTGTGACCATTTTTCTCACATATTAAATAATTACTTACACTTTTAAAATTTGTCATTAAAAAGCTATGACTTCCAAAGGTGGTATGTTCTTTAACGCTTAATCTTAAATGAGAAAAATAATGATTACTGCTCATAATGGCCAATACAAGACTGTGATGGGTGTGACCTTAAAAATTTTAATTTTTAGGAATTTCGAATTCTATTATTGTTATGTGTAAAACATTCTTACGAACGGGCCGGATTATTTTAATTTGCTTAAGGGTTTAAAGTGTTTTTGTTTGATTTAAAACATTATTTTGACAAAAAAACTATTTTTTTTTAAAGAAACCTCTTTTAAAAAAATGTGGCAGGTGTGACATTTCAATCAAGCTCTTGTCAAATAAATAAAAATTAAAAATGGAACTTTATACATAAATATTCATATTTGGATCATTTACATTTTTTATACGTTAATTGGTCGGCTTTTTAAAATAAGAAAATAATTTTCAATTATTTTGGAACGTTTTACGCGAAGTCACCCATATTGTATGTTAAAGCTTTAATAGCAAGAAATTCAAGTTTTAAAAATAATTGCTCATGCTTCTATTTAGATTCAGGTACAAAAACAAGAGATGATTTTAAAAGTTTGTAATACAATCAGCGAGTGCAAATAAGAATAATGTTCGAACTTTCAAAGAAAAAAAAAAAAAAAGAAAACATTATAGAGTCAAGTGAAAAACATGCTCTTGATAAAATTAGCCAGAATGTTTAGAAAATCAAATATTTTTTGATTAAAATTTTTCCTCGAAAAATAATTACTATTTTTTTTACAAACAAACTTGCCATATTTAAGGTGACCTTGTAAAATTTTGTGGCAGTTCGTAGTTAACTGTGTTTTGGTGATTTTAAATAGGGATCTGTGTGAAATATTTCTGAAATTTTGACACCAAAAAAAAGGCTCTGTGGGACATTACCCGGCTATAGAAACTTGGTTTTAACACTCAAACAGACGGAAATGGCTAAATTAGGTCTCTATTTATAAGGATCCACAATATTTTTAATTTTATTGGGTCTCAAATAAATATTACAGAGATAACAAACGGAATGACAAACTGTTATATACCCCTATGACTACGTGAAGGGTATTAAAAAAGAAAAAGAAAAGAAAAGAAAGAAAAAAAAAAAAACAAAAATTACTAACTGACTGACTTAAATCGCGTGCATAGAATTTTTAATGTTATTGATTTTCTTGCTTTTACTTTACAAAACGGTAAAAGCCAGCATTTAGACATGTGTTGATAGCAGTTGTGTGCGTTTGTTTTAGAGAGTATTGGCATATGAGTTGTAAGCAGAGAAACCGAAAATATCAATGGCATAACGTAAGGGGTTTAACAGCAGTTTAATTTTTGAAACTATTTAATTTAAATTTTTTTACTGGCCAACAGGTGGCGTTTAATTTAGAAAACTAAAAATTTTTTGCATTTCTGCTAAATATGTTTATTTTATTTTGTATTTAGAGTTTTAGAATTAAGTAAAACTTTTTAATTCTTACTTTTTGTTCTGACAAAAAAGTTTTAAGACGACTTTTTAAAACCACAGTTTTCAATTCTTAAACTTCTTTAAAAGTTTTCATTGCACAATAAATGCGCATTTAATATCCTTAAGGTTTTATTTTGGGTTACCCTGGTTATAAATATATATGTTAAACTTTTTTCCTAAGAAGAGGGTATAAAAGGCAGCCATAATTCATTTCGTTAGCATAGAAATGAAAGGAATTTTCAAATTAAAGTATTTAATGTCAGGCCATAAATCCTTGCATTCGAATTTGAACATTTAGCTTTTATAATTTATTAAAAAAATTGTTTTAACAATCCTATTTGAAAGTATTTAGAAAAATTCCTAGATTGTTCTCGAAGTATGTGTTAATAATTTTGAAATATAATCTAGTTTGTACCAAGCTTATCATAGTTTTACTTTATTATTTTCTTTTTTTCTTTGCTACTTTTTGGTTTTTCGTTAAATCGACTTAATTGTGGCTGCTGTCGATTTTTGCAAAATTGTTACAAGAGTTTTGCCAAATTTTCAATAGTTTAACCAAAACATTACATTAAGTTTACTACAGTCACAAAGGTAAGTTCGCTAAGAGTTTGATTTTTATCTTTTTGCACTAAAAGTTTTTGCGTTTTTACACAAAAAACTTCTTAAACTTTTGCTGTTTAATTGATGACACTATGGTTTTTGTTCAACATCTGTTTAAGGGGGATTTAAGGTATAAAAGAGTAATTTTGTTTAAAAGAATGAGGACTAAGAAAAAAAATTGTCATTGAAAAGTATTTAAGTAAAAAGTGAATGAAAAACAAGTAAAAAAATCTGTATTCCGCCGGGCTGACTCTTATACACCCTTTTTATTAAAGACGACATAAGGAACTAATTACTTTTGTTAAATAGTTTTTAAAATACAAGCTTGCTTAATCAAGCTTATTTAGTTAAGTTTAAAGGTTGAATCAGGCATGATATAACCGTAACGCCATAGCCATAACAATTGAAAATGCAATTGGTTTTCGATTGGGTTCCAATTGGTTTCAATAGGATTTCAGTTGGATTTTTAATAGGAAAGGTTATGGCGTTACGGTTAAGTCACGTATAAGTCAACCTTAAAGGTCACGTATAAAGCAACCTTAAAGGAGCATGTACTTTACAAGCACTCAAGTGCAGTCGTCAATTAAAAAATAATATTTTTAGCAGCTGAAGTCGTCGTTGCGATTTGCCGTTGGAAAATCGTTATGAAAACAATCTTTTGTTATTTATAGGCATTTTGTTAAAAAAAATTGGAGTCATTAGAGATTGCACAATGAAATAAAAATTACTAAAACAGTAAAAATTATTCAGTTGCTCACTTTGAACAAATATTAAAAAAAATTGTGGAGCGGAATTACCTATATTTAACTTCAATTTTATGGAGTCTTTTCTAGAAGCCCCGAAGAATTGTACAAAATTTTGTATAAACCGGTGCATTGAAAGTAGCTGTACTGAGAGTTTAATTTTTCGTGGGCGTGACACTACCAATTTTTACTCTTGAAGATACCAATACGTATACCAAGTTTCATTAAAACCAGTTTAATAAAGAGCCTGCGTTGTATATAAAATTTTTGTTTGCGTGGCTCTGCTTTTTTCTTTGTCCTGTAAACCTTGACGTAAGTGGTCTCCAAATAATGTATAAAGTCTTAAAAAACTGATCAAGCAAATTTTTCATTAGAGGTTTCTTAAACAAAGCAATAAAGGCTTTAAACATGCGTAAAAGTCTAAAAAAAATCTGTGCATTAGAAGAACCAGCATAAAAATTTTAATTTTTGTGGGCGTGGCACATTCACTTTTTTGCCTCGAAACTTTAAAAATTTAAAGCCAATAACATGCGGACAAAGTTTTCCATAAATCGTTAGGATAAAACAAACTTTATTAAGATTAAAGTTTGTATGGGCGTGGCACCGCCTACTTTATTGCTCTTGGATTCCTTAATTTAAATGCGTTATAGATGCAAACAAACTCCCAAAAAAAAAATATCGGGGAAAAAACGAATGCAAAGCTTAAATTCGAGGACTATTGTAGTTTCAAAATATATTATATCTCAAGTTTTATAAAATTTGTTTGTTTGTACAGGAGCTATCATTGGGGTTTTAACGTTTTATTTTTTTTCAAAATCTAGGCATTATACTTGAAAAATTCTTACATTAGAATTTGATTTAAAAAGGGGTTGAAATAAAATACATATATTACTGCTTTGGCTTATAAAAGAGTTTAATAAAAGTTTAATAAAAGGGGATTGCAACTCCCGTTGGGAATTTATTTTAATTCTCTGACATAAATTTACCAAATTTATGGTATTTCTTCTTAGTTAGTGGTACCAGTTAACTTGCATATATTTTGTCCAAAATCGCTTATAGGGATCACTGTCAAATAATTTCTGATAAAGCTTGTGGCTTGGCTCCGGAAACTTAATTTAAACAGACGTGCAGACGGGCATGAATAAATCTCAGGAGCCGTAATAGTTATGCCGAATACAATATTTAATATAAAATAATTTTTTTTTGAGTTTTTTCTGGCATTTTTCCATTTATATAAATTACAATTATTTTATCAATAAAAATTTTTTTAATACAAATTTTTGATTTTTAGTTTGACTTTAGTTCATATAATTAAATTAATTTTTTTTTTAATTTTTACTTATAAAAAAAGCAAATATTTCTGCCAAAAGAAAACTTAAATCCAAAAAATAATTATTATTATTCTTGCAGAAAAAAATAAA